>CM061225.1:43083317-43125817 GCA_030844895.1 Ambrosia x helenae
TTGCATTAAAATTATTGTTAAGACTTTTATATGAATGTTTTAATTGTAATAACGAGTATTTGAATGTACGGCTTGGACTTGTATTTTGATTTGACTCTAGTGCTCGTGCAAGCCTCGTATGGAGGAAGATACAAGGGTGTCATCAAAGCATCAATCAATCATACCCAGTATATCCCACGAATAGTATAAAACTATTGGTAGGGTCATGGGAGGGTGGGATGTAGGCAAACCTTTCTCTACTCAGAAAGAGGAGACAGAAAACATGCAGGCATACAAGTAACGAGACAAGCACCACAGGGATATATCTCTATCGGCTAGCGGCCAAGTGCAGTAATAAGCTAGTAAGATAGTGCATAAAAATATAATACAATGAACATCATACAAACGTGTAAACGAGACTACAACCACATGTAAGTTTCACACTACTTAAGAAAACAGGATAAATAGACACATGAATCAAAATAGGTTTAGAAAACCTATAGGTAAGGCCTCATAATACCCGGTTATGTACCTAAGTGTCAAATCCTAAAAGTAATTACTTTAATCCTACTTCTCCACAACTCCTTTCTTGGACCATGTCCTCAGAGAGGTACAACTCTATGAGATCCTGTCTAATTCGCTCATCAAAGCATCAATGAAGTAATAATGCTAAGTCATGCTTTTCTTTGACCACGACACATCTTATAGGTTTTCGTTGAGTGATAAATAAGGCAAAATAAGATTTTATGCCTCTATAGTTTGAATAAAGGTATTCATAAATGTCATTGAGGACGTTGTAATCGTTTAAAGATAGGGGTTGTTTGTAGCCTTTAAATTCAATGAAGAGGTTACCTTTAAGTGTGTTTGGGTATCAGAATGACACATCTGAATCATTCAACAAACCTTTTATTTATAAAGTTTTAAAACAATGTTAAATGAGAAATTTATTCTTTTTGTCTGTTTACTAGTGTTCAGAACCCTCATCGGTCACTCATGCTTACTAGTCAGAGTCTCTTATCCAATCAAACCTGTTACTTGTTTAACTCTTAATCATATTATGTAGTTATGCATTTCTTGTTGATTTATCTAAAGATGAAACATCATTCCATTGTAGGTAATAAAAATTATGTAAGACTTCTATGAAAATGTTTTAATTGTAACTGGATTTTATTACCCGCGCTCGCGGCGCGGAGCTCCTATTGTGTTGAGGGTTCGGTGGACGTTAAAGATCGTGCGTCGCTGTGGGAGATCCTGTTGCGTGGAGGGTTTCGTGGACATAAAAGATAATATTAAGTGATTGTTATTCTCGCGTGGGCTTCAAAAAAAATACTCGCGGCTAAAGCTAAAAGTTTGGTGGTCAAACTTTGGTGGCCAAATTGGAAGAAAGAAAGTATATAAGTTAATAAGAAAGTTACTGGCGAAAGTTAGGTGGCCAAAGTTTGAAATCTTAAAAGCTAAATCATTATCAAAGTTGAAAGAGGGCTTTTTAGTAAATAAATGAGACGGATATACCATGATCATATATTATTATATATACTAATAAACTTAGAACATTTCTACAGTGATTTACCATGATCATAGCAGAGAGTACAACATATAATGCTTTTATTTTTTTGTCCATGCGTCTGGATCTCCTTTTGGTTTACTTATCCACCTGTCTTCATTCATATGCCAACTCTTGCAAGCCATAATAATCTGTTACTTCACCTTTGCTAATCCACGATTGTGTCACTTGACCTCAACAATTTAAAACAAAGGGAACCGGAAAATTAGAGAGACAAGAGACGGAACCGGCGGTTTCCCGACCACTGTGTACTGCGGAGGTACGTTACACCTCTGTCTCCGCGCTCTAATTAGCTACCGGTGATAGTACTCGCAGGCCAAACCTGTTACGTCACCTAATTCTAATTCACGATTGTGTCACTTGAACCAAAATCTAAAGGAAAGGAAACGGTAAATCAAAAGAGAAGAAGGAGAGGGAACCGGCGGGTTCTCCGACCACTGTGTACGGCGGAGCCACGTCTACACCTCCGTTTCCGCGCGCTTTACACGAGCTAAGAAGCTTCCGGCCACACTAGGTATTGGAAGGAAGATAAGAAGCCAAGACCCGAGTCAAGTCACTGAGTCGGTCAACATCAGTCAACAGTTAGTCACAACACCCGTAAAGTCGCTCAACAGCAGGGATCCGTGAGGTATAAAACGAGAACCCGAACTATCCTAATATTAATGTTATTTGATACGGTTAATACGTGTGGGATAAGCGAGCAAAACTAAAGTAAGGCGATTCATGATAGAAAGATATATGATATTAAACGAAGTTGAGCGATATAGACTGAAGCTTGGTCATTGTATGCGTTTTGGATATTATTAGGCAAATAACACGACATTGGTTCTTAGAAAACCAATCATTAGACCGTGGACATTAGCCGTTTGTGTACACTAGACAACCTACTTGACATATGAAAACTCACTATTAAGAAAATATATGTGAGAATATGAAGATTGTTTGCTACTGCAATATAAAGACATGGATTAAGAGTCCCAATATACTTTGTAGGAGTAGACAACAAAGTAAGCTGTTGAATCAAGAGGTAGAAGAATAACTGCATTGAATATTATTATTATTAGGTGCTGCCTGTTTTAGCTTTTTCTTGCTGTTGATCTCTCTTTTTTGTGAGCATTTTGGGTGACCTCCTATAGCTTGGATATTATTAGGCAAATAACACGACATTAGTACTTAGAAAATCAATCATTAGACCGTGGACATTAGCCGTTTGTGTATACTAGACAACCTACTTGACATATGAAGCTCACCACTAAGAAAACATGTGTAAGAATATGAGGATTGTTAACTTTATTAGTGACATAATAGTTGTCTCTAACACTAAGCTTTGACATTAGGACTTCGGAGTTTGGCCCATAGGGTATAATTCGTACATAATGTACATAGGGCTTTCTTTTAATGACTAACAAACATTCAAAATTTAGGCAAACCAACGAAACTGTCCGATATGTAACTCTTAGGATGCTAAAACATATAGACACAATATTTAGCATAAACATACTCATATAAGCATGTGCTTAGATATGCCATTTGCCGATATTGGTAGGTCTAAAAACCTAAGGCCTTTGTGAAGTTCTCTATAAGTTGTGCTCCTATTGTAAGAGGCTAATGGCAAAACAGTTACCATCGCATCATGCAAAGGAATACAGACAAACCGTTACATAGTACTACTAAACATTTATGCACAACAACCGCGCCCGCGGCGAAGCGCGGGCCCAAAATTATATCAATATCAATATCGAACCGTATTCGTTTAATAGTTTTCTCAACGTGTTAGTATTAAAGCCATTGAAAACAAAACTATATTAACAACAAAGCATTTATTTGGTAATATTATGCTTTCTGTTTTGATACATAAAGGGTTAAAACCGTGTCCCATTGTAACACACGTGTGTAAACTATATCACGTTGTAGCGCGCACGTAAACTATCACGTCTTGTGGCAACGCGCGCGGGTAACTACGACCTAGTTACAATTGAAAGATGGCTGAGTGGCTTATTAGTAATTTACTATGGATATGGAGGGACACTGTAAAAGTGTCCTATATATATAATTACGAGTAATATTTGAATGCATGAGTGCATGACTTTGACTTGTATTTTGTTTTGACTCTAGCGCTCATCAAGCATCATATGGTGGATACTAGAAGCGTGCCATCAAAGCACCATTGCATATTTGCATGAATTGGCAAAGTCATGCTTTTCTTTGAGCGAAACACGTTTTCTAGGTTTATCGTTGGGTGGTAGATATTGCAAAATAAAAATTTGTATTTTTGTAGTTTGAGTATAGAGCAATTAAATGTCATTAGGCAGTTGTAGTCATTTAAGATGTATGTTAAAAAGTTAGTCATATCACGGGGGACGAGGCACCACCAGATTTGGTCACGGGTATCCCCACTACCACCACGGTAATACCGTCGCAATCGATGCTAATAGTGGGTCCGTAGACCAGATCCATTAGATATACCATGAATTGAATACCGTGTATTTTTTAAATGTGATTTAATATAATTATTTTTTATTTAAACCGTGTTATTTATGATACCTTTTCTATTAAATTAAAGCATAAATTAAAACATAATTAAATAAAAAATATAAAGAAAAACATAAAACATAAATTCATTAATATTAAACATAAAATAAAATACATTAAAACATATATATAAAAAAAAGCTTAAAGTTGGTGCAACAATTGTCATGCCTCGACATGGTCGAAATTGTTGTCGTATCGAGCCGCATAGTCCACATGCGTGAACTCGATAGCCAACTCTGGATTGATGCCCGGTTGCTCCCTCAACATGCGGTCGTAGAGGGTGATCCACCGATAACACTTATTGTTGAGATCGGTCCATTTCTGCTGGAGGCTCTTTATGGTGCGGTCGTTTATGCCGACTTGCAGGTTGAAGTCAGCCAACACACGGTCCGGAACCCTTCAGGGTGCGAGCCCAAGCCCCTCCCCCTCAAGTGTGGGCGTTGTTGTAGAGCATGATCATTTTGGGCATCTTAGTAGCACACCACTAAGGCGATTTCTTCTTTCTCGTTCCAGCGCATTATGTTGTGGTTGAAGAGTGTGGGTGTGCATGTGAAATTTACACCATGTTAGTGTATGTTTATATACAAATTTTTGAACGGGTTCAATGTTAAAAATTAAATTTACTAACCGTTTTAGGTGGGACGGTTGCATGCAAAATTCAGTTTACTGGCCATTATAGGTGGACGGTTCAATGCAATTAATTTTTTTTAGCGTGCTTTGTTGTGGGACAGTTGTAAAATATTTAAACAATGGGAAATTAAAAAAAAGTTTCGATATGATTTTAATTGAAAATAAACTTAATTTTTGTATCCAAGCTCATTCTATGTTTCCATCTTCTAGCGTTGATGCCCTCTACCTCGAACACCCTCTGCCATCCACCTTTTCCAACATTCTTCTCCAATACTAAGTATGTTTGGACAATTAGGTTATATTTTTGGTGGATCTAGCTAATGTCTTAATGTATGTGAATTCGATGTTATTCAAAAGTTAATATATGTCCGTTTGTGTTTGTTTCCTTTCATGAACACTTATTTGTGTTCATGAACACTTGTTTGTGTTCATTAATGTCCGTTTTTGTGAGCATTTTGGTGACCTCCTATAGCTTGGATATTATTAGGCAAATAACACGACATTAGTACTTAGAAAATCAATCATTAGACCGTGGACATTAGCGTTTGTGTATACTAGACAACCTACTTGACATATGAAGCTCACCACTAAGAAAACATGTGTAAGAATATGAGGATTGTTAACTTTATTAGTGACATAATAGTTGTCTCTAACCACTAAGCTTTGACATTAGGACTTCGGAGTTTGGCCCATAGGGTATAATTCGTACATAATGTACATAGGGCTTTCTTTTAATGACTAACAAACATTCAAAATTTAGGCAAACCAACGAAACTGTCCGATATGTAACTCTTAGGATGCTAAAACATATAGACACAATATTTAGCATAAACATACTCATATAAGCATGTGCTTAGATATGCCATTTGCCGATATTGGTAGGTCTAAAAACCTAAGGCCTTTGTGAAGTTCTCTATAAGTTGTGCTCCTATTGTAAGAGGCTAATGGCAAAACAGTTACCATCGCATCATGCAAAGGAATACAGACAAACCGTTACATAGTACTACTAAACATTTATGCACAACAACCGCGCCCGCGGCGAAGCGCGGGCCCAAAATTATATCAATATCAATATCGAACGTATTCGTTTAATAGTTTTCTCAACGTGTTAGTATTAAAGCCATTGAAAACAAAACTATATTAACAAACAACAAAGCATTTATTTGGTAATATTATGCTTTCTGTTTTGATACATAAAGGGTTAAAAACGTGTCCCATTGTAACACACGTGTGTAAACTATATCACGTTGTAGCGCGCACGTAACTATCACGTCTTGTGGCAACGCGCGGGTAACTACGACCTAGTTACAATTGAAAGATGGCTGAGTGGCTTATTAGTAATTTACTATGGATATGGAGGGACACTGTAAAAGTGTCCTATATATATAATTACGAGTAATATTTGAATGCATGAGTGCATGACTTTGACTTGTATTTTGTTTTGACTCTAGCGCTCCATCAAGCATCATATGGTGGATACTAGAAGCGTGCCATCAAAGCACCATTGCATATTTGCATGAATTGGCAAAGTCATGCTTTTCTTTGAGCGAAACACGTTTTCTAGGTTTATCGTTGGGTGGTAGATATTGCAAAATAAAAAATTTGTATTTTTGTAGTTTGAGTATAGAGCAATTAAATGTCATTAGGCAGTTGTAGTCATTTAAGATGTATGTTAAAAAGTTAGTCATATCACGGGGACGAGGCACCACCAGATTTGGTCACGGGTATCCCCACTACCACCACGGTAATACCGTCGCAATCGATGCTAATAGTGGGTCCGTAGACCAGATCCATTAGATATACCATGAATTGAATACCGTGTATTTTTTAAATGTGATTTAATATAATTATTTTTTATTTAAACCGTGTTATTTATGATACCTTTTCTATTAAATTAAAGCATAAATTAAAACATAATTAAATAAAAAATATAAAGAAAAACATATAAACATAAATTCATTAATATTAAACATAAAATAAAATACATTAAAACATATATATAAAAAAAGCTTAAAGTTGGTGCAACAATTGTCATGCCTCGACATGGTCGAAATTGTTGTCGTATCGAGCCGCATAGTCCACATGCGTGAACTCGATAGCCAACTCTGGATTGATGCCCGGTTGCTCCCTCAACATGCGGTCGTAGAGGGTGATCCACCGATAACACTTATTGTTGAGATCGGTCCATTTCTGCTGGAGGCTCTTTATGGTGCGGTCGTTTATGCCGACTTGCAGGTTGAAGTCAGCCAACACACGGTCCCGGAACCCTTCAGGGTGCGAGCCCAAGCCCCTCCCCCTCAAGTGTGGGCGTTGTTGTAGAGCATGATCATTTTGGGCATCTTAGTAGCACACCACTAAGGCGATTTCTTCTTTCTCGTTCTAGCGCATTATGTTGTGGTTGAAGAGTGTGGGTGTGCATGTGAAATTTACACCATGTTAGTGTATGTTTATATACAAATTTTTGAACGGGTTCAATGTTAAAAATTAAATTTACTAACCGTTTTAGGTGGGACGGTTGCATGCAAAATTCAGTTTACTGGCCATTATAGGTGGACGGTTCAATGCAATTAATTTTTTTTAGCGTGCTTTGTTGTGGGACAGTTGTAAAATATTTAAACAATGGGAAATTAAAAAAAAGTTTCGATATGATTTTAATTGAAAATAAACTTAATTTTTGTATCCAAGCTCATTCTATGTTTCCATCTTCTAGCGTTGATGCCCTCTACCTCGAACACCCTCTGCCATCCACCTTTTCCAACATTCTTCTCCAATACTAAGTATGTTTGGACAATTAGGTTATATTTTTGGTGGATCTAGCTAATGTCTTAATGTATGTGAATTCGATGTTATTCAAAAGTTAATATATGTCCGTTTGTGTTTGTTTCCTTTCATGAACACTTATTTGTGTTCATGAACACTTGTTTGTGTTCATTAATGTCCGTTTTTGTTCGTGTGCGTTCATGAACAAAATTAAAAAGCGAACACAAACGAACACGAACATGAGTGTTTTCTTAACAAACGAACACGAACAGAAAATCTCGTTCGGTAAGTGTTCATGAACAGTTCGTGAACACATAATTTTTATTCGGTTCGTTTGCAGCCCTAATGTAACACCTGAAATTAAAAAAAAAAGTATTTTATTAATATTATTCCATTAAAAACATGGGTTAAATTTTTATTACATGGGTACTAATCATAAAAACTTGTCTAGAATAAGAATGGTGTCTAAAATCTAAGTTTAGCAAACACTAAGGGCTAATAGTGACAAGATGCAAGACTAGGGACTTGTTCTATCAAAAACACCATAGTATTGGTGATGGTCAGACAAGCATCGACCAAAACACCTCAACACACACACACACACACTACACCTTCATCTTCTTGTTCTAGCAAAATCCTGCAAATCAAGGGTAGATATCAAATGGAAATTGGTGCATGTTAACATAAAATGATTCCCTGCAAAAATCTAAGTCTAAGGTATGTCAAATTTCATGTATTAATGAGAAATTGCAAGATTAGGGTTCATGATGATGAACCCCATTGTATGGGAAATCATTTAATTATGAATTAAAATTATTTATAGTGTGATAGAAGCATAAAAACTCAAAGAAATAAAAGTTGAAATTTCTGGTCACTAGCTAGGTTTAATGAAAATGTAATAATGGAAGAAGTGGGTTTCGACCCAATGATGGAAAACCACAGATCTTTGATTTAAATATAGTTGTTATGCTTGAAAATGAACTTGTGTTGACCCAATTCTGGCCAATAGGGTGAAATTGGGGGATTGTAATCAAGAATTGGACTTAAGAGATTATTAGTTAAATTACGCCCACCAAGTGCTTGATGAATTGTGTGAACGAACTGTGAATTCATAAGTTGTTGGATAAAAACCACATCAGATAGCTTAGATGCTTGCATTGACCATATCGTGGGACAAGGTTAATAAGTTCTAACGAAAATTTGGTTTACTTGAATAGGCGAATCAAGTGGGAGTCTAGAAGTCAAGGGCGAACCAGATACTCGCCAAAAGGGAAAGCTTTGAGGTACATGTTGGTTGTGTTCATTTCTTGTATAACTGTTGTACATGTTATGTTGTAAATGAAATTGTGGTAAAATGACCGAAAGATAAGAAATGCAACTAGACTAGATAAAATGTAGTTCGCCATAGTCTAAGTAGTCCAAAAGAGTTATAAGGACAATGATGCATCTAGAAAGGTTGGTCCTTTGAGTAAGTCGGCTCAAGAAAACTGTTAGCCTTTTCTTTCGGCTTGATGAACTCAGTGACATGAACCTTGGGTTCTTTTGGAATATCCAGATAAATTTTCTTTAAAAATTTTTGGAGGTGCATCATTGGTCCTCTCATGTTTAGGAAACCAAATAGTACTCTCCTGCCAAATTTTCTCGATCTTTGAGTAATTGGCAAATTTTATCGGATATTCTTCATCAGAAATAATCTTATCGGATCCTTCCATCCGATAAAATACTTAACGGGTTTGTCAACTGGTTCATTTTTCTCAACTTTCTTTACTGACTGATTCACTCGATGAGCATTTGCCATCGAATGTGAAAGCTGAGAAGGTGAAACAGGTTCATTTGTGATAATGTGATTTTCCAAAGGAATATCACTCACTTTCTCAGGTAGGGCTGTTCACGAGCCGAGCCGATCCGAACGGAGCTTTGCTCATGCTTGGCTCGTTTACAAACCGAACCGAGCGGAGCGGCTCGCTTACAATCGAGCCGAAAACCGAACGAGCATTCTTCGAGCGCAAATTTTTTCGGAGCGAGCGCCGAGCGAGAATCGAGCGGAGAGTAATATGGACGATCATAAAATTGCGATGTTTCCTTCGATGTTTTCATTGTCAGGTGACAACTAAGGTCGAAATGTCCGATGATAACACTAATATTGAGATCCTAGTGTCTAAGGATGAGGTTTAGATTGAGGCTGGTGAGGTGATGAGCATACATCAGAGAACATTTGTTGCATTATGACGTAGGTGTGATATCAATCGATAATTAACAATAGACGACTAACAGCATAAAGAAGTCAAGACTGTCACCTCATGAGTTATTGTTTTACAATTAAATCTAGTGTTAAATTTTTGTATTGAGTTAAGTGGGCTATTATATTTTGTTTGCATATACTAAGCCAAATCCAATAGAATGTTATATATAAAGCCATAAATTTATCTGTAAATTGTGTGTATATCCATTATGAAATAAATAAAAAATTATTCGAGCCGAACCGAGCCGAGCGTACCTTTGCTCGTGCTTGGCTCATTTACAAACCGAACCGAGCCGATCGGCTCATATACAACCGAGCGGAAGATCGAGCGAGCATTTTCCGAGCAAATTCCGAACGAGCGGCGAGCGATCGGCGAGCGCCGAGCCTTTTGAACAACCCTATTCTCAGGTTCCTCATTATCTGAGTCAGAATCATCAGTCACAGCAATCACTCCCTCATTATTCAATCCCAAAATTGGTCTAACATCGGAATGTGGATCTCCAACACTAGAAGTGTTAGATTCATCATCCGATGAGAATCATATTTGATTAAACTCTCCGGTGTTATTGAATGTAAAGTGTGATTCTCAAATAATACTGGAGATGGAACAGCCTTGTAGTTTGCACTACTCGGTTGTGAGGGTTCTTTAATGATATTGTCAACCAAATAAGCAATGTGTTTATAACTTTCAAGTTTTTTGTTGACCTTTTCAGCAAAGCATTTGATGGTTGCCATTTCTAGTTTAGTTTCTTCAAGTTCATTGATATAATTGTTTATGGACAATTGTTTTAAAGAAAGAGTTTTCTTCAAATCAGAAATATCCTTTTTGTAACCATCAATAACTTTATTGAATTCATGTGCTTCTTTGCGATAAGATTGACAGTTGATTCTAGCACTCTCAAGTTGAACCCTGAGTTGCTTGTTTTCCTCTATCAATCTATCACAAGTTCCATAATATTTATCACTGTTCATATCTATAGTGGATTCAGAACTTACCTGTTTTGGAGGATCAGTCATCGCCATCAAAGCAAAATGCGCTTCCTTTCCAGCAAAGAACTTGGAATAATCAATTCTTGTGAAAGCGTCATCCACTATGCATGACTTTCGAGTCATAAGAAAATCAGCTTCGGCCATGAGTTGATTAATGTCATCATCTAGTGAATTAACACTAGCTTCCGAATCTGGCTCACTCTCCGAATCAGAATATACCGAATCACGCTCTTCAGGAATATCAGTGACTGAATCAAGAATCATTCCTGAAGTTTTTCTCAACAGAAATATCAGTTTCTGCTACCATTTCCTCAATCTTCACTTTAGAAATCTTCTCATTCTCCAAAACTTCTTCAACTAACACCGGTTCCTCTAAATCAATCTTCTGAGCAACACAAGCTACATTACCAGCTGTAATCTCTTCAACACCTAGTTGCATCTATGTCCAGTCAAAACCTTCATCTTTTTGGAACACCAAAGCCTGGTTTTGGTTTTCAGTTTGGGTTTGGCTATTTGGTGTAGAAATAGGAATAATGGTTCTGGTTGGGTTATGTGGTGTTTGAGTTTGAGTCTGGTTTGGTGTAGTTGTTTGTCTAGCAGAGTTGTTTGGTGAGGTGTTCTGTCGGTTTTGGTAATGGTTTTATGATTAATAGTTGTTGTTGTTTTGGCTTTGATAGGTTACCTGATTCTGAGATTGACGATTTTGGTAATTGGTGTTGAATGGATTCCTGTTACCGTGTTGAGCTGGCTGTGTGCACTCCCTTTTGAAATGACCTTTACCACCACAGTTAAAACATGTGACTTTAGCTTTGTTGAAGCCATAAGTGGTGTTGGGTGATGTAGACAGATCAGTTCTTCAATCTTTTCAATGAACTCGGTTGCTCGTC
Source organism: Ambrosia x helenae (assembly GCA_030844895.1). Taxonomy (NCBI): domain Eukaryota; kingdom Viridiplantae; phylum Streptophyta; class Magnoliopsida; order Asterales; family Asteraceae; genus Ambrosia; species Ambrosia x helenae. The sequence goes on from CM061225.1 coordinate 43,094,902, forward strand.
TCATAACACTAGCAAACGCCCATTGAATATCAATAAGCTCCATCTCCTCCTTATCAATTTGAGCATAGTCTTCACTGGTTAGATTGTTGTTACCAATTTGACTAGCTACTAGACCATTGTAAGAAGCTACCATTGCAGATACCAATGCAACATGTTGCTGAGCAACTTCAACTGTGACGTTGTTCATGTTAGATGTCTCCAACACTATTGAACTTTCACTTGGTTAACTTGGGTTCATTTGAGGAATATAAGATTGTTATTGAGGTTGATTCATGCTAGCAGAATTACATGCTGCTTGTTGCATTGGTGAAAAGGGTGGAATGTAAGTGGTAGTGTATGATGGTGGTGTATAAGATGAAGTTTGAGCAAGATAGTTTATCGGTGTTTTAGGTGGTTCCATAACACTTGAAACACAAGCAATGTGTGGTGCAACAGTACCACTAGCACTTGAACTAGTCAAAGTAGAAAGATGTACCGCCATGATATAACTCCGGATTTTGAGGAAATTGTGCTCTTTTGCTTTCCTCTTTTCCTCCATCTCTTTGTTCTCCAGCTTTTAAATAAACTCATTGATGGTCTAATACTGATAAGCATCTTTCTCCTTTAGGACCTCAATATGTTGGTTCCAATATGGTGGTAGAGAATTTTCAAACTTGTCTACCAACTCAGACATTGGAATCTGAATCTCATAATTCGACAACTCCGTCAAAAGTGACAATATCTGGGAATAAGCTCATTTAGAGTCTCATTTCCAACATAGCTGAAGTTCTCAAATTCCTTTCTCAATTCTTCCATCCTCAACTTCCTGGTTTTCTCGTTACCATCATGACGATTCTTCAACATATCCCAAAGCTGCTTGGAAGTTGTGCAAGATCCAAACTGATGTAGAAGATCAGTGTAATATCTTGAGATAGTTGGGAGAACGCCTTTTTCTCCACTACAAACTTCTTCTTCTCATCCTCAGCTAAGCTCTCCAACGGAATTGGTGCACCCGTGTTCTCCAAAACCGGTGCTACATAACCCTTAGCAATCATTTGCCATGCCTCGGTGCCTTCCATTCCCATTCCCTCCAAATGAATCTTGAACTTTTTGTGCCATTGATTGTAATCCACCATCTCCATCAGCTTCGGTGGACGACTCCTGCTACCTGAAGACAAATCATTAATTAGAGTAGAAATAGCATTGGTAGTTTGAGAGTGTACCGCGGCTGCTGCAACTCCCCAATAATCATTCATGGGTTGTTGTGGAGGTTGAACAACAGTCTGTGGCATCGAACTAGTCATTGCGAGGTAGTTGATCGGTTGAGATGGTTGACTGTTCGTCATCTGTGCAGCTACAGTCCAAGGATCCATAGTAACGTGTTGTTGTTGTGTAGTATTAGGCCTCGGTGTTGTTGGAAAGTTCCACATATCGTCTACGAAGTCCAAAATGCGAAACACTTAGAAAAATTTTTGATCAGCTTCTACGTTCGACCATTTTCAATAAACGTGGGTTCGAATGTGGAAATGTTCCAGGTTCGACCCTTTCTTCTGACTCGAATGTAGAATATGACACACAAACTCACTTTCGACCACTAAATTCCCACTTTCGACCTTCCGTAGGGTCGAATGTACCAAATATGGTCGAATGTACAACACAACACTCACAAATTCTAGGTTCGACCTAAAAAATAACCACGTTCGACCTAAAAATCTCAGGTTCGACCCAAAACACTACACGTTTGACCTTTCTCTCCTAGGTTCGGCCCTGTTCATTAGAAAAACGGTTATTCTTTGAAAATCAGTTATTTTAATCCCAATTATTCAAAAGTTGATGAATTTTGATGATGTTTTTCAGGTTTTGCTTCGGAATTGATTTGGAACAAGTTTAATAAAGAGAATTCTTGATTTTATCTGTGAAAACTAGTCCGAATCAATCAATTTTCATCAAAACCCATTGTTCATTCAAAACAGAAAATTTTTGATCAAATTTGTGTCCAAATCAGCTCAAAAACTATCAATCCGTAGTTGTTTGATCCGTATAGGCTCTGATACCACTTTGTGGAGGATCGTTTTGTCAAAAACAAGTTGTTTGATCAAACAAGTCTACCAATTTAGGTGCGGAATCTCTAAATCAGTTACGAAATGATAGTAATATGAACAAAACATGCAAATCACCTTTTAAGGTCCATTTCATTAATAAACAATATCAATTAGTCTTACAAAACGTTGTTTACAATGAAATAAAACACCTTTCAGAAACAACTAGAACTCTAGAGAGAAATACAGGTCGAACGGGGAATACAAATGACAAAAGTTAACAATAAAATCAAATTTCAGTTTATATAGGCCTGCACATTCGCCCCCGTAAGGGTTGAATGTGCAGGTTCGACCCATCAAATGGTCGAATCAAACACATTGTTCTTTAATCTCCACATTCGTCTGAATTCTCTTCCTTCGACCTTCTGCAATCCACCTTCGACCCTTCTAAAGCCACTTTCGACCCCATGAATTCACCAAAACATAATAGAATGTGCAATCCAATAGCACTAGTCGCAAAACGTGCATCAACAATTATTGTTGACAAATCTTTTCTGCATATTTTTTAGGTAATTGACTATGAGGAGCAGGGCTTTGAGAGAGAGGTTTGACCAAAAACTTTGATGTCGTGTGGATTAGGTCTTTTTAAATGTCCTTTTTAAAATCAACACTTTCCCGAAAGAAGTGTCAAGACTCGGTGAAAAAGGGTAATTAAATGAGACCTTTAAATTAAAACACTTATCTAAGTTTTAAATTTATAAAAGTAAAACGATATCTGCTGACTATTCTAGACCCACACGATAGGCAAGTGGACCTATAGGGTGTAGTATAGGTTATAGCAAGTACCGAGTATCGAACCCTATGATACGACTTCCCCTACTCAGTCCTAAGTTGCTGCAATAAAAAGAAAAATAAAATATAATAAAGAAAGAGAACGAGAGGGACCAAAGTAAAAATCAATACCAAACAAAGTGCTGCTTCGGGATCCAACTTATTTTTTGGGACGGATTAATAGTAGTTATTCAGTTAAGTGGTGTGACAAGTGCACACTTATGATTAACTTGGAGTTGCTACAGCATTCTTCAGAGGTGTCTATTTTCGCAAGACAAGCTGTGTTCTTGTTTTAAAATGAGGATCTCCCAAACCGGCAAGCTCACCTCTCAACAATGACAGACAGACTACTCAAGACTGTGTATACCTAACCCCGAATGATCCAACTCCCAAACTGCAATAATGACATCTAATCACTTAAAACCTTTATGGACAACTTGCCCGTCGCCGGAGCGTGTCCGAACAAGAAACCACTCGATATCATAAAAGAGTCGTGACTAACCAGCGCACGTGCATCCTTTACTTGAACCAATTAACTGTTTTAAAAAGTGAGTGGTCTATCACTAACTGTGCGGCAATATAAAGATGAGAGAAAACAAAGACCGTTTTCTCTCAACACGGGTTCATCAAACCTTAACTCGCGCCAAAGCTTTCACATAGACAATGAAGCGAAGTCGCAAAACTAAGGTTTAACTTATCACTAGGATTGAGTATATAACCATACTGACCCTAAATGAGATCTTGATAGTAGAGGATTAAGCCACTAAGTGTGTGTATTTCTACCCCCCAAATGGGCTAATCACTACTCGCGAGATTAGGTTAGCTTAAGAGTGCATGGGTTGTTACACACCATGGGTACACCCTTAAGTCCTCCCACTTCCTATCAAGACACCGACAAGACTAAAGACTAGTTAATTAGTTAATTAATTCATCAAACAAGGTTTTAAGTGAAAATAATTTAACAAGAACACAACACCACTTAACAAATAAAAACTATATAATCCATACGAAAATAAGTCTTCACCCTAGCAACACTCAACTAATCTAGCAATCATTGGCTTTACATCTAGCACACTATGATAGGTGTTTAAAGAACACATAGTTGTGAGTGTAATGGGGATTAAAGAGGGTGGTTTGGGTAAGTTTTAGTGATCTCTCTCTCTCTCTCTCTCAACTCTCAATCACCAAGTATTTATGGAGTGATCCCAAACTCCAAAGGTCACTTGCAAAGACCCCAAAGATGGTTGAAGTGTGAGAGAAACTCGGGTGAAAAGAGTCACCCCAAATGTGTAAAACATGAAAAAAGGGGAAAGATATACTTACAATCGCAATTCTTATATGTGTTTTACTTGTTGATCGCTGATAGTGTGTACTTATAACCTCAATCATTAACCCGGTGTGGGCTAGCATAGCAATAAATAGTACTATGGTATATACCCCTTGTTGACTTACGTGTTCGAGTTAAGTCCTTGGTTATTGTTATGTGTAAACTACATTGTCTTGTCGCCTACTATATATAATGATACTTATGAGCGAATACTATGTATATGATTCTTGATTCTTGATTCTTGAAGGTTTGATTTTGGGTGGCATTTGTACACAGCTTGAACACTAAATTGTAGATAGCATAACACATGAATTGCGAAACTCTTTTTCTACTATATGTATTCAACCAGGGTATGCTCACCAATACATTTTGTATTGACACATACTATTTTCGTACATGTTTCAAGTTATTTAAGAGATGACTTTTAAGCTTTTGGAATTTTACATTGATTTTGGATTCATTGTACTTCAGTTTAGTTGGCATTTAGAATCATTGTATTTCATTTCAATGTAATAAACTATTTAATCAATGTATCAATATTTACACTTTTAGTCCATGAGCTATTGAACAATCGTTACTACGTGGCACCTTGATGATTCCGCCATCGGTCGGGTGTTACAAAAAGGGATGCCTAAAATGTGGAGTGGAGGCCTCTATTTATAGGAAAAACAGCCCCGGCACGCCCTTGACGAACTTTGTAGGCCCAACGTTTCTCGAATAATATAATAATAATATTTTATTCATAAGACGACTCGTTAATTCGTTAACAATAATATCTCATTAACAAGAAATAAATTCTTATTTTGTTAATAACTTTAATTATCTAAATTCGCCAAATAACGCGTTTTAAGTAATAACATACTAGTAAACCGACACTCATCCTAGTGAATCTTAAACGCGACAAATATATATATATATATATATATATATATATAATTATTATATAGTCCAAATGCTCATTGTAATTCATCCTACATTTATATAATTTATGAAATATTTATGCTATTAACTAAATGGGTTCAGTTCATAAACGTGACCCGAGCCGGTTACCAGTTCGTTTAAACAATAACTCTCCACCTAACCACCTACCAAACCCTAACCTTCCCCATTCTTTCATCATCTCCTCCCACACACACACGCACACCAGACCACCATCACTCAGCCTAGGTGGCGGCGGCCGCAGTGGAGTCCATTGTGAACCTGATGCTGCCGCTAATGGGTTAAATCAGAAACAACAACCACCACTCCGCCACCGCTAACAATCACCACCTTCTGAGCCGCCACCACAACGCACCACCCTCACAATCTCCTCCATCCTCTGCGCATCCCTCTCTCTCCCCTTAAGACCGACGCCTGGCCAGAGGTGGCACACGGCGGCGCAACCGCAGCAGCAGCAACAATAATCCGGCATCTGAGATAAGACACCGGGCCCGAACATATCCTCTGACCTGACAACACCCCTCCATTCCTCAATTGAGGGTCCTTGTCGTGAAATGTGGTGGTTTCTGGGACGTGATAGAGCAGCGAAAGAGGGCATTTCAGGTGGTTGTTCCGGTTGGTCAATGGGTTTCATTTGGTCTGTCATTACGAATATGGGTTCTGAAGCGAGGATGGTGAGAATGTTCCTTGGTTCTGGAGCGGCTACGGTAATATTGGTTCGTGGTTAGTTCTGGTTCAATGTTGACGAGGTTCGGTTGGGTCTGGCCATGACTAATAGAGACAATATTGGTTCTGATGGGTCTTGTTGCAGCAACAAGTATTTGCATTTGTTGGTCCCGGGTCAGATCTGTACGGTGCAGCGATTAGTTTGGGGATCGATTGGGGGTTCGTCTCGATGTTTGGTTGGTATCATCTATGAGTCGTTTTTTTTTGTTTTGGATCAGATTGTTGCGTGTAGATCGGGTTGTCTAGACTCGAGTCAAACACGTTTCAAAGCTGGTCAGATTTTGATTCTGGTCAACTCTAGTCAACAGTCAACCATTGTCAACGACAGTAGGGGAGGTATAATGCGCGCTTTTGTTCTTTTTATTGTTTGATATAAATTCGTTTACAATCAATTATATAATTATATGAACCTTAATGACATGTACGCGCGTAACGAACCGAACCGACTTGTATTTGGGGTATCAATTAAACGAAAGGAATAGTTAATGTATGTGTATCCCTAATACGAAATATCTATATAAATCAGTATTTGTATGTATACAAGCTCTTTATTTAGCGAAACATATATACATTTTTTAAGACTAATTTTAGTATGCTAATAATATACGAGATATTCGACTAGATGAAACCTATTATACTTATGTGTACATTTGTAATATCAAACACGTTTATTCAAACCTTAATACTAGTCGTTTTACCATTTTGTATTCGAACTAATAAATAATAACTTACGTGTATACAAGCTATTTTAACGAAATGTTGAACTATAATATATTTATTTTACTTGTCGAAAAGTTTAGTTCCTCGATTGTTTTATAATGAGTAAACACTTGTCGTGTCAAAAAGCTTAGTCAAATTATGTGTCGGCAAATTGAACAATTGAGTTTTGGGAAAATATAGACAACTTGAGTTGTCTGGTTTTATACAAAAAACAGAGGAAACTCTGCCCAAATTTTTATAAAATGTAAGAAACATGCGAAGCATTTAAATCTATAAATTCGTAAACTTAAAACTAGGTTTTACAAATAAATTATATCCAAACATCATATTATCATGATAGAAATATATTTATATATCATGAGACGAGTTACACATGCATTATATTAATATCCAAATGTTCCGTTTACAAATAGTTTCAAGATGAAATTTGAAGATTTCATTAAAGCGTATATTTTATATAACTATACTTACGGAAATATTTCGAGAAAACCAAACCAAGTCCTATCGGTTTGTCAAGTTATAAATACTTTAAGACGAGTATTGTTTTCAATACGAGTCTAGGTAGTTGGATAAACTATCTTTACAACCAAGAAACGAAACAAGCGTATTTGCATTAGAATTTAAGGCATCGTTTATTTGTAATAGGATACAAGAGTTTAATTAATCCAAGTTCAGACTTGTTGCTACTTGCTAGTACTTGCACAGTGAATTTCAGGTGAGTTTACATAGCCCTTTTTTTCACTATTTTGGGGTGAAACTTGTTATACTTTCAATTACAATTCAACATAAGTGTCTATATGTTATTCTATGTTGCATTATGTCTTAAACATTACTATGGTAAGAACAATTAGACTAGCATATTCATTAACTCCGTACAAGCCAACGATACACAATGATAGATCTATTGGACTGACAACCCCACCCGGATACGTTACCTCCAGTATGGGTAGCGTGGGTGATTGTTATCACAACAAAAACAGTGAACCATATGCGTATGGGATTGACCACAATATTCTAGTAACAAGGTTTGATTATGCATACGATTTACCGGGTAGTTTTGTTTTCACATATGGACTAGACTTGCCATGACACTCGAATTGTACAAATTTTATTCAATATTCAAAACTATGTAATTCTCACCAACTTTTGTTGACCCAAAATATTTTCAAACTTAATATGTTTCAGGTTATAGCTTTGCTTGAAGATTGAGTTAATGCTTAAAAGATTTGTATTTAGTGTTTCTCATTTGATGTACAAGTTTCTTTTAGAACAAATGTATGTAATTCATTTAATTAATTATTGAAAACTTATTAATTACCATGAGCTACTGAACAATCATCAATACGTGACATCCGATGCTTCCGCCATCGGTTGGGGTGTTACAAACTTCTGGCACGCCCATGCTCGACAACGCGTACTGTTGCAGAGTCCTTTCATGCAGAATTGTCTGTACCAGGACATGCACGCCTGTGCCACTTCTCCTGGCACGCCTGTGCTGTTTGTTGTGAGTAACTGTCTTGTCATTATTTGTCGGTTTAAGCCTTGGAGAACACATTGCATTAAAGCACGACCGTGCCACTATGTGAGGCACGCCCGTGCACATCAGAAAAGCTCACTTTTGCCTCCTGCTGAATTGGAAATGCTGACTGGTTGACCTGGGATAAGTGCACGGCCGTGCATAGGCATGAGCGCGGTCGTGCTTCATCTAGATTATCTCCGAAAGTCTTCCAATCCTTGTCTTTTACGCCAGTTTCACTTCTTTTCACTTTCCACCTTCAATACGTGCAATTATCATCAAAAGAGAACAAACCGTGACAATGCCAAGATAAAAGCATGAAATTAGGTGATAATTAGGTGAAAACATGTATATAAAACCTGCTAATTTTGGGACTCATCATATCACCTCACACTTAGACGTAGGCTTGTACATAAATGGAATCTCCACCGCTATATAATGGTGAGAAACTACAAATCACAAGGTCTTTTGAGGGGTGAAAATGGTATAGTGATAAATGGGTAGGAAGGGGATCTACTATCGTGATTGGCTCAGGCAGCGGCTGCGACATAATGGGCAAATGTCAAACTCCGAATGATGGGCTTTATGAAACTCCTCCCCTGAAGACTTACTGCTCTGACGTCCCTACTCTGCCAATCTTTCGGTCTTCACACCTAATCACCTACGCTAAGAATGTCCTAGAAATAAACCTTCAAATAGAATTGTTTATTTCTAGCCCGCTTATTGTCGAGCTTCTTGACTTATTCATCAAACAAACTTTTTTTTTTCACCAAATAAAAACATTGCTTCTGGTGAAGCTTATTCTTTGGTTTGTTAACTCTCGTAGCTTTCTTTTCTTCAGTTGTCACGACTCTTCTCGGTAAACATCGTGACGTCTGGCCTATCCTTCTTCATCTCGAGACTGTCCAAGAGACCAATAGCCTGCAACACACCTTCTTTACCAAAACCACGACAGGGGCTAAGTCTGATGGGTGAAATGAAAGGTGGAAGGCTAAGGCTCAAATGGGGTGACTAGGTGAGGGATAATTTATGGAAGGTTAATGAAAGATGGAAGGGGTGTGTCCTAGGTGCCTTGATCATTTTAATAATCTCTCACCTCGCGTGCGGTCTCGAAACACATAAGATGCACAACTTCTAACTGTAGCATGCCAAGGGTGAATGTCTCTCTCAGTCAAATAACGAGCATCAGTTGTATCTATACTACAAGTGGGTGTGCACGATAAAGCTCAAGATACTCACATGGAAAGGGTAGATGCTCGAATATGAAGTAGGAAACACTTTGAGTTGGTTCTTTCGGCTACGCCAACACCTCCAAAATCTCCTATTCAGGTTTTTTTTTTTTTGGGGGGGGGGGGGTCAAAGGGTTGAAAAAGATTTATAATTACTCCTTAAAAAACATTTTGAAAACTCTTGCCTTTAAATAGGTTTTTGTTTGCTTGGCTCGAGAGGTAGTAAAATTTACAAAATTTTATCACCTCACACTTAATTCTTTGGCATATTTTAAAATTATAGATTTGTAAAAAGTATATGCCAAGAATCAAGCGGGACGTAGTTACGTCTTCCCCTAATAGGCTAAAAGATGTTCGTGTATAATTCGAAATTGAGCCGTGAGAGAAAACACCTGGCATGGATATATATAGCTATCTACAAACTAAGAAAAATAAAAACTACTATTACTACTACTACTATTAATCTACTAAGTCCTAATGCCGAGAGGCATACCTGGCGGTGAGAAAAATAAAAGGGGAACGATCATACCTGAGGGTCCTCGATTGATTTCTTACCGTATGCACCAACCTCTCAACTTATTCTTCTAATCTACTAATCTAGGCTGCCTTCCAAGTAGCGCCACGTTTAAGTCTTTGGCTGGACAAAGGCGGTCTGATCATGGGTGTGCTGGCATTTCATCTACCTCCTCGTCTACCAAGAACTTGAAGTATGGTTTAAGCCGGTGACCATTGACTTTGAATAGAACTCCCGTTTTTGTCACCAAATCTGCCACCCCGTACGGATAGATCTTCTTCACAATGTATAGCCCAGTCCATCTTGACTTCAGTTTCCCAGGAAACAATTTGAGCCTCGAACTATAAAGTAACACTTTTTGACCTTCTTGAAATGACTCCTTTCTTCTAAGTCTTTGATCATGGAACTTCTGGGTCTTTTCCTTGTAGATGAGGGGGTTATCATAAGCTTGCTGGCGGAGGTCTTTAAGTTCATGAAGCTGAAAGAGTCGGTGTTGCTTGGCATCTTCAGGATCATAGTTTGCTGCTTTTAATGCCTAGTAAGCCCTATGCTCCACTTCTATTGGTAAGTGACACGCCTTTCCGGACACGAGTCTGTACGGTGTGGTACTAATCAGGGTCTTGTATGCTATACGTAGTGTCCAAAGTGCATCATCGAGACGATCGGCCCACTCTTTCTGTCAATCCCCACAATTCTTTCAAGAATTCTTTTGATGTCTCGATTTGTAACTTCTACCTGACCATTAGCTATGGACACAATTATGGAAGAGGTTGAATCTGAGGATGTGGTGACTGAATCTGAAAATGTGACTAATGATGTTGTTGATGCAGTAGTTCCAGATGAAAAGTCTGAAGAAGAGGTTGTGAATATCTCAGATCCTTGGGTGATGATTGTGAGTGTAAGTGTGATTGTGCATTAATGGCTGCTGCTAAGGTATCTCCTCAAATCCTAAAAGATTTGTGTTCAAACAAATGTGTAATAGCATTTGGTAACATTAAAGAGGTGAATGAAAACCTTAGAAATAAAATTTTAGATGATGAAGTTCAATTTGAAAAACTTTTAAAAGAGTTAAAATCAAAATTGACTGAAAAAGAATCTGAAATCAGCAGTCTAAAACATGAAGCAACTATAACCAAAGACCAGCTCCAAACTATGATGACAAAATATCATAGTTGTAAAAAGGAGCTCGAGTCCACCCAAGTTGAATGTGAAAAATGGGTGGAATCATGCAAAGGTTTTGAGATGCTCCTCAACAAACAGACCAAAAGTCATGTGAAGTTTGGTTTTGGTTTTGAAACCACTGCCCCAGCTATTCAAAACACTAACAAAAGGGAAAAAAGTTAGTTGAGGTTGTTCCAACTAATTTAGAGGGTCAAGAAATTAAAATCACTGAATCTAATGGCAAGAAAATCATTCTTGAAAAACCTAAGGGTTCCTCATCATTTACTGAACTTTAAAAGTATGAATTTAAACCTACTTGGTCAGATGAGTGTGATACTTTTGAAAACTTCAAACCAGTTGATTTCAAAACCCCTGATGGTAAGAAAGCACCACAGGCAAAGGTCATTCTCTTGAAAGACCTTCCAGCAGATGCTCAAACATCTGGTGAAAGGAAGGTTGAAAAAGGGGAAAGAAAGAAAAGAGCGAAGACTTGTTCTGTGATTTCTGTTAAAAGAAGAATCATGTTACTAAAAACTGTTTTCTTCTAAAAGCATATGATATCAACAAAGGAACAAGAGTGTGTGATTCTAAAGTCACATGCTCAATATGTGGTAAAAAGAATCACAAACTAAAGAGTGTCTTTATCTCAAAAATTTTGATGTCAAAATACAAGAGTATAAGGCTAAAACTCTAGCAAGTCAAGTGGTGAGTACTACAAAAGGAAAGCCCAAACAGACTTATGTACCAATCCAAACATTTGTTACCAAAATTCTTGAAACATCTGCTCCCAGGGATGTCCAAGTAACAGATGCTCCACCCTCAAACAAGTACCCTAGAGGATATGGACAACCACATTGTCATAGTCTGTCACATGTTTATGAAGAGCCCAAGTGTTGATGCACTTTCTGTGGACGTCACCGTCGAATAGACTAGGGTTGAGTCTTGTATTGTATTACATGAGATTGTGGTGATCCATAAGGGCATTTTATGGATCTGATGCATTTGTGAATATAGACCAAAACATAAGTCTTGGTTCGACCTTCTTGAAGGGGCGAACCTGCAGCTTCGACCTCTTCATTGGGGCGAAGGTGACTTTATGTTTTGGACTATAAATAGCAATCTCATGTGTGTTTTTCATTAGAAGATTTTGAGTTTGTGCTTTGAATGCTCTCAAGGGGGAGGTCATGCGAATCTGTGATGACTTTGTTATCGTATATTTCTGTCTCGTCTCGAATCTTCCGTCTAAAACCGAGTTGTTTTCGCGTAATCGATCCGTTAATTTGGTTTTTAACCGGATTCTCAACTGGTATCAGAGCCGTGGTACCGATTTGAACGATCTAACAGTCGTTTGAATTAATCACAGCTCGATTTCATGATTTTAGACGTTAAAAATCAGTTTTTGATTGAAAGGTTGAAACCCTAGAAAACCTAGATTCTTAATTGAACCCAAAATCATGTGATTTTACATGTTTCTATTAATTCGAGGGTTAGGTTTTCATTTCCGCACCTTTCTGTACAAGTTTCATCATCAAATTCAAACAATCAGAGTGTTTATGGGCTGATTTGCAGAAAATATTGAAGAAGAACACGTTTTTCTGCAAAAGGTCGAATGTGCAGTAGATTCGACTAAAACAGAGGTCGAACCTGGAAGTTTTCCACATTCGACCTTACGACAGGTCGAAAGTGGAATCTCAGTTTTAGTCAGGATTAAACAAACTTGGTTCGACCTAATCATGGTACCTTCGACCTTACAAAAGGGTTGAACGTAGCTTTATTTCCACTTTCGCCCCCCGACATAGAGAATGAAAAATTAGTATTTTAAGGGGTAAAAAATTTCGAATATGGCAATTTTTGAAGAATTTTTTGGAGAATGGTGATGATGTTTACATAAATTGTTAATGATGATGATGAAACGTTTTATTGTGGGGTAGTCATTAGAATCAACAGTATGATAATCAGATTCAAATGACTATTATGGGCCAGAAAAATCAGATATATTTTTATTCCACAAGTTGAGAACAGTCAACCCAATTCCAGTGTGATTGAAGGAACTTGTTCAAACAAAGTTGTTATTTACAAGCGAATCAAGACTGAGATTTCAATGTTCCAAAAGTAATGAGGGATCTCAGTAGGAGTCACGTGGCACGTAGATTCAACAAAAGTTTCAAGATTACAGTCCTGAAGAATTTCAAGAGCTATTGGTGGTTATTGTTAGGCCCCGTCGAAAACTTCAGTCTATGAAGCATTTCAAGTCCTCAATGGTACCCCTTGTCTACGGCTATTGATTACAGTCATGAAGAATTTCAAGATTACAGTCCTGAAGAATTTCAAGAGCTATTGATTGCTTGATCCACTCGTCTACGGCTAGTTTTCTGTCGAACAGATGAAGTTACTCAAGAACATGTTGCTTTATCATTATCTTACAGGATCTCGGAGAAACTTTGATAAAGCTGCATCAGTCAAGGGGGAGATTGTTGATGAAATACTGATACTTCAACAATACTGACTGAAGATGCAAGAGATTTGTGGATTCGCCAGCAATGTCCAAGGGGGAGATTGTTCATGCACTTTCTGTGGACGTCACTGTCGAATAGACTAGGGTTGAGTCTTGTATTGTATTACATGAGATTGTGGTGATCCATAAGGGCATTTTATGAATTTGATGCATTTGTGAATATAGACCAAAACATAAGTCTTGGTTCGACCTTCTTGAAGGGGCGAACCTGCAGGTTCGACCTCTAGATAGGGGCGAAGGTGACTTTATGTTTTGGACTATAAATAGCAATCTCATGTGTGTTTTTCATTAGAAGATTTTGAGTTTGTGCTTTGAATGCTCTCAAGGGGGAGGTCATGCCCGATCTCCCCCGGCCCCGAGATAGATGTTTATCCTACTGATGACAGTGTCTGTAACCGTTTCTGATGTAATACGAATCTGTGATGACTTTGTTATCGTATATTTCTGTCTCGTCTCGAATCTTCCATCTGAAACCGAGTTGTTTTCGCGTAATCGATCCGTGAATTCGATTTTTAACCGGATTCTCACCAAGAGGCCTTAAAAACCAAGAGTTAACAATAATCCTTATATATATACCGTCATCTGACAGGAAATGGTCAAACATTTGTTGCACCAAGTGTTGACATTCAAGCACTGGCAAATGGTCAGCAATAGTTGTTGAATCTGGTTTTAAAAACTTGTTCAAACCACTGATCATCTTCCTAAGCTTGAGGCTGAAAAGTCTGGGAACTCATCCAAAGCCAACTTGTCTTTGGATACTCACCAAAACTAATTTATTACTGATATGCAGGGAGCTTCTGCTTGCTTACATAGTCTATGGTATGTAGATAGTGGAGGCTCCAGGCACATGACAGGATGTAGAGCCTAGGGGTGCAAACGAGCCGAGCCGAGCCCGAGCTCGACCAGGCTCGAGCTCGAGCTCGATTAACATATAAAGGCTCGAGCTCGAGCTAGAGCTCAGCTCGATTCGAGCTTTGTTTTTAAAGCTCGAGCTCGGCTCGTTGGTAGTTTCTCAAGCTCAAGCTCGGCTCGGGCTCGGCTCGTTTAGTGTTTATTAGTTAATATATTAAATTAAATTATAAAAATAATAGGCTCGATAGCTCGATAAGTCAAAAGCTCGGCCCGGATCGTTTATTAAACAACTTTAAATATGGGGTAAATAGTATAAAATATTAATAAAATTAATATTATACTAAGGCTCGTCGAGCCTTGCGAGCTTCATATGTCAGGATCGAGCTCGGGCTCGATAAGGAAACGAGCTTAGTTTTTGGCTCAAGCTCGGCTTGAGCTCGATAAAGATCGGCTCGTTTCGAGCTTTTTATTGAGTCGATCTTGACTAGCTCACGAGCTGCTCGGCTCATTTGCACCCCTAGTAGAGCCCTACTTCTGGACTTCTTAGCTCATGGAGGGGGTGACATACCTTTTGGTAATGATTCTAAAGGTAAAGTTTTGGGTTTAGGGACTGTTCAGGCTGGGAAACTCAAGTTTGAAAATGTCAATCTTATTGATAATCTTAAATTTAATCTTCTTAGTGTCTCACAAATGAGTGACAAAGGCTATGGGTCATTCTTCACTAAGAAAACTTGTAAGATTATTGGACCATACGTGGTTAAAAAGATTGATACCATCATAGCTGAGAGCAAAGCAAAACTTGTTCCTCACAGGAGTGGCAATGTGTATGTAGTTGATATGTTGAAGGATAATCCAATGGCAAATGTCTATCTATTTTCTGCTGCCTCCACTAAAGAGACAGAATTGTGGCATAGGAGACTGGGTCATACCAACCTTCAAACTATCAACTCACTCTCCAAACAAAGCCTTGTAAGAGGTCTTCCATCAAAAGAATTCAAATGTGATGAGCATTGTGTTTCCTATCTAAAAGGAAAACAACATAAAAGCTCTTACAAATCCATTGATGAGTCTAAAACAAGTCAATGTCTTCAATTGTTGCACATGGACTTGTTTGGCCCAGTTAAAATCATGAGCCTTAGAAGAAAGAGATTTTGTCTTGTCATAGTTGATGATTTTTCTAGGTTTACATGGACTTACTTTTTACACTCTAAGAATGAGACTGCAGGTGTATTGACGGACTTTGTCACTAAAGTTGAGAAGCAATATGACTTGCCAGTAAAATTCTTTAGAAGTGACAATGGAACAGAGATTAAAAATAAGGAGTTGGATGATTTCTGTGTGTCAAAGGAATTGTGAGGCAGTACGACATTCCAAGAACACCAAAACAAAATGGGGTGGTTGAAAGGAAAAACAGAACTCTCATTGAGGCTGCAAGAACTATGCTAGCAGATTCTAGTTTGCCACTGTCCTTCTAGGCAGAAGCTGTAAACACTGCTTGCTATGTTCAAAACAGAGTTTTAATCAACCCAAGACATCAAAAGACTGCTTATGAAATTTTGTTCAAAATCAAACCACTGATATCATTTTTTCAAAATCTTTGGCTGCCCATGTTTCATTTTAAATCTTAAAGATTCCATTTCAAAATTTGCAGCCAAAGTAGATTATGGGTATTTTCTGGGATATTCTTCTACTGCCAAGGCCTATAAAGTGTTTAACACAAGGACTAGGACGATAGAAGAAACTCTGAATGTAAACTTCAATGAACTTTCATCCTTAAAAATCCTAGCAAATCCTGTAGAACTGTTTGATTTAGACAAATTAAAATTTGAAGATATTACTGCTAAAACTAACAGTGCAGGTATTCCACAGTCTCCACAACAAGACATCTGCTACCATCACAACCACTAAACCAACCACTTAACCCATTACCACAACCACCAATACACCACTTATAAGCATGCCACCCACGTTACCATCACAACCCCAAACATCTGCTGGTCCTGCACAAGTGCCAACAGTGTTACCACAACTACTGCTACTCAAACACCACCATCACCTCTGATCCTGTACAAAAGGAAGAGAAAGTCAACCTTTGTGGTACAGGATGAGAATATACAAACCACACCACCTTCCACTTCAACACCTAAATCTGAACCTATACCATCCATACCACTTACATCATTTTCACCACACACTTCCCATTTTACTTCCCATAAACCACCACCATCCATCACACCATTGGTTGCTCAGTATCCTCTTGATCTTGATCTACTCAAGGGGGAAATTCAATCCTTCTACAATACTGAGGATCCATCCAAAAGAACCTTCCTATCTCTCCCAAACTATCCTGTTCCCAGAAACATAGACCAATACTTGAAATTCAAATCTGAATAGACTGATTTGATCATTCAGGAGAGATGCAAAGGGAAGGATGACAGGACTGCTCAGGGCATCCATTCAGCAGAACATAGCAAATTGAGAAGGATTGAGGATTTTGTTAAGACCCTGAGCAATTCCATGTCTAACATGCCACTCAGCAGTGATTTGGAAAGGGTAGTAAGGGAATCTATTCTTGATCAGATCTTGGCAACCATGCCTTACAAAGCAAACAAGAAATAGTTTGCAGGTTGGACCACTAATGCACTTCAAGAAGAAATTCTTAGGATTGAAGAAATGGCCAAGAATCCTACTTTGAAAGTCTCTGCCCCTGACTTTAGAAAAGGCAGAGACCTAGCCAGAGCTTTGAAGTTTAAAAGAATAAGAGAAGAAATTGTGGCTTCAAAGTATGGAGAAATGAGGTCAGTTGCAAGATGGGCTGAGTTGAGGTTGGTTGAAACCTATAATAAACTGGAAGAGAATAGAAAGATTGATCCCAATTTACCTAGAAAACCAATCTAGTCTGATGCACCAATGGTTAAGAGACCTCAACAGGCCTTTACACTTGACAGCTTACTTGGAACATCTGACCTATCTGTTGCTGCCAAAAGGTAGTTCAAAAGATAAAAGAAGATGTCAGAAGAAGATTAGAAGAAGTTTGCTGATACATTTGTAAAAGAGGGAATCTTCAACCAAGTCCACTATTTCTCTGATCCCATTACTGAAGAACTCAGGAAACTCATTGGGAGACCTCCATAACCAAACTCCTCTAGAATAAATTTGTAGCACAAGAAATCCTCAGGTTCAAAAATTCTAAAATTGAAGGTCAACAAAGACACCCATGAATTGACCTTGCTCAGATCTGATGGAGAGGCTCAGAAGTTAAGTATGGATGATGCACATGGCCTATGTGCTGATGATCTCCAAGACCTGCTTAACTTAGAGCTAGAAAGAGATGCTGAAGACCTCTTCTCATTGAACTTTGAGTTATAGTTCAAAGGACAAATTTGAGAAAGTCTGATGAGGAATAAAGATCAATAATAAAGACTGAGTTTTGTCATCATCTGTTCTAGGGGGAGATTGTTGGGTCTGCTGACCTGGTGAAGAACAGATGATTTGAAAAGCCAAAACATGCTATATATGATCCAGAATAAAATCAGCATTTACAAGTTACTTCTCCCAAAAGACTTTTGACTCTAACATCTGTTGTACCCCAACATCTGCTGAACAACTGTTGATCACAAAGGACCGATGAAGAAACAATTGTTGATCCAAAGTACTGAAGACTCAAGGTCTGTTGGAGCCAACAACACTTAGGCTCCAACAGATGATCCAAGCTATCAGAGGTTTACATTTCAGTTGTTTAGATATCAGAGGTTTCCTATGTAACAGTGATTGTTTTATCAGATGTTTTATGTTGTTATTATTCTGTTAGATGTCACTGTCTTAGGTGACGTCAGTCATAGGTCATCAGTGGTTTAGTTTGTCTATAAATAGAACAGTGCATGTACTGTTCTATTCATCACTCAAAACATTCTCTTAGACAAACAATCACAGAGTGATCAGGCTAAGAAGGAGTACTTGTATAATCTTGTGTGATCATTAGATTTATGAAAGCATTTGATTAGAAAACAATTATTCTCTTTGTTTTGATTCATAGTTTATTATTCCGCTGCACTTTCCATTTATAGATTAACTTCTTTCATCTTTCATTTGTTAAACAATCAAAACAAATCAAACTCAGATCCTAACATCAGTTTTGTCTCTTGCTGACTTGGAAATGCTGCCTGGTTGACCTGGGATAAGCGCACGGCCGTGCATAGGCATGAGCACGGCTGTGCTTCATCTGGATCATCTCCGAAAGTCTTCAAATCCTTGTCTTTTATGCCGGTTGTCAATTCTTTTCACTTTCCACCTTCAATACCTGCAATTATCATCAAAAGAGAACAAACCGTGACAATGCCAAGATAAAAGCATGAAATTAGGTGATAATTAGGTGAAAACATGTATATAAAACCTGCTAGTTTTGGGACTCATCATATCACCTCACACTTAGACGTTTTCTTGTCCCCAAGCAAACCAAACCAAACCTAGGCAAAGAAAGTAGAGTAAAAATAGGTGAGTGTGGTGTGACAAGTCACAACAACCCACCTCCTATTAGTCCTACCTACTCAACACGTCCTTCATAGATGTTTTAGATAGCCTTGGTGCGCCTAATCAAACGTCCCTCAAGTGTCTAGTTCATATTTCTCTCACTTTTTCACTCGGTGTAATTTGGGGGTGATCGCTCAGATTCATCCCAAGGCACGCACAGATCATAGGCTTATACACAAATCGGATCTCCACTGCTATATAATGGTAAGAAACAGTAAATCACAAGGTCTTTTGAGGGGTGAAAAATGGTATAATGATAAATGGGTAGGAAGGGGATCTATTGTCGTGTCTGGCTCAAGCAGCGGCTGCGACATAATGGGCAAATGTCAAACTCTGAATGATGGGCTTTATGAACTCCTCCCCCAAAGACTTACTGCTCTGACGTCCCTACTCTGCGAATCTTTCGGTCTTCAAACCTAATCACATCTGCTAGGAACGTCTTAGAAATAAACCTTCAAATAGAATTGTTTTCTTTCTAGCCCGCTTATTGTCGAGCTTCTTTACTTATTCATCAAACAAACTTTTTTTTAACAAATAAAAACATTACTTCCGGTGAAGCTTATTCTTTGGTATGTTAACTCTGGGTGGCTGTCTTTTCTTCAGTTGCCATGACTCTTCTCGGTAAACATTGTGACATCTGGTCTATCCTTCTTTATCTCGAGATTGTCCAAGAGTGTCTCAATAGCTTGCAGCGTGCCTTATTTAGCAAAACCACGACACGGGCTAAGTGTGATGGGTGAAATGAAAGGTGGAAGGCTAAGGCTCAAATAGGGTGACTAGGTGAGGGATAATTTATGGAAGGCTAATGAAAGATGGAAGGGGTGTGTCCTAGGTTCCTTGATCATTTTTATAATCTCTCACCTCGCGTGCGATCTCGAAACGCCTAAGATGCACAAGTTCTAACTGTAACATGCCAAGGGTGAATGTCTCTCTCGGTCAAATGAACGAGCATCAGTGGTATCTATACTGCAAGTGGGTGTGCTCGATAAAGCTCAAGATACTCACATGGAAAGGGTGGACGCTAGAATATGAAGTAGGAAACACTTTGAGTTGGTTCTTTCGGCTATGCCAACACCTCCAAAAATCTCCTATTCAGTTTTTTTTTTTTTTTGGGGGGGGGGGGGGACTCAAAGGGGTTGAAAAAGATTTTTAATTACTCTTTAAAAACATTTTGAAAACTCTTGCCTTTAAATAGGTTTGTTTTTGCTTGGTTCGAGAGGTGGTAAAATTTACAAAATTTTATCACCTCACACTTAATTTTTTGGCATATTTTAGAATCAAGTGGGGCGTAGTTACGTCTTCCCCTAGTAGGCTAAAAGTTGTTCGGGTATAATTCGAAATCGAGCCGTGAAAGAGAACACCCGGCATGGATATATATATAGCAACCTACAAACTAAGAAAAATAAAAACTACTACTACTACTACTACTACTAATCTACTAAGTCCTAATGCCGAGAGGGCATACCTGGCGGTGAGAAAATAAAAGGGGAACGATCATACCTCAGGGTCCTCGATTGATTTCTTACCGTGTGCACCAACCTCTCAACTTATTCTTCTAATCTACTAATCCGGGCAGCCTCCCAGGTAGCGCCACGTTTAAGTCTTTGGCTGGACAAAGGCAGTCTGATCATGGGTGTGCTGGCATTTCATCTACCACCTCGTCGACCAAGAACTCGAAGTATGGTTTAAGCCAATGACCATTGACTTTGAATAGAACTCCTATTTCTGTCTCCAAATCCACCGCCCCGTACGGATAGATATTCTTCACAATGTATGGCCCAGTCCATCTTGAATTCAGTTTCCCAGGAAATAATTTGAGCCTCGAACTATAAAGTAATACTTTCTGACCTTCTTGAAACGGCTCCTTTCTTCTAAGTCTTTGATCATGGAACTTCTTGGTCTTTTCCTTGTAGATGAGGGAGTTATCATAAGCTTGCTGGCGGAGGTCTTTAAGTTCATGAAGCTGAAAGAGTCGGTGTTGCTTGACATCTTCAGGATCATAGTTTGCTGCTTTCAATGCCCAGTAAGCCATATGCTCCACTTCTATTGGTAAGTGACACGCCTTTCCGTACACGGGTCTGTACGGTGTGGTACCAATCGGGGTCTTGTATGCTGTACGTATTGCCCAAAGTGCATCGTCAAGACAATCGGCCCAATCTTTTCTGTCAATCCCCCAGTTCTTTTAAGAATTCTTTGATGGCTCTATTTGTAACTTCTACCTGACCACTAGCTTGGGGATGACAAGGAGTGGAGAACCTCTACTGATAACCATATCTTTGTAGTGCTTTCTCCAACTGCTTGTTGCAAAAGTGGGATCCTCGGTCACTGACGAGGGATTTTGGTACACCGAACCGAGCATAAAGAGCCTTCAAAAATCTGACAACAACCCTGGCATCATTTGTTGGTAGTGCCTGTGCTTCAACCCCTTTAGAAACATAGTCAACTGCAACAAGAATGTAGAGATTTCCTTGGACGGTGGGAATGGTCCCACAAATCAATACCCCAAAGATTGAAGATTTCACAGACAACAAACCCAGTCTGTGGCATTTCATCATGGGCATTGATATTGGCGGCTCTCTGGCATGCATCACAACCTTGGACGAGAATGGCAGCGTCTTTAAAAATTGTGGGCCAATACAATCTTGCTTCATAAACTTTTCGAGCCGTATTTCCCACGGCGTGGTGCCCTCATGTAGGACCTTCATGACACTGTCGTAGAATCTCTTGGGCTTCTTTCTCGTGAACACACCGGTGAATAACAAGATCGGTGAAAATACAGAAAAGGTATGGATCCTCTCAAAGATAATACATTAAATCAGAAAAGAATTTCTTCTTCTCATAATATGACTGTACTTTAATGAGCATTCCACTGGCCAAATAGTTTGCATAATCAATGTACCAGGGGTATGAGTCGGGGTTTTCGATCCGGCGGATTTGTTCATGCGGAAAAGTCGTCCTGGATTTCGTCTCCATTTTTGTCGGGTGGTACTTCTTCGAGACGATACAAATGATCGGTTGCAACATTTTTGGCCCCCTTTTATCTTTTATTTCTATATCAAACTCCTGCAGTAAGAGAATACACTGTATGAGCCTCAGCTTTGCGTCTTGTTTGTTGAAGAGATGGCGCAGAGCGGCATGATCAGTGTAGACGATGGTCTTTGACAAGATAAGGTACGAACGAAACTTGTCAAAAGAAAATACCACAGCAAGGCGCTCTTTCTCGGTGGTCGTGTAATTTTCTTGGGCATCATTGAGGGTCTTGCTTGCATAATAGATCGGGTGAAAACATTTGCCTTTCCTTTGCACCAAAACTGCTCCTACCGCCATATTACTTGCATCACACATCAACTCGAATGGTAGGTCCGAATCTGGAGAAATGACAACCGGTGCTTCAACCAACTTTCTTTTTAGGCAATTGAACGCCTCAAGACAATCTTTCGTAAACACGAACTCGCGATATTTTTCAAGAAACTGAGTGAGTGGACGAGCGATCTTCAAGAAATCCTTGATGAATCTTCTATAGAAACCGGCATGACCGAGAAAACTACGAATTCCCGTAACCGTAGTAGGAGGGGGAAGCGACGAAATTGCTTCAACTTCGGCCTTGTCAACCTCGATCCCTATGTCTGAAATTTTGTGCCCCAAAACAATTCCTTCCTTTACCATAAAATGGCATTTTTCCCAATTGAGTGCCAAATTCACTTCTTCGCACCTTGCCAACATTTTCCTAAGAATGCCCAGACAATGATCGAATGAACTTGTAAAAACCGAAATCATCCATAAAAACCTCCATAAAGTCTTCGATCATGTCATGAAAAATAGCCACCATGCAGCGCTGGAAAGTAGCGGGGCATTGCATACCCAAAATGGCATCCTCCTGTAAGCAAACGTGCCATCTGGACAAGTGAAAGTGGTTTTCTCGTGGTCTTCGGGATCAATTGGGATCTGAAAGATCCCAGAAAAACCATCGAGAAAAAAATAATATTGATGCCAAGCTAACTTTTCCAACATCTGGTCAATAAATGGTAGGGGAAAATGATCTTTCCTTGTAGCATCATTAAGCTTCCAATAAACAATACAAACTCACCAGCCCGTGACCTTTCTTATGGGAATAAGTTCATTTTGTGCATTGGTCACGTGAAAGTGAGATGGGAATCACGGAAAAAATCGCCCATCACATGGGAGTCTGAAGAAGAAATGAAACGACTCTAGCTTTTCTTACACGGTACGTTCTAAGTTTTGTGGACGAAACCCCTCTAAGGAGGGTGGAGTTTTAACACCTGAAATTCGAAAAAACTTATTTTATTAATATTAATCCATTAAAACATTGGTTAAATATTTATTACATGGGTACTAATAAAAAACGCTTGTCTAGAATAAGAATGGTGTCTAAAATCTAAGTTTAGCAAACACTAAGGGCTAATAGTGACAAGATGCAAGACTAGGGACTTGTTCTATCAAAAACACCATTGTGTTGGTGATGGTCAGACAACCATCGACCAAAACAGCTCAACACACACACTACACCTTCATCTTCTTGTTCAAGCAAAATCCTGCAAATCAAGGGGTAGAAATCAAAGGGAAATTGGTGCATGTTAACAAAAAACGATTCCCTGCAGAAATCTAAGTCTAAGGTATGTCAAATTTCATGTATTAATGAGAAATTGCAGGATTAGGGTTCATCATGATGAACCCCATTGTAGGGGAAATCATTAAATTATGAATTAAAATCATTGGTAGTGTGATAGAAGCATAAAAACTCAAAGAAATAAGTTGAAATTCCTAGTCACTAGCTAGGTTTCATGAAAATGTGATAATTGAAGAGGTGGGTTTCGACCCCATGATGGAAATCCCTAAATCTTTGATTTAAATGTAGTTGTTATGCTTGAAAATGAACTTGTGTTGACCCAATTATGGACAATAGGGTGAAATTGAGTCATATGCTTAATAAGGGTGGGATTGTAATAAAGAATTGGACTTATGAGATTATTAGTTAAATTACGCCCACCAAGTTCTTGATGAATTGTGTGAATGAACTGCGAATTCATAAGTTGTTGGATGAAAACCACATCCGATGGCTTAGATTCTTGAATTGACCATATCATGGGACAAGGTTAATAAGTTCTAATGAAAATTTGGTTTACTTGAATAGGCGAATCAAGTGGGAGTCTAGAAATCAAGGGTGAACCGGATACTCGCCAAAAGGGAAAGCTTTGAGGTACGTGTTGGTTGTGTTCGTTTCTTGTATAACCATTGTATAAGTTATGTTGTAAATGCAATTGTGGTAAAATGACTGAAAGATAAGAAATGCGACTGGACTAGATAAAACGTGGTTTACCAAAGTCTACATAGTCCAAAGGAGCTATAGGGACAATGGTGCGTCTAGAAAGGTTGCCATGGTCGCAACCCGTATGATTGCGAATGGGATTAAGCGACTATGGTGAAATACCTACCATTAATTGCTCAAACGGGTCAAAATGGAAACTTGAACTTACAAAAGTTCTAGAAAGGGATTAGGACCAAGGTATAAGCAGTCCAGTGCGGATTGTAGAAACTACAGCCTTCCCATAGACTATTAAACCGAGGCGTAAGCAATCCCGAGTGGATTGTAGAGACCGAGGTGTTGACACTCTCAACCATAACCATGTGTTTTGTGGAATAAAAATGCAAAAACAGGGTCTGAAGAGTCTAAACGGCTGTTCACCAAGGTGAACGACCGTTCAGAGTGAGACAAAAATCTCGAAAACTCACTGTGAAGGCCGAACGCCCGTTCGCCCAGGGTGAATGGTCGTTCGCTGATATCCAGCTCTGAATTGGTTTGTCGATCCAATTTATTAATTGTTCTATGTTATCTAACCTCGTGTGTTGCTTGTATAACAGCATTAAGATTTCCAAGGTTTAGCCAAGGCTTAGCTCAGGACCCCACTAGGTTGAAGGTATGATGAACAACCGGATAGAGGATCAAGCACTCAAACCGAACGCGCCAACTTTTGAAATGAATGATTTTGTTAAATGTCTTTGTAACACGGAATTATGTGTGTAAACCTTTTGTGTTTTCCTGCTGCATTGAATCTTTAAAACTAGAAGTAGTTGCTTGATGTAAACACATATTTCCATCTATTTTGACATACGATTGGGAAGTGTTGGAAGATTAAGTCCTTAATTTAGGGTTAAACCTAAAGTGGGTCCCTTACCCTTTTCCTAATTATTATAAATCCGAGTTTAGTGGGGGAGGGTCTTACACCTAAAGACCATGGATCAGCATTTAAATCATTTAAGTGAGGTTTTAAGTATTCTAAGGGACAATAAATTGTATGCTAAGCTTTCTAAATGCTCTTTTGGAGGTGAATTTGTGGAGTATTTAGGCCATATTATCAGTAGCTCTGGGGTGGCTACTAATCCTAAGTAGATTGATGTTGTACAACAATGGCCAGTACCTGCCATAATTAAATAATTGAGGGGATTTATGGGATTATCCGGATATTATAGGAGGTTTATAAGGTCTTATGGGGTTCTAGCCAAGCCTTTCACTGCCCTACTTATGAAAGATAGTTTTATATGGTCACAAGAAGCCACTGCTGCCTTTATCATGTTAAAAGAGGCCCTTTGTTCTCATCCTGTTTTGGCATTACGTGATTTCACCAAACCCTTTGAACTAGAAACTGATGCTTCTAATATGGGAATTGGTGTTGTTCTTATGCAAGATGGGCATCCCCTAGCCTTTATTATCAAGGCACTATCACCTAGACAACACACTTATTCAGTATATGAAAAAGAACTTCTGGCTATCATTTTTGCTGTGAAACATTGGCAACACTATTTGTCTATGGGTCACTTCATTATTAAAACTGATCATAGAGCCTGAAACATCTAATGGAGCAAAAGTTAAATACCCCTTTACAACATGTTTTCCTTTCTAAACTTATGGGGTTTGATTATGAAATTCTATATAAGAAAGGGGTGGAAAAAAAAGTAGCCGATACACTTTCTAGGGTGCAAAGACCTACACTTTGTGAAATCTCTTTGTCTACCTTAGACAATTCTTTATTCACAAAGACTGTGGACTCTTGGGAACAGGATCATAGGGTTCAAAACTTGACTACAAGAATGAAACAGGGTGAAGTTGTGCCAAAATATCAATGGAATGGGTCTATTCTTAAATTGTGGTGGGCAATAATGAGGATCATCAAAAACAAATCATTGAACTGACCCATGATTCTGCTATGGGGGGGGCATTCTGGATTACATGCTACTGTTTAGAGATTAAAGAGTATGTTTACCTAGAAAGGGTTGCATAAACATGTTAGATAATTCATCAGGAACTATCCTGTTTGTTAAAGAACTAAAAATGAGAATGTGGCTTCTCCTGGCCTTCTCCTGCCACTGCCCATTCCTCAATATCTATTCTCTGATATTTCAATGGATTTTATACGGGGTTTTCCTAAAGTTCAAGGCAAAGACACAATTTTGGTGGTGGTTAATAGGCTCACCAAGTATGGTCATTTCATACCATTGGCTCATCCCTATTCAGCAGAAACTGTGGCTCAAGCCTTCCTTGACCATGTTTTTAAATTGCATGGATGGCCACAAACAATTGTGTCTGATAGAGACCCAGTCTTCTTGAGTAAATTTTGAAAATAATTCACTAGACTCCAAGGGATCAGTTTATAACCATCCCCAATCAGATGGTCAAGCTGAGGTGGTCAACAGGTGCATAGATTCCTATTTGAGGTGTATGACCATCACTACTAAGACTACTTGGCTCAAATGGTTATCCGTCATAGAATGGTGGTACAACACCAACTTTCATACTTCACTCAAAATGACTCCCTTTCAAGCATTGTATGGCTACCCTCCTCCTATTTTTGTTCCTTATATTCCAAAAGATTATTCTATTGAGGCTGTGGACAGGTAGATGTGTGATAGAGAAACAACTATTCAAGACCTGAGACAATCACTACTTATTGCATAGAACAGGATGAAGCAGATGACAGATAAGCACAAGAGTGAAAGACAATTCAATACAGGTGACATTTTTTACTTAAAGCTACAGCCTTATGCTCAAAATTCATTGAAGAATAGCAATCATACAAAATTGAGCCCCAAGTATTATGGACCCTATATGATTGTGGAAAACATAGGGAAGGTATCTTACCGACTGGATTTACGTGAAGACTCCCAAATCCATCCTGTGTTTCACGGGTCTCACTTGAAATTGGCCCATGGTTCCACTGCAATTGTTGTTCCCCTACCTTCTCAACCTAGGTTTTTGTTCAAACCTGCAGTTGTGTTGGACCGAAGGGTTGTTAAGAAGAGAAATCGAATGAGCTTTGAGGTTTTGATTAAGTGGGTTGACTTAGCAGTTAATGAAGCTTCATAAGAGGATCTGCAAGAGATGGAATTAAGGTTTCCAGAATTTGATTTTCAAATTTTAGGGCAAAATTTGTAAAAGAGGGAGTATTGTTATGTAGTGTATAATAATAATAGGGGCAATTTGCTAATATTGGGTTAAGTACTAGGGATACTATTGTAAAAGTTTTGAATAAGAAATGGGCGGGAATAGTAGTTGAATGGTAGTTAACGCTTAGTTAACTATCCTTTAGCTGTATATAAGGTTCGGTTGAGTTGTTAATAAAATCACCGTCTTGTTGAGTTATTTTCTAACTGTTCCTCTCTCGAATCTTCTTCTCCAACGAATTCACCACCGCGAACCACCATTTATCACCACCATAATAAACCCAATCATATTATACTTCCAGGCAAAAAAGTTGCAAACTCAACAATCAATATGCTTAAGTAATAGATGCAATTTGATAAATTGGCTGGCGTAAATAAGTTGACTTTTTTCATTTGTAATTTGATTTGGTACATAATATATTAATATTCTCATCTAAATAAGGAATTTCAAGGGATGGGGTTGAATTACATAATCTTATCGTTCTGATCATCGACGTTAATCTTTCCCCCTCTGAATTTATAAAGGGGCGATAGGGTTATTGAAAAGGTGGTGGCCATGGTCTCTTCAGGAAAAACGTACCCACCGGAGATGGTCGACATGAAACAACACCATTCCAAGATTAACCTTTTATGCATATCTCATATCATAACCTCGTCAGTATCACCCATTATTAATTTAGGTTGTTTGCATGTAACCTTTTTCTTTTTGATTTATGGAGATGGGGGACGACAAACAGTGGTGGTTCGAGGTAACCCTAGCGGCGTAGGTGATTGGCGATGTGGGTTCGGTATATTCTGGCTATGGGAGAGATGGTTTTGCCTATAATCGGCAAATTAAGGCAACCTAGAGAGGTGGTTCTGAATAAACAAAGAGCTAAGTAGAGAGAGAGGGAGAGAGGGAGAGAGAGAGAGAAAGAGAGAGAGAGAGAAATGAGTGAAAAGGCAAGGTTGAGTTTTTTTTATTATTTATAAACTAATTTAGCCGTTATGAGTCCTGCGATGTCCTTCTCGAAGTTCGTGGACACCTTGATGCTTTTAAAGAAAGATTTGTGTGCGTTTAACTTTAACGAACTGAAACTGGTAAATACGACACGTGTTTGCTATCTATGCGATCGGATGTGAAATCGGCACGAGAAACGGCCAAAAACGCAGCGTTTCGGATAACATGGAGAGGAACGGACGTGGGAATTAGACGTTGAAATGTGTGGTTTTAACCGTTATCAAATTTTCGGAATGATTGTTTATTGTAAATATTGTTATTCATTAAGCTTCGAAAAAAAACAAGTCGTTTCAGTGAAGGAAACATCGACCAAACCTATAATGCGATTTAAACGCGTGTGTAAATAATGTTATTACTTTTTAAACTGGAAATAAAACTGATACGTGTTACGTTAAAATGGGTCTGATACACGGTATGCTCCCACCTACCCTAACCCTAACTATAAAAGTCACATATTCTCCTCTCCTCATTATTTTGTGCAGCCACATCCCCCCTTTTCTAAAAACCCTACTTTCTCTCTCTAATTCTCTATCTCTCTCTCTCTCTCTCTCTCTCTCTCTCTCTCTCTCTCTCTCTACACTCCCTCTCCTCTCCCTCGCACCCACTATTTTCTCATTCCCTGTTGCAGCGCCGACTGACCACCACCATCCTCGGTGCTGACGGCGTGAACGTTTTTAGTCCTGAAAACAAGCAGAAACAGGTTGTGTACGTGATGACGGATTTACTGATTAGAAGTGATGACGGGTTAGTTTGGTCGGCTATGGTCACGGGTGTTCCAGATCCAGAAGATTTAAGGCGGCGCGGTGGTTTACAAGCCCGAAATGGGCTACGGTAGCTGAATAAGAAGGGTTACGAGCAGGTTGGATAATGATGGTGTTTATATATAGTCCCGATTAGCATGCTAGTTGTGGCTTAGATGGTGTCTAGTTGTGAATGTGCCCGGTGGTCAAAGATTTGGGTGGTCTGGTCGACGGGTGGTTTGATTCGGGCCAGATCTGGTTTCGGACCAGGTTTAGTCCGTCTCACATTTGGTTCGGGTCGTTTTAGTTATTTTGTGTCATGACTCAGGTTAGGTTTCGGGTTAGTTTTGGTGGTTTGGTTCATGTACGGGTGGTGGTCCGATGTGGTTGTGGTTTTGTTGTTGAGGTCAGTTGTGGTGGTCCTTTGTGATAGTTTGGTCTCCGGTTAGTCTCAGTCCTAGATTCAGTTTGTGTGGGTCCAACCTCGGGTCATGGGCTAGGCTAGATCGCTTGATGTTCGGGTCAAGCTCGGTTCGCATTTTTTGGGTTCTAGTCGCGGGTCTAGCATGGAGGTTCGGGTCTCGCTTTGGGTGCGTGTTGTGGGTCACGTTACGGATTTGGTCAACCTGGGTCAGATCTGGTCAAACCTTGAGTCGCAGTCAGATCTGGTTAACTGCGGTCAATTCAGTCAACCCTTGTCAAGTATTTCGGTATAACTAACTCGTATTAATTTTTGTTGTATTATTATTTATATATATTTATTTTTAAAGTATATAAATAAGAACGAATAACTCGCGAGATGAATCTATGAAATGATAAAAGGAAAGATGTAAATTGAACTATTGGTAATTGTGACTTAAAAGCATGACTTATTATATCGTATACTAGACTGAATATGTTGGACTATATATATATATATATGTGTGTGTGTGTGTGTGTGTGTGTGTAAGTATATAAAATAAATAAATAAAAGTATTATTTATATAAGCTGTCGAAACGTATAATGTTTGTCCTGATGTGGAAATTGCGGATAAATGGGTTCTTGTCTTGTATTAGATATTGATTTTTGGGATAATTGTAGACAACTTGTGTTGTTTGGTTTGTACAAAAACAGAGAAAACTCTGCCAAAATTTTTATAATTTTTTTAGCATAAACGAAGATGATATTTGTTGTATATTTACTTATATACAATCTTCCAAGTGTTTTGACAAATGTGTTTTTCTACAAAATCACAAGATTTACGACAAAAGGTTTCTTGTAACAATAGTAGTAAATCCTGGACAATATTCCCTAAACAAACAAGTAGTTTTTACCGAGCGTCAAGTATAACAAGTTTTCAAAAGTTTTCGATAGTTAGACAAGGATTGTTGTTCGGATTTAAAATATATAAACATTCTATTAAATGGGGAGTAACTTTGTGAAAAGTAAACTTTTATAAACCTTTCAACCACTCGGATTTTGGAAGAGGTGTAATAACTGTTACACTTATATTTTCTCAAAGTATATTTTTCCAGAAATAACTACACAAGACAAATACAATTATCTGAAATACGAGACGAGCTACGGCTCGGTATAAGTTACACGTTTTGCAATACTAGTCCAACATAGTTTACACACGAATAGTAACAAGTGCGTAACTTGGATGCTATGTTGTGTGTTAAACATAATTAATTTAATTCACGATCGGTACGTAGAGTTAAAACACTTTAGACTCCGTTAATATATACGAGTCTAGATAGTTGGGATAAACTATCTTTTAACTAAAAAATGAGCTAGGCTTATTTGCGTAAAACTTTAAGGTGTCATTTGTTGATAATTAGGGCATGAGGAAGTCAGTGAA
>CM061225.1:43130817-43424713 GCA_030844895.1 Ambrosia x helenae
CATGCGCGGATGCGCATGGCGTTTCTTCACGCTTTCGCCATATTCCATTCCGCCTATCGGCTCGTTTTGGGCTTTCGTGGGTATGGGTCATATGTATTTTATTGTAGATTTGGGCTCGTATCCCTTCAATATAGAATTAGATCCATCGATTAAAGCGTTATTTTTGTCTGATTTTTTCTTATGTTAGTTTGTCATCTTAAGTATACTAGGTTAGTTTTTTTTCTGTTGAATTGCAATACTTCATGAATTGTTTTGAATGTTTATGATAGTTTGAATCTATTAATTAAGCAGGTTTGGTTTGGTTTGGTTTTAATATAAGCAAGAAATCGATTTTTTTTTTTTTTTGGTTTTTTAGATTCGGATATCCGCTGGATAATCCGAAATTTTGGATATCCGATTTTTTAATATCCGAAATTTGTGGTAACATAAATTATTATCTTTCATCGCCATTATATGAAATTTGTTCAAAAATAGTGTTATCCCGTGTGTTTATTTAGTTTGGGTGAGTTTCATTTTTAAATAAAAGTTTATTATCTTGTAGGAGCATTTAGGGAAGAAAAGTGGTAAAATTTAGGAAATTGTAAAGAAACCCTTAGTATGTCATCTTAACTTTGAACAATTTGGACATATTTACCCATACCTCCTCCTTATAATGTAGTACAGAAGATTAGTTTTGTTTAGTTTCTTTCTTGTTTGATTTTATTTAAAATTCCAAATTCACAATCTTAACTCCTAATTTTAGTTTAAGAAAAAAGTGTTAATTAAATTATTATTTTTACTTTTATGGGATAAAAGATAAGTAAAATACAATTTTTTTTAGGTATAGATCAACTGGTTTCTCATTGGCTTGATAACATCCCTATTAAGCGGTTAGACAAACCACCTAAGTTCGAAATGAGCAGGACTAATACCTACCACTCGCATACCATAAATGAGTGCTACGCTCACCATGGGATTCAAACTTGGGACCCCGGGCAGGAAACCCCAAGGGATGAAAACCTGCCCACCTCACTTGCAACCACTATGCTACAAGGTGATTGGCAAGTAAAATACAATTGAATTCCATATAACTACTAAGTTGATAAAGATGTAAACTTAGTTTTTGCCTTTATGGTTTTACAAATGAATCTTAGTGTATTACTGTGAGTCTCTCAATGATGCTTTTAGTGTGCTGCGCTTTTCAACCTATTCTATCCTCCAATTTTTTACAAATTACAATGATAAGTTTTTGCCCCATGACGGATATTCCTAGTGGCATATTCAAAAACAAGTGATCGTATGAGGACCAACGTACGTGTGAGGCACCACACGGTGTATAGATATTTACAAATTACAATCCCTAAGTACAAAACACTTTTGCAATTTCGTTTGATTAATTAATCTTGTCGTCCATGAAAGCAACGTTTCAACTAAAAAACTAAGAAAGATCAACTCAATTTCCCTTTACAAAAGCAAAGATTACACTGTGGAATTCCTTTTTCATGGCTTTCTTGGAGAAGATGCAATGTGGATTTGAAGTTAAAGGGGTGGCGTCAACTTTTACAAAAAGAAAAGAAAGGAAGGAGCGTGTAGCACACCACCATTATTATTGACCATAGGCTCCTTTGGTGCATATGACCCACCACATCATCTTTTTGGCCGACCATTTTGTGCTGTTTTTAGCCATTTAAAGTTCAAAGGCCACTGTCCTTCTACAAAGGCCACCTGCTTACATTCTAAGCAACACAACCATACGTTTTCATGCATCAAAACAAGATATTCTGCTTGCCTATTTGTGTGTTAAAAGTTGTGTTGTTTATAGAGTCTTGTTTGAACCACACGACATGAGTTTAACGGTCTAGATTAAATTGATATCATAAAATATTGAATTAGTTGGATTTTAATAATCCAAACGTTGGTCGATAATAATCCATACACCAATGTAATCACCATTGACATTTCTTATAGGACAACCGTTTAGAAAATAAATAAAATACCAATACCAATTTATTAATAAAAGAATTGTGGATTACAACGAAACAAATGAAGAAATACAATACGGAAATTACAAACACATTACAAAGAAGACCAAATACATAATCTTAGAAAAGTAAACAATATAGAAAACAAGACAGGAGGCGGTTGAGGCTTTCTATTCAACAGAGGTCCCCTAAAATAGATTTCAGGCCATCCAAGTGAATCTGTATATTTTCCAAAGTACAACAACCAAAGCAGATTGTAATATCGTGATTAACCTAGCACCTGAAATAAGAGCTTAAACGTGAGCACAAAGATCAGAAAAGTTAGGAAAGTTATAAGTATAAGATTTGATATCAGCCAAAAGAATGATTTGTATTCAATAAACAACCTCTTTAAATAGAGTTTACAAATAAGACTTCCTGATCAGCTAAGACTTCCTAATCGACTAAACTTCCTAATCGACTAAGATACTGATTACAATTATGATAAGCTAAAATAAAAGGATAAATAGATAAATACTAAATAGGAGATAAACATAATCCAATACTCCCTCTCAAGCTGGAGCGTGAAGATCACGAACGCCTAGCTTGCCAAGTAAAAACTTCAACTGTTAACCTGCTAATGGCTTCGTAAAAAGATCGGGAATTGGTGTTTAGAATTAATATTTAACGGCAGAATTTCTTGAGACTCAACTTGTTCTCTAACAAAATAGCAGTCCATTTCAACATGTTTGGTCCTTTCATGAAAGACCGGATTGTTGGCAATATGACGAGCCTCAACATTATCACAGAAGAGAGGTGTAGCTTTGGAGATAATAATCCGAAAATCTTGTAGAAGCCATCTCATCCATAGAACTTCACTTATGGTACTAGCCATAGCACGATACTCCGCTTCTGCTGACGACTTAAAGACAACGGATTGTTTCTTGGTTTTCCATGAAACCGGAGCCCCTCCTAACAAAAGAAGATAGCCTGTTCGAGAACGCCTAGTATACTGACATCCCAACCAATCAGCATCACAATATACACTAAGATCAAAACCACCATGTTTGGGAACAAAAATTCCTTGGCCCGGACTGGTTTTTAGATATCGAAGAATTCTAGTAGCTGCAGCCATGTGATCGACTCGAGGATCTGAGACAAACTGACTGAGAAGATTTACCGAGTAAGCTATATCAGGCCGAGTAGCTTGCAAATATAATAGACGACCCATCAACCTTCGATATTTCTTGGCATCCGTTTTTGGGCTTTCAAGACATTGATCAATCTTAAAATTTTGTTCCATAGGAAGCGCACTAGGACGACTTCCAAGCAACCCGCTATCTTCAAGAATATCCATTGTATACTTTCTTTGACTTAACACCATGCCATCTTTTGTACGAGCAACTTCAATTCCCAAAAAATATTTTAAAGGTCCAAGATCCTTGATGCTAAAAGTTTTATCAAGATAAGCCTTTGTTTCATTGATTTTAACCAAGTGATCCCCCGAAATAATGACATCATCAACATAAATAAGGATAGCAACGAAGGAACCTTGTTGGTCAAAAGTTAAAACAGAATGGTCGGCACGAGATTGACGATAGCCAAGAGCAAGTAACGCTGTTGTAAACCTTTGATACCACGTCCTTGAGGCTTGCTTCAAACCGTAAAGAGACTTCTTGAGACGACAAACCCGAGTCTCCTCTTTTGAAGAAAATCCTTGCGGCACCTTCATATATACTTCTTCCTTAAGATCACCATGTAAAAAAGCGTTATTCATATCTAATTGGTGAATTAACCAATTATGTTTCACAGCCACCGTTAACAACGTTCGCATAGTAACAAGCTTTGCTACGGGTGCAAACGTGTCATGATAATCAACGCCTTCAATTTGAGTGAATCCTCGTGCCACAAAACGTGCCTTGTACCTTTCAACTTCACCACTTGGTTTGTATTTGATTTTGTAAATTCACTTGGAGTCAATGACATGTATTCCTTTTGGGAAAGGAACAAGAGCCCACGTGTCATTATCTTCAAGGGCCTTGATTTCCCTTTTCATAGCATCTCGCCATTTTTCATCCTGCATTGCTTCTTGAAAATTCTTTGGCTCATTATTAGAAGTAATGGCCGCCAAATAAGTTTTATGAGAATTAGTAAAATTTTCATAAGAAACATGGTTAGCAAGGGGATGTACCGTCGAAGAAGTGTGCTCGGAAACGGGATTTGCGTGGTCAACAGATGGTGGCAATCGTACACTGAAGTCTTGTAAATATTTCGGCTAGGATTTGGCCCTAGCTTGCCTTTGTACCGACTCGTTCATGACTGAATCTTGTAATTGGGCCGAAGACATTGTTTGGTTTTGGTCAGATTCTAGCGGCCCAAACTCAAGCCCAATATCAACCTCTTCATTTAGTGGTTCCTGCCCATGTTCCATTCTTTCTTCATTCGATTCCAAAGCTGTCTCATCAGCTTCGGGTTCTGTTCCTCGATCATTCACCTCTTGAGTTTTTTTCTAAAATTGTTTTACTTTCAACCCATTCATCGAGAACGACAAACAAGGTTTCATTCCTTTTATCCGATTGCAACTTGGTGAAAGGGAATATGTTCTCAAAAAATTTAACGTCTCGAGACGTTATTATTTTTCCATGCTCAACATCAAAAATCTTATACCCCTTTGTCCCTTGAGGATACCCAATAAACACCCCTGGTCTCCCCCTTATTTCGAACTTATCTCCCCCGGTCTCTATGCTCCAAAAATAGGCAAGACAACCCAAGATCCTCATGTGGTCATATTCCGGTTTTTGACCGAAAATGATCTCATAAGGTGTCTTATTTCCAATAACCTTTGAAGGAAGACGATTGATGATGTATGTGGCTGCTTGTATACATTCTCCCCAAAACCTTTTAGGTAATTTCCCTTGAAACATCAAAGCACGCGCCGTTTCAAGAATGTGACGGTGCTTTTGCTCAACGACACCATTTTGTTGAGGTGTGTTTGGACAAGTTGTTTCCAACAAAATTCCCTCTTGAGCATAAAAATTCATCATGCGATTAGAAGTAAATTCTCCACCGTTGTCACATCTAATTCATTTTATTGTTTTTTCAAATTGAGTTTTGATCATTTTTGAAAAAACATTAAATAATCACTAGCCTCGTTTTTGTGCTTAATAAGAAACACCCACAAGGCTCGGCTAAAATCGTCAACAATAGTCAAAAAATAGACCTCATGCGAGGTGCTAGGCCTACGATATTTACCCCAAACATCACAACGAATTAACTCAAAACAATCATTAGTTTTAATAGAACTTCTAGGAAACGGTGAACGAGTATGTTTAGCTTTAACACAAGCATCACATAAAGTATCTTTCAAGGAAATTTTTTCTAAAAAATTAATATGACCTAACTTAGAATTGGAAGCGTGACCCAGTCTTGAATGCCAAACTTTCATATCAACCTTCTCAGTCATTGCCATTTTTCTTCTAACTGCCATGCCCAGCCGAAAAAGACCGTTAACGCAATTACCCGTTCCAATCAACTTCTTCGAGTGCAAGCCCTGCATAAAACAAAAATCGGAAAGAAAGTCATTGAACATTGTAAGTCTTTTGTCAAACGACTAACCGAAAGCAAGTTGCAATTAAATTTCGGTATAAGCAAAACATCTTTGATTTTAGCTCCTCCAAGAAGTGTACAATCTCCTTTTTCTTGTACCAGTATATTATCGCCGTTTGGAATCACAACCGGTGACTCTTGATCAATTTTAACAATATTATCAAGATATTCTTCATCACATACAATATAGTCGGTTGAACCCGAGTCGGCAATCCAATCATCGGGTTTGTCCGTATTAGGCGATGGATATAACTTACCGGCCATGTTGGCTTTTTGAATATTTTCACCTTTGTCGCCTGCTTCATTCAGGTGCTTCAAAAGCATCTCATACTGCTGGTCGGTCAATCCCGCTATAGTCTTTGTATCTTTCAATTCGGCTTCAACACAAGTTGCCTTGGACTTGGACTTTTCATTCTTCTTACCCGGCCACCACTCGGGATATCCTATAAGCTTAAAACAACCTTCTCATTTATGTCCATCTCGTCCACAAAAGGTACAATGATCGGTCTCGTTATTCCCCATCCGTTTCACATCCCTTTGACTTATTTTGTTCCTTTATTGACCTGTCTCCGAGCTGCTACGTGATCCTTGAAAAGTTGTTTGAAAAACAGCCCCTTCAACTTGTGTTCTTTTCCCATTGGTAATTGTTCTCTGCTGCTCATCTTTAGACGCCATACGATACGCCTCCCCCAAAGTGGGAGTCGGCTTCATTGACAAGAGTTGAGTTCGAATGGTGGAAAGCTCGGGATCCAGACCCATGAGAAATTCATACAAGCGCTCCTTCTCTTTGAACTCCACCAGCCGTTTTCCTATTTCGCAGGAGCAACTACCACATGTACATCGAGGTGTAGGCAAAACAGTTTGTATTTCATCCCACAATCCTCGAAGCTTAGTGTAATAAGCAGAGACAGAACTTCCTTCTTGACGAGTAATGATGAGAGATTGCTTTAACTCATACGCGCGCGGAGCACTTTCTTTCTCGAATCTTTCTTGTAAATCTTTCCAGATTTCGGTAGCGGTATTAGCGTATTTAACGCTGCCTCATATCTCCTTCGCCATCGCAGTGGTGAGCCATCCCTTTATCATTGCATCACAACACATCCAGGCCATATACATCTCGCCAGTCTTCTCTGGCTTCGGTATGGTCCGATCAACGAATCCGGTCTTGTTTTTGGCAAACAAGAAATTCGTCATCTCTTGAATCCAATCGTTGTAGTTATTGTCATTGAGGAGCTCATTCACTTGTACTTGTCTGGGTGAATCAGAAGGGTGTATGTAATTGGCTGAGTTTGTATCAATGGTTTTGTCGTCGGTCTTCCCGCTGCCGGAAGGCCTCTTTGGTTCTTCATCTCCGGCCATAGCCGGCTGACTATTTTTTATTTTGTTTTAAAATCGGAGCTTCTGCTCTGATACCATATAAGATTTGATATCAGCCAAAAGAATGATTTGTATTCAATAAACAACCTCTTTAAATAGAGTTTGCAAATAAGACTTCCTAATCAGCTAAGACTTCCTAATCGACTAAACTTCCTAATCGACTAAGATACTGATTACAATTATGATAAATAGATAAATACTAAATAGGAGATAAACATAATCCAATAATAAGAGATCATGTAACAATTTCGGAACATGTATTTTTCTTTGTGTCAAACCAAATGATGAAATGATTCATAACCGGCTAGAAATGAATCTGAAATTCCATTCAAAATTCAATGAAAATCAGTATCTATTATCTATTAATTAATATATATAAAAGAATTGAACATTGCTGACGTGGCGTGCAATGGTACCTTCAACCTCTCCATGAAACTGCCACGTGGCATCATAATTGAAAGATTTTATTGTTTTTGAATTATTTTCTTTTTAATTAAAAAAAAGATAAACATAAAACCCTAAATTTATCTCTTTATCTCTCAATTCTCAATTACTAAAATTAAATTGAATTATTTTAAGAAAAAAGAATTTAAAAACAAATTTAAATTTTTCTCTCTTATGTTCCTCCCATAATTTTTAAACGTTAATATCTTTTATATTCGAGATTTTTTAAATAAAAAAATTACACCAAATTAACGAGCGTTTTATTATCTTTCCAACGAGTACCATAGTGCTATATAAAAAACGGAGAAAAAAACGACTATTTTTTGTGGGGTTATGTTCATACAGAAAAAAAACACAAAGTGTTTAGGTTATTCATTAATCATGTTTTTTCTTTTAAACCAGGTTCTTATCTACGATGTTGAAATTCAGCCCAATCGCCATGCTATCATTGGAATTTTACTCTTCTAAAGATGGATAGGTATACTTCATCAAGAAAAGCTAGGAGAAAGAATCGCGCAACACTGCAACACATGATGTCACCTTATAACAAGGTTATTTTTTTATTTTTTTAATTACAAGAGTAATAATTATTATTATTAGTATTAGTATTATTAGAATGGTTATATTTTTCAACCCCATCATGAATTCTACATCTATATAAGTCAAAGTCAAATTGTAACATATTTTAAATTACGTGAAGATGATATATGTTGAATGTTATTCTTTTAATACTGTATTATGTTTAATATGGTTTATGCTTTTTATTTTTTTTAACTTGTTAAATAAATGTTTTTTTAACTAAGATTGATTATGTTTAACTTATTTACTCTTTTCGTGATTTGAGTTTTCTTCTTTTATCATTTTTTATTAAATCATATTAAATTTTTCAACCCCGGGACCTTCCCAGGGTAATCAGCTAGTTGTTATATATAATACAAATAATTTAGGTATTTACATATGTGTAGACATTATAAATTATGTATTTGTCTTCTCAAACCCCTATAATATAACCTAGTACCTTAATAATTTTTTAATAATAAAAAAAGTAAGAATCTGAAGTTTTTATTGTGTAATTGCTTTATCTTTAAAATTTTAATAATCTTTTAAATAAACAATGAAATATAATTTAGGTATTTACATATGTGTAGACATTATAAATTATGTATTTGTCTTCTCAAACCCCTATAATATAACCTAGTACCTTAATAATTTTTTAATAATAAAAAAAGTAAGAATCTGAAGTTTTTATTGTGTAATTGCTTTATCTTTAAAATTTTAATAATCTTTTAAATAAACAATGAAATATATAGATTATTGTTTAGAAAAGATCAATATTCAGCCAGCCAATCAAACTATTTTTCTGTCTTGATATTAGTTTTACAAATAGTTAGCTTGATATTTGATAAGGTAAAGTACTAAATCTCTCACAATCAAATCTAAATTGGAAACATAACAAAATCGCCGGTTTCACGAAACAAAATTATATATTGGTCAACAATATACTGAGGATCATCATCGAATAAAAGAAAATAGAAAGTCAAAGAAGGGTATCAAATAGAGACTTCGTTTTAACTTATTTATATTTTGTGATTTATTGTGTTTTTTTGTATCCTTCTCACCCTTCTCATTTATGTTACACTGTGTAGAATAACTTAACCCTTATATATAATATTAAAACCCAGACAATTTAATAGTTTATTATTATTATTTTATTTTTTTTGGTATTGGATTTAAATAATTCAAAGTTTGGCCCATTAGACCAGAATAATCTCAACTGGATATGTGGTTGTCAAAAATGAACCCTAGTTAAATATGAACTACCTGGGTTAGTGTAAGCTGACATGCCAACTGACACGGTATGCTGATGTGTGCACCACTGCTGGCGTGGCATTGTGATATTATGATATCGGAAGGTCAAAAAGTTTGTTCACATCTTGAAACAATAAAAAATAATACACATCTGTGTCTCTCTCTTTCAACAGTCAACGAACAACACCGTCACCGTCATAAAAAAATTACAGAACTTGATCCGATCTGATCACCAACCATCATCTCCTTCAATTTTCTGGTGAAAACCTTCTTCCAAATCAAATCTAATCTTTCAAATTAGGAGAAAATGGAAGGAAAAGAAATGATGAAAAAATAGAGGAAAAAAAAAGAAAAGAAGGGGAAGGATTTTCCTTCCTTTCTTTTCTTTTCCTTTATTTAGTGAACTCGGGAAAATAGCAGAAGTGATTTGAGGGAGATTAAAGGAGGAGATACAGACCTTGCCAAGTCTATTGGGATCACCCAATCATCTTGACTAAGACAAACTCAGGCCCTTCTGTGCGGGCTCGTCAACTTCAGAAATCTTCAAGTGCTGAGACAAACCTTACTTGTTGACTGTATCGCTCTGTTTTTTTGTTCTTTTCTTTTTACCGATTACGGTTAAATTATTTCGGCTTTTAAACACCCCTACATTAACATTTTGAGGTAGACAAGCAAGGTTTAACATATCTAATTGAATATGAGTCAACGATTTTGTTGTATAATGAGATTGGTGATGATGATGATGATGGTTTCATTAATGATGGTTTTGTGTTAAGAATTGTGATTGAATTTGTGTCAAGAAATGGCATATGGAACTGAATTTGTGATTGAGTTTTGTGTTAGAAATGATGTGGTTATTAGTTAAATAAAAAAATTAATAAAAAATAGTATATTTTTTTAAATCTGACGTGGCAAAAAATTCCAATTGAGATGACACCTCAGCAACCACGTTATCAATGGTGTATTCGTCAGCATACCAAATCAAAAGCCACATCAGCTTTCAATTCAGATTTAACTGAGGTTCGTTTTTGACACTCACATGTTCAGTTGAAATTATTGTATTCCAAGTTTATAGTTAAGATTATTGTCGGCCAATGCCCCAAAATTAGGATTATTTAAATACATTTCCCCTTTTTGTTTTATAACAAACTTCAATTTTCTTTATTAATCAATTAATAATTTCAGTTACGGGGTCAATCTGTTTTGATATTTAAAGAAGAATCTTTGTGTGGTTTATTTCTTTGCTTCGTTGTGAAGCGAACTTTAAATCAAACTAATAATTTGACGTTCATTTGATGCCTAAATATTTGACAATTAAATCCGTAGACAAAGTTAGCAGAATTTTTTTTAAATATTATTCCAAACTTATGTTAAAAAAAAAAAAAAAAAACTTTATATATAGGGTAGGGTTACTGTAGAAAAATGGATTTGTATAGAAAGTGTTTTCAACCATTAGATTTAAAGATGGATGATGGAGATTAAAAAATGGGATGTGTTTAAAATCTAATTAATATGTTATTGGAAGGGTTAGGATCAAATACACAGTGAAAGAAAATTAGGAAGTCGTAGGAAGGATATCAAACGGACTTCGATTGAACTCCTTCAAGCGGCATTAGAACTGTCTCATTGAACCCTACGATCTTAGTTTTAAGGTTTTTGTTTTTTTGGATTTTTAGCTTGTGGTTTTAGAATTTAAATTATATCATTGTGTCTTTTATGGAGCATTGTGTCTTTTTTTTATTTTCATCATTGTGTCATTTTTGCGATTCATTGTGTCTTTTTTCTTCAGCATTGTGTTATATCTTTCGACATTGTGTTATATTTTGTGGATCACTGTGTCATATTTCGTGATCTATTGTGTTTTTTGTATCCTTCTCACCTTTCTCAATTTTGTTACACCGTGTAGAATAATTTGACCTTTATAGGAATTAAGGGTAAGATTATCAATATGTATTTTAATTGAGGGTATCAAAGTCATTTTGTATAAAAGTGTTTTAAAAACAGTTTTAATGCTCCTACATGCATGGCTCTCTCTCTCTGCCATCTAAATATTATTATAGATAATTAATGTTCACGACTGTCTCTCTCTCTCTCTCTCTCTCTCTCTCTCTCCTACATTCAAACCCAATTCACCTGTCAAAAGAAAAGGCAACTACACCCACAATATCTTCTGCGCCGGTTTGTATTCATTTTCAATCCAACTTTTGTGCGTGTTTTAAACCTCCTACTAGCAGTGTTTTAAAACACTACTGATTCGCATTTGTTTAAAAACACTACTGATTCGCGTCTGTTTAAAAACACTACTGCTTCGCATCTGTTTAAAAACATAACTGATTTGCATTTGTTAAAAACACTCATGTTGTTATCCTTTTATGAAAATGCTTGTTATTTTAAATAAAACACTACTGATTCGTAGATTTCAATAATTTGTTGATGATTTGTATGGAATAGAAATAGAATAAAATGTGTGAATTTACATAAAACAATGAATATTAAGTTATTTGGAGTTGAAGATCTTCATAACTAATCAGATACTTTTGCTAGAAAAAAAGTGGATATATAGGGTAGGGTTCCCGTAGGAATATTGTTTTGTGTAAGAATTGTAGGAAGTGTTTTTAACCGTTTGATCTAGAAAATGGATTGTTTAGATTAAAAGTTTAGGTTTCTAAAGATTCTAGTAATTATAATTTAATAATTAAGGGTAAGATGGTCCAATAAGTGTTTTAAAAGAGGGCACTAATGTCATTTTGTTTAATTTGATATAGTAACCGTTTGTCTATCCCTTAATTTATGGGATTGTTCTCTATCATCTAAATCTTCAAAATAAATATATTATAGTGTTTCTCTATCATCTGAATCTCTCTCATCTTATAAACAAACACAGGCTTCTTCATCTTCTACAGAGATTCTTCATCTTCTGGTTCGGCTTCATCTTGTCTAACAAATCGTCTTCTTCATCTTATTATATCATCGGCTTCCTCAGACAGTGTTATATCTTGTTGTCGATTATTTGAACAGAATACAGAGAACAAAAAAAACACCAACCGGTGTTATAACTCAGACATCGCGACCACCACAAACCAAACATGCAGGGAGATCAGACACCACCACACCCTACAGCTACACCCACAGGTACCGCCCGAACTTTTTTTATTATTTTCTGTTATTAATTAAATTTTTGGTTGATTTTTTATGAATATTGAGTTAGGGTTTTTTCGGCACTCGTTGTTTATTAATTTGTTGTTTTAAAACAAGTTGATAGTGTTTTCGTGAATGTTGAATTTTTGATGGGTTTTTTCAGTTTTTTAAACATTCGTGAATGTTGAAAAAATATGAGGAGTAGTAGTGTTTAGGAGTAATAGTGTTTAGTTTGAAGCCCTTTCAAAACTGAATTGATAGGGTTTATGAAT
The DNA here is from genome assembly GCA_030844895.1 of Ambrosia x helenae. Lineage (NCBI taxonomy): Eukaryota > Viridiplantae > Streptophyta > Magnoliopsida > Asterales > Asteraceae > Ambrosia > Ambrosia x helenae. The sequence goes on from CM061225.1 coordinate 43,143,404, forward strand.
AATAGTGTTTATTTGATTATGGTGGAATTGTTAGTTTGTTGTATAATCATGTATTGATAGTGTTTAGGGATCTAATAGTGTTTATTTTGAAGCCCAACAGAAACTGAATTGATAATGTTTATGAATAATAGTGTTTATTCGATTCTAGTGGAATTGTTAGTTTGTTGTATAATAATGTATTGATAGTGTTTTAGGGTTCTGATACTGTTTATTTTGAAGCCCAACAGAAACTGAATTGATAGTGTTTATGAAAAAACATAGGCTACATATCTTCAAAACAAGCTGGGGTTTGACGATTATGAGGGCTCACTTGAGTCGGTTGCGTCGGAACATTGGCTTCAAGTGGAGGTGTTGAGCGCTTGGACGGCAGTGTTGAATTATGAGGAAAAGTACCGACGCGATGAGTCACCAAACTGCTTGTTCTGCCCGCGCAACATGTTGGTATGATTTAAAAAACACTAGTTGTTCTATTTTGTTTTAAAACACTATAGATAGATTAAGGTTGTTTGCATCTTACTGTTGCATCTTACAGTAAGATGCAACATCTTGGTATGATCTAAAAACACTACTTGTTCTATTCTGTTTTAAAACACTATAAATAGATTATGGCCATTTGCAACTTACTGTTAAATCTTACTGTTGGTATGATTTAAAAACACTACTAGTTAGGTCTATTCTGTTTTAAAACACTATAAACGAATTATGGTTGTTTGCATCTTGCTGTTGCATATTACTTGTTCTATTCTGTTGTAAAACACTATTCTGTTTTAAAACACTATAAATGGGTTATGGTTGTTTGCATGGTACTGTTACATCTTGCTGTTGGTATGATTTAGAAACACTACTTGTTCTATTTTGTTTTAAAAAACTATAGATGGATTATGGCTGTTTGAATCTTGTTGTTGCATCTTACTTGTTCTAGTCTGTTGTACAACTTTCATTCGTTGATAAGATTATGTAAAACACTAGTTATTAGTAACTGTTAAACGGACTTCTAATGTAGAATGATTATTATTTTTATGTGTGTACAGAAACAAGCGGATTTTGATGGGCCGGTCAGGGTAAGGATAAAACACTTTGAGGAAAACATGGTATCGTGTTTGAAAAGGACGAAGAACAATACGATCTTTGGGTTCGATCTAATTTTCATGCCCATTCTTGTCACACCCTCAAATTACCACTTGCGGGGTTTTACCGCGAGGCGCATGACAAACCAGGATCCAAGTCAACGATCACAATAAACAACTCTATATGAAAAACGTAAATAGACATAACCATTAATTTAATAAGCGGAAGCGTTTCAGTAGTATTTAATCAACTATGCTATCAACTCAAAAGTGGTTCAAAATACTTTTATTACAAAACGTGCACTAAGTCTAGACGCCAATGCAGACCCGTGCGCCTAGTTCCGTTCATTGCTACCTTAGCGACCTGAGAAAAACATGCCAAAAAGATGTCAACATATAATGCTGGTGAGTTCACAGGTTTGTTCAATATGTTACCAAAATGTTACCATGTCCATACTATATCAATGTTACCAAGTACGCTAGCTAGGCGTATGTTTCATTACTACTACGATTGGAAACCATTATCTAGTCCCTGATTGTCCAGATCGTAACCAAGTATGTTTTAAAACGTGTTTAAATGTTTAACCGACACACTAGACCGACCCGACATCCCGTTGGTGATCCATTACCCTAACTAATCAAGTACACATAGATTACACACAAGGTTCAAGCATAAAACACTTAGTTTGTATCAAAAATCTCATTTCTGCATCAGAACGGTCGAACCAGTCAGTTTTAAGTCTCCTTCGCACCTTTTAGTCTCCTTCGCACCTTTTACATCTCGTTCGACCGTTTGATGCTTCCTTCGCCCGTTTTATCACATTCGTCCAATATAAACCCAGGTTCGACCCTGGATCCCTCCTTCGCACCTTCGACTGGTCGAAGGAGGCCAGGTTCGCCCCTGTTGTATAATTTTTCCTAAAAACTCTTCAAACACACTCAAAACGACTCGAAACATCATCAATCACAGCAGTCAAGTATAGATAACTTATTCTTACAAAACCCCACCGATTTCCCCCGATAATACGTCCGTTTCAGCCCTTTCCCAAAATGGTAAAAATTATGGAAACATCACTTTCATGCATGAATAATTTACCCAATTTGGAAACTTTTGAAATCGATTCATGCTTAGCCTAAAATACTGAGTTTGTCGATTGTCCGATCTTTCTTATCCATTCTATTGATCATAAATATTCATACATCAAGTTTTAATCCAATAAAACCCCAAATATCATTATATCCAATCCTAACCCTAGACAACAATAATCCAATATTAATAACAATCCTATATCATGTTTCTATCATAGATATAGCAGCAATTCATTGAACAACACATAACACCACATAATACACAATTTACATATGTTATTCATCATAAAAACCTATGTTAAATGATCATGTTTTGATTTAGAAAGATGTTTAAAAGGTTTTTAATCATAAAAACACCCTTAGAACAGATCCGGACAATTAGGGTTAGATGAAAACAGATTAAAATGCTTTTAAAAAGGTTTAGGATTATGAACACACCTTGGATTCTTGTTTAGATGTTGTAGATGGGTTAGATTATGAAAAAGAAGAGCAAAAACTCCTTCCTTAGTGTTTAAGATCGTTTGAGAGCGTTTTGGGACGGTTAGGGTTTGTGAAATGATGAAAAATGACAAAGGTTGGTATTTATACTAATCCTCCTTCGCACCAATTCATTGGTCGAAGGTGGTCTCCTTCGCCCCTTTCATAGGGTCGAATGAGCCCTGTCTGGTCGAAGGGAATTCTTCAAACTCCACTTCCCTGGTTCGCCCATTTACAAGGGTCGAACCAGACAATTTCTTCTCCTTCGACCACTCGAAGTAGTCGAACCAATACCCCTTTTTAACTAGTTTTCCAGTTTGTCGTGTTTAACGCATTCTAACACATCTTAACATATAAGCATGCATCCTTAGTCTATATTTAACACATTTAAGCACAGACAATCATTTACACATCATTTAAACACATCTAAGTATATAATCCACCACACGGCCCATAATCTACACATATACTTAATTAGTTCATGTAATGTCACCAACAACGGAACCCGGTACTAGTGTATTACCAAAATGACTCCCAATGATCCTCCAGATTATTGTACCCTGGACAATCCTAACTTGACCCGACTCAACTAACCCAGTTAAGTTTGTTTATAAACGTTTCTCGCTAAGGTAGACATAGATGTTACTAATATGTTTAAGCCGAACATACCGGGTGTCACATCATCCCCACGTTGAAAGAATTTTCGTCCCGAAAATTGCGCAAAGCCCCAAAAAGAACGAAACGAAAAGAACAGAACGAAAAGAAAATTACCGGATGTCACATCATCCCCACGTTGAAAGGAATCTCGACCCGAGATTCATTCCGCTTCAGCAGTAACATGCCTTGATTCAAACGCGCGCTTCGGAAAAAGATGAGGATACTTAGCTTTCATCTGATCCTCCCGTTCCCATGTGAACTCCGGTCCACGGTTCGAGTTCCAACGGACTTTAACGATGTGGATTTTACTCCGACGAAGGCTACGAATCTTGTAGTCGAGAATCTCGACAGGTTCCTCCACAATGCGAAGACGATCATCAACCTTGATCTCTTCCAGTGGTACAATGAGAGATTCATCAGCCAAACACTTCTTCAAGTTAGACACATGGAAGACGTTGTGTACACTACCGAGCTCCGCCGGTAAGTCGAGTCTGTATGCCACCGGTCCAATCCGATCCAGGATTGCGAACGGTCCGACATAACGAGGGTTAAGCTTGCCACGCTTTCCAAAGCGTATAACGCCCTTCCATGGTGAAACTTTCAGAAGTACTTTGTCCCCAACCTGGAACTCTAAAGGTTTTCGACGGCGATCGGCATAGCTCTTCTGACGATCCCGTGCAGCAGCCAAACGTTGACGGATCTGTACGATTTTCTCCGAAGTCTCGTACACAAGTTCCGGACCAGTGAGCTGGCTCTCGCCCACCTCGGCCCAACAAAGTGGTGATCGACATTTCCGTCCGTAAAGAGCCTCGAACGGAGCTGCCTTGATGCTAGAGTGATAGCTGTTGTTGTAGGAGAATTCCACTAACGGCAGGTGGATCTCCCAACTTTTGCCAAAATCGATGACACATGCCCGAAGCATGTCTTCCAAGGTTTGAATCGTCCGCTCACTTTGTCCATCAGTTTGCGGATGATAAGCCGTACTCATATCCAACTGAGTACCCAAAGCCTTGTGCAGAGCCTTCCAGAAACGCGAAGCGAAACGAGAATCACGATCAGAGATAATAGAAACAGGCACTCCGTGCCGAGCAACCACCTCCTTAAGGTAAAGTCGAGCCAACCGCTCGAGTCCATCGGTTTCCTTAATAGGTATAAAACGTGCCGATTTTGTCAGCCGGTCAACAATCACCCAGATCATATCATAACCACTAGGTGACCTTGGCAGCTTGGTGACAAAATCCATCGTGATTCGTTCCCACTTCCATTCTGGAACCTCTGGTTGTTGCAGGAGACCAGACGGCCTCTGATACTCCACCTTGACTTTAGCACAAGTCAAACATTTGCTGACGTAAGAAGCTATGTCAGCCTTCATGTTCGGCCACCAATAAAGTATCTTCAAATCCTGATACATCTTATCGGAGCCAGGGTGAATAGAATACCGGGATTTGTGAGCTTCATCCAGAACAAGCTCGCGCAATCCCCCGAACAATGGGACCCAAACACGTCCCGCAAAATAGTGTAAGCCATCAGTCCTGAGCTCGAGATGCTTGTCAGCACTGTGCATAGTTTCAGCCTTAAGGTTTTCCTCCTTCAAGGCTTCCAATTGTGCAGAACGGATTCGGTCAGGCAACGACGAATGAATGGTGAGCTGTAAGGCCCGAACACGGCGAGGGTTCGCAGACTCCTTCCTGCTCAAGGCGTCCGCCACAACGTTCGCCTTGCCAGGATGGTATTTGATGGCACAGTCATAATCGTTTAGGAGTTCAACCCAGCGACGCTGCCGCATGTTCAACACTTTCTGGTCGAAAATATGCTGAAGACTCTTGTGATCGGTATATACTTCACACTTGGTACCGTACAAGTAATGTCTCCAGATTTTCAACGCAAAGACTACCGCACCCAGTTCCAAGTCATGAGTAGTGTAGTTCTTCTCATGAACTTTGAGTTGACGAGAAGCATAAGCAATAACCTTCCCGCGCTGCATCAACACGCAACCGAGACCACGAATAGAAGCATCACAGTACACAACGAAATCATCCGTACCCTCTGGCAAGGATAAGATAGGTGCAGAACAAAGTTTAAGCTTCAGCATCTGAAATGCTGATTCTTGTGGTTCATCCCAGTCGAACTTTCGGTCCTTCTGGGTAAGAGCAGTGAGGGGTTGAGCGATCTTCGAAAATCCCTCGATGAAACGACGATAATAACCCGCAAGACCTAGGAATTGCCGCACCTCAGATGGCGTCTTTGGTGCTTCCCAGTCTTTAATAGCTTCGATCTTAGCCGGATCGACATGAATTCCCAGTTCATTCACCACATGTCCTAGGAATTGAACTTCACGTAACCAGAAGTCACACTTTGAGAACTTAGCATACAACTGCTCCTGTCTCAAAAGTTCCAAGACCAACCGCAGATGTTCCTCATGATCCGCCTTGTTCTTGGAATAAATCAGAATGTCATCAATGAACACGATGACAAACTTATCAAGGTAAGGTTTACAAACGCGGTTCATCAAATCCATGAACACTGCCGGTGCGTTAGTGAGACCGAAAGGCATGACCAAGAACTCAAAATGGACATAACGAGTGCGAAAAGCAGTCTTCTGAATGTCAGCTTCCCTGACGCACAACTGGTGATAACCGAACCGCAAATCAATCTTCGAATAGTAGCTAGAGCCCTGAAGCTGGTCAAAGAGATCATCAATGCGAGGAAGAGGATAACGATTCTTGATGGTCACTTTGTTCAGCTCGCGATAATCGATACACATGCGAAGACTTCCGTCCTTCTTCTTCACAAACAAAAGAGGAGCTCCCCACGGGGAAGAACTCGGTCGTATGAAACCCTTTTCCAAGAGTTCTTGTAACTGGCTGGACAACTCTTGCATCTCGGTAGGTGCAAGACGATACGGAGCTCGGGCAATAGGAGCTGCGCCCGGAGTGAGATCAATACCAAACTCAACCTGACGATGGGGAGGAAGACCAGGTAAATCATCAGGAAAAACATCAGAAAAGTCACGAACCACCGGAATATCCTCGATCTTCTTCTCATCGTCAGTAGAAACGTTAACAAGCGCCAGAATGGCCGAACAGCCCTTCCGAAGATACTTACGGGCTTTCATGCTAGAAATGATACTCAGCGGAGCACCGCTTTTCTCGCCCCGAACCGAAAGAATCTCTCCATCAGGGAGAGGGATCCGAATAACCTTGTCAAAACAAACGATCTCAGCGCGATACAACGATAACCAATCCATGCCAACCACGACATCAAAACTACCCAGGGGTACTGGCATAATGTCAATGGGGAAAGACAAACCCGACAGTTCCAAGTGACATTCCCTAAGGGTGTGTGTCGCTTCGATTTTCTTACCATCAGCCAATTCTATTAAGTACTTAGCCTCTAAAGGTGTGGGTACTATATCTAGCAATCGACTAATATCCAAAGATACGAAACTCTTATCGGCACCAGAATCAAACAAGACAGAAAAATAGCGATCATTAAGAAGGAACGTACCGGTAACTGTGTCTGGATCCTGCCTAGCCTCTGCAGATCCAATGACGAAAGCACGTGCAGTCCTGCCTCCGCCGCCGTTGTTCCCGTTACCGTTCCCGCCCCTCCCATTATCGCCCTGCTTCAGTTTGGGACAGTCACGCTTGAAATGTCCCGTGTCACCATAGTTATAACACCCCTGCCTCCCCTGAGTCCCCTGAGCAGCAGGAGCAGGAGTAGCCGCAGGAGTCTGAGTTGGGGTGAGTGCCACCTTGCAATCCTTAGCATGGTGCCCCAACTGATGGCACCGATGACAACGAGCCCTATCACAATTTCCAGAATGATGAAAACCACACTTGTTGCACTTGGGATGCTTCCCAACATACCCACTCGTCTTCTGCCCAGAAGAAGACCCAGATGACTCAAACTTCTTCGCCGGCTGAGCTGGCACCACACTCTTCCCCACACTCTCCCACTTCCTCTTGTTCCCCTCAGCAACCTTCACAGTAGCACCCTTTGGTGGCAAAACGCCTTCCGCCACCTTCAGGTTAGTCATCCGATGAGCTGATCGGACAACTTCAGCAATAGTGGGAAGATTCCCAGCAGCCACCAACCCAGCAATCTCGGGCGCTAGTCCAGACACATAGTGCTCGATCCTCCTGACTCGGGTGTGTGTAAATCAGGACACAACACCGCCAGCTCGTTCCTCCTCACAGTGTACTCCTCAATCTCCGATCCAACCATCTTGTAACTCCAGACCTCATGCTCCAACTTCTGTATCTCCTCTCTCGGACAGTACTCACCTCTCAAAAGCTGCACAAACTCCGCCCAAGGCATAGCAATAGCCTCTCCCAATCCCACATTCTGTGTAGTAGCATTCCACCACGACAGTGCAGGCCCCTCAAATGTCGCGGTAGCATACTTCACCCGGTCCCCAGCAGGACAGTTACACATAACAAACACAGATTCAACCTTCTCCAGCCATCGGAGCAGTCCCACCGCCCCCTCAGTTCCAGCGAAGTTATGGGGCTGACAGTCCCTAAACTTCTTATAAGAGCACTGAGGTGGGGGTGGATTGGCACCAGCACCTGAAACACGGTACACGAATAAAACACAAACGAAAAGGCACGAAACCCGAAAATGAGACAAGGTCGACAGAAATCAACTCACCACCCATGGCATTAATCCCAGCCTGGAAATTAGCCATAGCCTTGTTCACTTGCTGCTGTAGGAAGTTGTTCAGTTCAGCCTGTGTCATGTTGATGTTTCCACGACCACCGCCTCCAGCGCGGCCACCGCCGCCACCACGACGTCCACCACCGCGAGCACCAGACATGATCTAACAAATCAAGAGAACGAGGGATTCAGATTCACTTCCAGTGTCAACCACTAGAAATTTACAAGAGTTAACCTAGAGACAAGTCCAGGACTATACATCCAAATTCGAAATCCATCGGGATTTTCATGCATTCCAGTTTATTATTTCGTGTGCACCCGAAATGATAAACTGCTCTACATGGTCCTCCAGATGTATCCCTAATCCAGACCCCAGTCACTGAATATCGTCGCCTAGTAATGTGTGTCAATAGGTGCAAGTGTAAGAAGGCATGTGTGTGCTAGAACAAGTCAACCCCTCCTTCTTCAATCCAGAAGAAGAAGACAAGAGTAGGTAAGAACCCAAATAAAAGCGGATGATGTAACGGAGAAGCATGATGATGATGTAAGGACACCCCAACAACGTTAGTACGTATCCCATTAATAGACCCAAAGTATGTGACCGTCTAGTGTGTGCGACTCGGCTATAGACCAGACTCTACATGCAGTCCTAGTTCACTATAACCATTGGCTCTGATACCAATCTGTCACACCCTCAAATTACCACTTGCGGGGTTTTACCGCGAGGCGCATGACAAACCAGGATCCAAGTCAACGATCACAATAAACAACTCTATATGAAAAACGTAAATAGACATAACCATTAATTTAATAAGCGGAAGCGTTTCAGTAGTATTTAATCAACTATGCTATCAACTCAAAAGTGGTTCAAAATACTTTTATTACAAAACGTGCACTAAGTCTAGACGCCAATGCAGACCCGTGCGCCTAGTTCCGTTCATTGCTACCTTAGCGACCTGAGAAAAACATGCCAAAAAGATGTCAACATATAATGCTGGTGAGTTCACAGGTTTGTTCAATATGTTACCAAAATGTTACCATGTCCATACTATATCAATGTTACCAAGTACGCTAGCTAGGTGTATGTTTCATTACTACTACGATTGGAAACCATTACTAGACACGTTTAGCAATGTTCAGCATGTTTAAGCAGCCCGTATGTTCAGCATGATACCAATGTACCTGTTCGAGACAATATGCACCCGCCCGGCCCTCCAAGCCGACGAGTGGGGCAGGTCACGCCCAATAGATCTATCCACATTTCCCCCGTTGTGCATCCCCGCACATTCATGGTTTCCTCCGGGACTTTCCAAAAGATCGTATAGCAATATAAAGTTAAAACCATAGTATGACATAAGTTACCAAAACCGTTTAGCGCATGTTTTCTCCCCCAAAAGTTAAAGCAGTAAAAGTGGGGCCGTGAACTCACCTTAAGTAGCGTTCTTCAAATATAAGTAAAGATGTTTAGCCCTTGATAATCCCTCTACCGGAGATCTATCAAAATGTTCACATAAGTGTTCCGACTAATAACCATAAGGTTATCTAGTCCCTGATTGTCCAGATCGTAACCAAGTATGTTTTAAAACGTGTTTAAATGTTTAACCGACACACTAGACCGACCCGACATCCCTTTGGTGATCCATTACCCTAACTAATCAAGTACACATAGATTACACACAAGGTTCAAGCATAAAACACTTAGTTTGTATCAAAAATCTCATTTCTGCATTAGAACGGTCGAACCAGTCAGTTTTAAGTCTCCTTCGCACCTTTTAGTCTCCTTCGCACCTTTTACATCTCGTTCGACCGTTTGATGCTTCCTTCGCCCGTTTTATCACATTCATCCAATATAAACCCAGGTTCGACCCTGGATCCCTCCTTCGCACCTTCGACTGGTCGAAGGAGGCCAGGTTCGCCCCTGTTGTATAATTTTTCCTAAAAACGCTTCAAACACACTCAAAACGACTCGAAACATCATCAATCACAGCAGTCAAGTATAGATAACTTATTCCTACAAAACCCCACCGATTTCCCCCGATAATACGTCCGTTTCAGCCCTTTCCCAAAATGGTAAAAATTATGGAAACATCACTTTCATGCATGAATAGTTTACCCAATTTGGAAACTTTTGAAATCGATTCATGCTTAGCCTAAAATACTCAGTTTGTCGATTGTCCGATCTTTCTTATCCATTCTATTGATCATAAATATTCATACATCAAGTTTTAATCCAATAAAACCCCAAATATCATTATATCCAATCCTAACCCTAGACAACAATAATCCAATATTAATAACAATCCTATATCATGTTTCTATCATAGATATAGCAGCAAATCATTGAACAACACATAACACCACATAATACACAATTTACATATGTTATTCATCATGAAAACCTATGTTAAATAATCATGTTTTGATTTAGAAAGATGTTTAAAAGGTTTTTAATCATAAAAACACCCTTAGAACAGATCCGGACAATTAGGGTTAGATGAAAATAGATTAAAATGCTTTTAAAAAGGTTTAGGATTATGAACACACCTTGGATTCTTGTTTAGATGTTGTAGATGGGTTAGATTATGAAAAAGAAGAGCAAAAACTCCTTCCTTAGTGTTTAAGATCGTTTGAGAGCGTTTTGGGACGGTTAGGGTTTGCGAAATGATGAAAAATGACAAAGGTTGGTATTTATACTAATCCTCCTTCGCACCAATTCATTGGTCGAATGTGGTCTCCTTCGCCCCTTTCACAGGGTCGAATGAGCCCTGTCTGGTCGAAGGGAATTCTTCAAACTCCACTTCCCTGGTTCGCCCATTTACAAGGGTCGAACCAGACAATTTCTTCTCCTTCGACCACTCGAAGTGGTCGAACCAAGACCCCTTTTTAACTAGTTTTCCAGTTTGTCGTGTTTAACGCCTTCTAACACATCTTAACACATAAGCATGCATCCTTAGTCTATATTTAACACATTTAAGCACAGATAATCATTTACACATCATTTAAACACATCTAAGTATATAATCCACCACACGAACCATAATCTACACATATACTTAATTAGTTCATGTAATGTCACCAACAACGGAACCTGGTACTAGTGTATTACCAAAATGACTCCCAATGATCCTCCAGATCATTGTACCCTGGACAATCCTAACTTGACCCGACTCAACTAACCCAGTTAAGTTTGTTTATAAACGTTTCTCGCTAAGGTAGACTTATATGTTACTAATATGTTTAAGCCGAATATGCCGGGTGTCACAATTCTACAATCGAATCATTTCTACCTAATGTGTTTTAACCTCATGACGCATGACACACTTGTGATTGATAACATGAGCCTGACGGATAGTTTCAAATCAAGATACAAACTTTGGCCAGAAAAAATGGTAAAATAAAATGATTTATTAGTACCGAATTATTTGAAATTTCTTTTATCTACCTGTTTATATTAACACATTTTTTTTTACCAAACAACAGCTTTTGCTAGTTACCTTAGATCAGTGGGCCACACTAGTGCAAATTGGGTTAAGCAAACAAATCCGCACCGGTTGGACATAACGTGGGAGACGATCTATAATGATGTAGACTGTGGTGTTTTCACAATGAGACACATGGAGACATACAAGGGTACGCCAGTTAGGGAGTGGAATTGCGGCTTTTCTAATGAGTGCAACGAAGATGGTGAATTGTTGGGGATGTAGAAAAGACAACTTAATAAACTAAGGAAGAAGTATGTTGCAAAGATCCTACTTAGTGATATTAATTTGTATAGACCGGATGTTGAGTTAGGCGTGGATCAATATTACCAGTTACCGGATGATACAAGGAGAGAAATGGAAAAGACCACGTTTGTTTGAGTTGGTGAAAGATTGGGGCCGTCAATGGCAAAAAAGTGACTTTACTTTTGTAATTTAGAAAAATATTTGTTTCTTTATGTTTTGGATTGTGTCTAGGATATGTTATGGATGAGGGTACATTGCGTTTTTTGGATATTTGATATGTCACTATTATGTTGGTACTTTTTTTTTATATTTGTTCTACATAACATGTTAAAACATTACTTATTACTACATAACATGTTAAAACACCACTTATTACTACATAACATGTTAAAACACCACTTATTACTACATAACATGTCAAAACACTACTTAGTACTACGTGTTAGCAAGAACGCAGCAATTAGAAAATCTTGTTTTTGGTATGAATAATTCAATTATTATAAGAAGATGAAGATTAAATCTGATTATTATAGAAGATACTGAGATCCTGTGGGAATTAAGAAGATGTTATGGATCAAGTTGAAAAGAAAGAATAATTAGTTATTTAAGGATAATAAATCTCCATAATCACCGGAGGAAGTTGCTAAAAAATTGGGATTGATATAATTAATAAAATGATTAAAAAGTCTAAAATGCCCATCATCTCAAGTTTTAATCAGATTTAATCCAACGGTTGAAAACACTTCCAACACAAAACAATATTCCTATAGGATCTTCTACCTATATATATATATATATATATATATATATGAGGGAGAGAAAGAGAGAGAGAGAGTGAGAAAGAGGAAGATTCTTGTACAAATGGTTCTTATCCTACAAATAGCCCTTAACGTGATAAGTGAATGGGAGTATTTTTTTGAATTTTTTTCCCATATTTTTAAACATATATTTTACTACTAAAATCTATTAAAAAAATAGTGTAGATTAATTACGCTAAAAATGTTTTTTATATTATTCATCTAGAATACATATTTAAGCAAATGGGAAAAAAATTCAAAAATAAAAAAATAAAAAATTTCCTCCCTTCACTTCTCATGTTTAGTAGGTTAAGCCCATTTGTCTTTGATCATTACACTATATATATACACACATCTATATGATCAAAAACAAAAATGAAATTAACCTATAAAGCTTAGAAAAAAAATGAACCCTTGATCATATCAATTTTGTCACACCCTCAAATTCCAAGTCAACGGTCACAATAAACAACAACTATATGATGTAAAAACATGTAATAAAACCAAACCATGAACGATCCACAACGGAAGAAAGCTAAGGTTTACAACCCATATTCAAAAGTAAGTAGTTCAAAGTACGAAAATAAAGTTTGGCCATGCAAGACAAAATGAGACTCGGTGCGACTCTAGTGCGCCTAGCCTCGCTGCTACCTTAGCGACCTAAGAAAACATGCAATGTTAGTAAACACGTATAGTGCCGGTGAGTCACAGAGATAAAGTTTGAAAAGTATGTAAACCAGACCCAACAATCCTTACATCTATACCTGGTGCTAGCTAGATATTGTTACATGATATTAAAGTGTCGTGAACCACTGCTGAATGTTAGAAATGCCCCAATACCTGCCACCGGACATCACCCGGTGCCATAAGTTAGATAAGACTAATATGCACCAGTCCGACTCCCAGTCAACCCAAGTGGGGCTTTTCGGGCCCAATAGATCTATTCGCACTTTCCCTGCTATGTATCCGCGTATTAATGGTTCACAAGTTAGAAGGACTTTAAATGATGTAATGTCACTTAGTACCCATGTGATATAATGTAATATGTTAGTCTAAAAGTTCGTGAAGTTCATACCGCATTTTTCTCCCCCCAAGTATGAAAACAGTAAAATGTGGGGCTATGACACTCACCTTAGGTTGCGTTCTTCACGTAATATAGAATACCGGCTTGTTATGTGTAACACCCCTACCGATGGCGTAAACATCGAGGTGTCACATATTGAAGATTGTTCAATAGCTCATGGACTAAAAGTGTAAATATTGATACATTGATTTAGTAGTTTATTACATTGAAAGAAAAATACAAGATACAATAATTTTAAAGTGACAACTAAAACTGAAATACAATGAATCCAAAATTTAAGTAAAAATTCCAAAAGCTTAAAAATTCATCTCATAAATAACATGAAACATGTATGAAAATAGTATATGTCAATACAAAAAATGTATTGGTGAGCATACCCTGTTTTGAATATATATATAGTATAAAAACGTTTCGCAATTCATGTGTTGTATACTGTTTGTAATTATGTAATAAGCAATATCAGTCAAAACCAACCCTAATAGAATGAGACTACCACATGAAAACCATTTTTAGTATAATAAATCACAAGACAATGACCAGGGTCTCTCAACAGAGTCACAAGGGGTATATACCATAGTAATATTCATTAAAATGCAAGGCCGCAGAACGGTTAATGATTTTGACTAAGCATAAATACACACAAATTCACACAAAGCAAACACACATAAGAATTGCATTAAGTATAAGAATAATATTTGATAATAGTGTACATGAATAGCTCCAATAGAGTAAAACATGAAAAAGAGGAAGATATACTCACAGTTTGCGAAAGCGATCAAAATCCAACTTAAGCGGTCGTGAGCTAAGTATTGGGAATTCCGAGGAATTCAACCTATAATGTATAAGAATACAAATAAGGAAATGTCTAAAAGTATAAGGTATCTAGGGTTCTAAGGCATTAGGGTTGCTAAGTCGATTTGGGGAAATAAGTTTTACGATAAATTGAATTAATATAAAAATTGTATATCAAAAATAATACGACAAAGTTTATAAATGTGGATAGGTAATATAATTAGCATCAATTGAATATTTAGTGAAAAAGTGATTGGAATTATTTTGGACAAAAGAATTAAATTAATAAATCTGATTTGAAGTATAATGATTATTGTATTTAAATAAGCATAAATACAACAAAAATACAATGTATGATTCAAAAATTATAATTTTGAGAAAATGAAAACATTCTGATGAAAAATACTTAGAATACATTTTCCATAATTTTTCTCAATTTATTTGTATCTAAAACTGATTTAATAAATTTAAATCATGTTTAAATGATTAAAAATAGGAAAATCAATAAAAAAAATGTTTTCTGAACCCATAATTTTTATTTCACTTCATAATAATTAGAAATAATTTATCAAAAATTTTGAGATTAAAATCATTAAAAAGAATTTTTAATAAGTTAATTATGATTACAACAATTTAAATTAATAAAAATAATATATTTTTCAAAAAACAAAAATATGATAATTTTCTATGAGGTGTCAAGGAGCTACACCTAAATTTTTATGGTTTTTGGATTAAAAAAATGAATTTATTAAGAATATTCTAAGTTTAAATGGATTTTAAATGATTAAAATAAAGAATTAATAAAGGAATATAAAAAGGGAAAAAATTAGAAAAGGGTGGAATGCCTGGGTTTCGAACCCGTGACCTTTGATTTAGGAAACAAGTGACTCAACCACTAGACCAAGCAATGCTTTTGTTGTTTTTATTGAAACAAAATTATAATAAAAGCTCATCTTCTTCCCCAATATTATAGCCAAGAACCCTAACCCTTATTCAAAATCCAATAATCCGTTTCAGGTACATTTGGATTACGAAATTAAGGGGCTTTCGATCGGAATAACATCAAGATTAAAACGGCAACAAGAATAAAACTTACAAACATGTTTTCAGATCGAATAAAGAAGAAAACTAGCCGAGACTTGAAGTGTCGATTCAGAGGGCTTCGGGTCACGATTGGAATGGTTTTTATGTGGGTTTAGAACGTAATTCAGTGCAGGAAATGATTAGGATAATCCATTTATATAATGGACGAGTAAAACTCTAGTTTTTAAGGTGTTTTAACTTTCGGCCAGTTACAACTAGAACCCGATTAAAACTCAGTTAAAAACAACATTATTGGAGCGATTAATCACAGGAAAACGTTTATATAGGGTGGTGAAACGTTTAAGAATCATTTAAAAGAAATAACGCGCATTAAAACTCGTTTTAACACTCGCCGGAAAAGAAATCCGGTTGCCGGATTATTCAACCAGAAAAACGTGCATGGGGGGAAGAAGTTTGAAGTTTGAAACTTTTGACAGTTGGCAGATATGACCCGTCATGTTTTAACTAGGTTAGTTTAATTATCATCTTGGTTATATTTTTCTTATATAAAACTTAACCTAACTAACGAAGTTTAACATAAATGTTTTTAAACTTTTAATAATCAAACTTATTACATTTTAATTAATTAATAACAAAATAAATTTATCTGTTTATAAACCTTTACCATAGATAGCCTATTAATGTTTGACCGATGATAAGTTTGTAAAATAACCCTTAGTGTCTAAGACCTTGACTTTAAATGTTTGTAAAAGTGCTTAACGTTTGACACGACCGCACAAGAGAAGACTCACACATCCCATTGGTGATCCGACATACCTATGTAGTAAAATACAAGTGATCAAGCAAGCATGTGTTGATATGCACCTTATACGAATAACAGTTCACAAGTTTATGCATATATTTCACATAATGCACGTATACGTCCTAACACGTATTACGAGGTTTCCTAGGTATGGCACGGGGCTTACGTTATGTTCCTTGGTGTTAACACATGTTACGGGGTTCCAAAACGCACTTCCGGCGTCAAAACACACAACTAAGCATCAAAACAGGCAACTACGCACCCCAACAGGCGACTTAGTCGCCCCCTGCAGGCTGTTTGGCCATTTTTCGCACGCGAAACCCTCTAAATCAGATCCGAAACATGTAGAAACCCCCGATATCAATCCATAATCATCAGACAACCTAACCTAATCAATAATCCCCAATGTATCATTAGTCTAACACCCTAATTGCAAGTATTTCCCAAAATAGAATAATATTATGAAAACATCACATCATTGCATGAAAACTTTACCCTAAATGGCAAATAATCAGATTTCATCATTCAAACTCATTTTAATCATCATCAAGTTGTTGTTACGTCATTCTAGCATAGACCCTAACAACATTCAATCATCAAATCATCACATAACATCCTAAATCCCTATAATGCTCTCAAACGGGTTAAAACTCATATTATCAATAAAACACATCAAACAGCCTTCATAATCTGAGATAATCATCGTAACAACTCATTCATATCATCAAAGCACCAAACATATAAGAATCCCCATGTTTATACCTTCAAAACACAATTTCAAGTTTGTATCTTTTATGAAAAACTCATAGAAATGATTAGACATAGATTAGAACTGTTTTTCAAACATTTTCAAAAATAGAAACTTTATAAAAGCAGGTCTGGACCTTTAGGGTTCAAAATAACGACATGATAAGAGCTTAGGATGAACAACACACCTTAGATCTTGCTTGGAAATGATGTTTCAATCTTGGAAATGGTAGATTTAGGGAAAAACGGGTTTTAGAGGTTAAGGATGGCGTGAGAGAGGTTTGGGGCGAATTAGGGCTGCACAAATGATGTTTAACAAGTCAAGTATGGTATTTATAGCTGCAACTAGTTGTTCCAGACATTCTGGGCGACTAGCTTACTACAGGACACGACTAGGGTAGCTAGTCGCCCCTAAAGGGCACGACTAGCTTGCTAGTCGCCCCTAAAGGTGGTGACTAGCTCTGCTAGTTACCTCCTGCAGGCTGGTTTGGCTTTTCGGCGCGTTAAACACTATTTTAACATATTATAATACGTATTCACATAGCAACAAGTTATATAATGATTGTAAAACACTTATTACTCGGTAACTAACACGTTCACATTAAGTTACCAATTCCTAGGACTCGAGTCTCGTGTGTGTGGGGGGGGTGTTAAACCAGGTGATCTTCCGAATCATCAACCCTTGGATACATGGATATAAACAGACTTCCGATGATCCCTCGGACCATCATAATGACTCCCGATGATTCCCCGAATCATCAAATCGACTCAACTGACCCAGTTAAGTATGTTTTAAGAATGTGTTGCTAAGGTAGGCTTATAAGTTTGATAAAAGTTATTAACCTAATCTTGTCGGGTATCACAAATTTAAGGCTGAATGGTGCAGAATGTGGGCTTCATTCTGCCACCTCAACGCAACGTAGGCACAACCTAAAAAAACATTGCAATAAAACCCCTCAATAACTACCAGAAAATATAATAAAGTTTTCTCAATTATTAGCCAATCATTTCTTTATTTCTTTATTTTGTATTTAAAGTTACATAAAATACATAAAACAAATAAAGATACATAACATTAAAAAAATTACATAGCTTAAATAAAAAAAACATAACATTAAAATATTAAAAAACCACACATAAATATTAAAGACTAGACTATTGTTATTTAAAGTGTTGTCTCGTAATTCTTCAAACTGCAATGTTCGGATACTTTTCGTTGTGCATGTTACGGTACTTTTTACGGGCCTCCTCAATCACCTCATCCTCGTTTATAACCCCATCGCGGTTTCATCGCACTTCTAAAATAACCCGTGAAATAGTGTACACTTTGTTCGTAGAGTGATATACTTTCCTTTTATCGCCTTTCTTGTACGATGGTTGTTATCTGTTTGTTCACGGAATCTAGTCACAACTGTGTTCCAAAACTGTATCGAATTGTCATGTGGATTTTGCTCGAGTGTGGTAATATAACTGTTGGTGATGGCAATGTTTTTCCCCCAAGTCCAAGGTCGGATAGGGTTTTGGTTTGACATTTGAAAATTATATATAAAAAAAATGAATGTGGAGTGAGTTGGTTAAAAGTTGGAATGGGTGATTAATGAATATATATATATATATATATATATATATATATATATATATATAGAGAGGGTTAATTGTGTTTTTTTTTAAATATGATTGTTTGAAATGGTGAAAATATTTAAAATATGTTAAGAGGGTGTTTGGGATTGCTTATTTAACTTCAAAAGTGTTTATTAACTTATGCCTTTTTAACAAGGAGTTTTTAAAAAACTGTTTCGGTCAGCTTTTATAGTAAGAAAAACTAATAAGTCAATAAGTTATTTTTTAAAACGTGTTTGGTTCAGCTTATTAGTGTAAAATGACCAAAAGCCAAAATTTCTGACTTTTTTAAAACAACTTTTCTACCCTTATTGAAAAGCCAAAACCAAAAGTGCTTTTGGTTTATACAAACAGCTTATTAACTTATTGACTTTTATAGAAGTCAATTGTTGGGTTGTGAAGGCCTTGGGCCTGGTTTGGGATGGAGGCCCGTTTTGGTTTCTTGTTCCCAAAGTTAGAAACCCTAATCATGTTTTATATAAACCTAGTCATTGTAATTGTAATTGTGTCCCTTGACTTTAATGAAATAACCTTGTTGCATCCTGTGGACATAGGTCCCCCACTGGGACCGAACCATGTAAAACTCTTGTGTCATGTTTATTATTTTCTCATTTGCATGTTTATATCGTTTGTGCGTGTGTGTTGGTTCCGCTGCGCCACCTGAAACCTAATAAGCGGTATCGGAGCTTTGGCTTGCTTGTTGAACACACGGTTGGTTTGCACTTAGATGATTTCGCATAGGTGTTTATCCAATTTTTTAAGATCGAATTATGGAGCAGATTAAGGTTTTGTCAAACCCTTGAAAGCTGCCAGATTAGTTCGAGAATAAGAGTCAGTGTTTGCAATTAACAAAAAGAAAAAGAAAAGAAAAGTTTTTTGTTTCTCTTGGGGTTTGGGGTTTGCGACAAAAAAATATTAAGACGTTGTAATATTTTATTTTAAAAGACTGTTAAAAATATGATAAAATGTTGAAGTATAATTTATATATGTGACAAAAGCTCATTTGAATATTAAGGGTGTTGAGTAGTAAATAATAAATACAATCTCGCGTACTTCATTTAAAAATTTGTTGTTGCAAAATTTAATTTCAAATCTTCTTCAATCTGAAAAATAAGTGTTATTGTTATAAGGAGTCAATTGATTTATATGTAAATAATTTATCTAGCTTCTTCAAAATATAAGTTACATTGAGGAACCTTCATGTAAATTCTTAAAGAGATAGTTTATCTAAAAAGAGGATCAGAGTCCAAAGTTAATGATTAAGATTTTGAAATGTAGTTTATGTATATTCATTGTAATCTCTAATTGTAAAATTGTATTGGATGACAGTTGTTTGATAACAGCTATTGATCATTCAACAATTGTTGTAAAACAGAGTATCTTTCTATACTAATAAAAGAAAACACATGAGGGACACATAACACTCCCTCATGAATTCTCCAATCTTATTATTTAATACAATAAATTTAATTTAATATAATTATATTAATTGATTTTTGAAAACAAAATATAGATACACCAAATTGAATTTAAGTAATTTTATTAATAATTAATAATCATAGTTGTAACAGATTTCATTAAAACCTGATTAAATTATTTTTATTATTATGGTAGATAAATTGTTTCTAATAATTTCTGTTACAACTACAATTATTAATACAATTAATAAAATTATATTTTAATACAAAATTAGAAATAAATTATTAGACATACTTTGAAAAGTTTATTAACTCGCTAAATAAAACGCCAATGATGTCCAGTCCAACTGGGGAGGTGGGAGGGTTTACACGCTTGCATGGTTCCTACTCGGAAGTGTAACACCCCAACCGATGGCGGAAACATCGAGGTGTCACGTAAGAATGAGTATACAGTAGCACATGGCATTCAAGTTTTAATTGAAATTTATTTAAAGTGCAAATATCCAAAATTGAAAATACATAATGAGTTTTGAATGAAATTCTAATACATCAATAAGCCAAACAAAGCATAAACTTCAAATTTTCTCCTCATGCTAACTCTCTAGACTTCAAGCATCATAATTTCCTGTTAAGTTTGGAAAGAATGGGGGGGGGGGGGGTCAACTAGAAGTTGGTGAGAATACATAAGCCATGTCAAGCAAATAGTTTAAGTATAAAAGTTTAGCAATTCATATGTCTATCGTAAGTTTAAGTCTACATGAATAAACATAATATGTTGAATCGACATAATCAAACCTCCGACTAGTTTAGGTCCATCCCGTCATCCACGGTTCACCTTAATAATATGTTGGAACGATAACAATCACCCACGCTACCTATGTAGGAGGTACACGTATCCGGGTGGGATTGTCAATCCAATAGATCTATTATTGAGTATCGCCGGCTTGGCCATAGCTAATGATTATGTAATGTTGAAACTCATTGAAACTCGTTGAAACTGTTGTTGTTGTTGTCTAATTCATGAGGCATTAAAGTTTACAACTAGACATGCATGTAGAATTGCTTAAGTATAATGTTGCAAGTATGAAAAATTGCATAAACATGGTTACGTAAACTCACCTTAGCAAAGTATTAAGTCTCGAGAAATAGAATATGTGTAGCCCCAAAGTTGCCAATTACAAGAGCTTATAATCAAAGCTTCAATTGTAGAAGTAATAGACTATAGAAGAAAGATATGAGGGAAAGTTTAATCGGATTGAAACAATCGATTTAGAGGTGCAAAGTATAATGGGTCATAGGTGGGTTTTTATACTAGTTTTGGATTCATTTAGCCATTAAAATTGGTCAACACCATAAAGTAAGGTTTTATGATGAATTGACTATTTGACTAAGACTTTGACTGTTTGACTAAGACTTTGACTAGGACTTTGACTATTTGACTCAAGGCTTTATTTAAAAAAAAATCTTGTATGTGAAAAAAAAAAGAATTTAGAATCATATTATTATTATTATTATTTATATACATTTATGTATGTATATAAGTTGTGAGTTAGGATAAATAAAGACTTAGGCACATTTGTATAATATTAATGATAAAGGTGTAATAATATATATATATATATATATATATATATATATATATATATACAAGGGCTTTTTATGTATTAAAATTTTGGGGAAAATTTTGCGATGTTACAGTCTCCCCTACTTTTGGAAACTTCGTCCCGAAGTTTATTGAAAACACAGGGTTGAAGGTGATTGGGTAGAAATTAGGACAATGGTGGTTTGGGAAGTTTCGAGTTAAGGCATGACATAAATTTATAGGTAACAGAATAAACTGTTTCGAATAATTTGGGTAAGAGTTTTAATATGTGGGAGTTTTAAGGGTTGGATTAGGTTCATCTGAAATAGCAAGGAGAATAAGAATCTTAAGTTTTAGGAGTCCTAAAAGGAATGAGTTGATGGACTATTGAAA
Source organism: Ambrosia x helenae (assembly GCA_030844895.1). Taxonomy (NCBI): domain Eukaryota; kingdom Viridiplantae; phylum Streptophyta; class Magnoliopsida; order Asterales; family Asteraceae; genus Ambrosia; species Ambrosia x helenae. The sequence goes on from CM061225.1 coordinate 43,165,357, forward strand.
GACTAAATGAACTACCAGATAACTAAGGTTTATAATTGGTCAACTACCGAAAACCTTGATAGAATTTCACACTACCTTAACGTACCTGTAAATTCATGATTACGTTCCGGACCGCAATCACCAATTTACCTTACATTAGGGTTTTGTGTCCTTCTATAACTCTAGACACACATGTAAAATAATATGATTAACCATGTATCCAAAAATGAGTCCAACTGTTGAGCAGGAAAAAGACTTCTACCAGTCAGTGAGTAGGAACCTCTACCGATTGTTGAGCAGGTATGATAGCCTCTACCAGTCGTTGAGCAGGTTGTAGGGCCTCTGCCGACTGTTGAGCAGGCATGATGACCTCTACCAATCGTTGAGTAGGTTATTTTGTACTCTACTAACTGTTGAGCAAGTACTTCATCCTCTATCAGTTGTTTGATTAAGTGTACCAATTATTACACACATGAATTGCAAATTGATAATATGTACATGTAAGCAATCAAGTATCAAGTATAGCATACGAGTTGTAATAGAGTTGCCCTAGATAAGGTTAATGACTCTAGGTGTGTCTATAGCAAATAGTTTATATTCCATGAATTCTAGTTTCAAATGTTCAAATATGGTAGATAGTCGAATCCTCATGTATAACTAAGGATTATGTTTGATGCAACACACAATCAAGTTTCAATAGTTTGGTTATCATGGGTAACTAGCTCATGTGTGAGAAGGTGAAGGATATGAATTTAGTTCTTGAGAGGATGATGAAAAATCTTGAAGCAGAATCAAGGTTGTGAGAGATAGTGAATGTGAAGATAGTTGATAAAGAGTTTATTTTATAGTATGGAGATTATATGATTTGGGTAGGGTGTTAAATATTTAAAAAGTGGCTAAGATGGTATGGTGAAGTGTGATTGTGAAATCCATGGATGGTTATGAAATGAGATTGATTTAAGCTGTAAAATTTTGAGATTTTTGAGCTTAGTTTAAGGAAGGTGAGTGTAATCATTTATTCATTAATTAAAACGAATAAACGAAAACGTTGACTTATCAAAACTTCTAGATTCTAATAACATAATGAAGACATGCTTTAGCCTATAAGTGAACACTCATCCCGAGAATTCCCAGGTAGGCATCCGGGTCCCTCGTCTGATTGGGATTTATGCGCAATGCCAGTCCTAGACAGAAAACTCAGAATACAGGCGTTCACCCTTCCAGATTGCACGTGTTCGTTATTAAAATCTAGAACTTCGACGAGATCTCAAGGTGGTTCAGGCTAAACCTGAGGATTGTCCTATTAGTCTAAGAGTAGATCTTGTGATGGAGAGCAATCTTCTTGTAGGGGTTGAAGTAGGGATAAGAAGTAGGAGTGAGATAGAGAATAGCAAGTAAAAGGAGCAAATACTGGTTATATTCCTATGGTTATAGACTAGATTATTTTTTTTTCTAATAACCTAATTCCATATAACTAAGGCTCTGATACCAATCTGTAACACCCCAACCGATGGCGGAAACATCGAGGTGTCACGTAAGAATGAGTATACAGTAGCACATGGCATTCAAGTTTTAATTGAAATTTATTTAAAGTGCAAATATCCAAAATTGAAAATACATAATGAGTTTTGAATGAAATTCTAATACATCAATAAGCCAAACAAAGCATAAACTTCAAATTTTCTCCTCATGCTAACTCTCTAGACTTCAAGCATCATAATTTCCTGTTAAGTTTGAAAGAATGGGGGGGGGGGTCAACTAGAAGTTGGTGAGAATACATAAGCCATGTCAAGCAAATAGTTTAAGTATAAAAGTTTAGCAATTCATATGTCTATCGTACGTTTAAGTCTACATGAATAAACATAATATGTTGAATCGACATAATCAAACCTCTGACTAGTTTAGGTCCATCCCGTCATCCACGGTTCACCTTAATAATATGTTGGAACGATAACAATCACCCACGCTACCTATGTAGGAGGTACACGTATCCGGGTGGGATTGTCAATCCAATAGATCTATTATTGAGTATCGCCGGCTTGGCCATAGCTAATGATTATGTAATGTTGAAACTCGTTGAAACTCGTTGAAACTGTTGTTGTTGTCTAATTCATGAGGCATTAAAGTTTACAACTAGACATGCATGTAGAATTGCTTAAGTATAATGTTGCAAGTATGAAGAATTGCATAAACATGGTTACGTAAACTCACCTTAGCAAAGTATTAAGTCTCGAGAAATAGAATATGTGTAGTCTCAAAGTTGCCAATTACAAGAGCTTATAATCAAAGCTTCAATTGTAGAAGTAATAGACTATAGAAGAAAGGTATGAGGGAAAGTTTAATCGGATTAAAACAATCGATTTAGAGGTGCAAAGTATAATGGGTCATAGGTGGGTTTTTATACTAGTTTTGGATTCATTTAGCCATTAAAATTGGTCAACACCATAAAGTAAGGTTTTATGATGAATTGACTATTTGACTAAGACTTTGACTGTTTGACTAAGACTTTGACTAGGACTTTGACTATTTGACTCAAGGCTTTATTTAAAAAAAAATCTTGTATGTGAAAAAAAAAAAGAATTTAGAATCATATTATTATTATTATTATTTATATACATTTATGTATGTATATAAGTTGTGAGTTAGGATAAATACAGACTTATTCACATTTGTATAATATTAATGATAAAGGTGTAATAAAATATATATATATATATATATATAAGGGCTTTTTATGTATTAAAATTTTGGGGAAAATTTTGCGATGTTACAGGAAGGGTTCCCAGGTTTGAGTCTCGCCATCCATCGAAAAAAATATACTCAATAGGTTTGAAAGGGACCGATGTGTGAGGAAGGGTTCGATCCGGGGGTCTCTGTGACACCTGGCAAATTCGGGTTAACAACGTTGTCTAGATGAAAGTCTACCTTAGCGAGTCACGCGTATTTTGTACTTAACTGGGTTAGTTAAGTCGGGTTATGGTTCGGGAACTATTGGTTAGTCTAGAAGATCATTGGATGTTGGTCTAGAGGTTCGTTAGATGTCAGTCCTTAACCAAGTGTACAAACGGTGACGATCGGTAGGATCGTCAGGGCATACGGAACATACGAGTCTCGAGTCCCGGGAATTGGTGAACGAGTGTGAATATGTGTATTTACTTGTGTTATGTGTTTACAATCATTATATGACTTGTCGGTACATTAATATGTGTTAACATATGTTAAAACGGGGTTCATGTGGTGTGACTGGGAATCATGTGGTGTGACTGGGATCATGTGGTGTGACTGGGGTTCATATGGTGTGACTGGGATTCATATGGTGTGACTGGGGCTAATCGCATGAACTGTTCATGCGATTAGGCCCAATCGCGTTACTGTTCACGCGATTAGGATTCCTAATCGCGTATAAACCTGCACAATCGCATGGAACGGGCTGGACGACTAGAAACGCCTATAAATACCATACTTAACCTCCTAAACTCAATTAGACAAACCCTAGTCGTCCCATAACCGCCCCACACACCTAAACAACCTCTGGAAGGCGATTTTGATCAAAAACACAAGGTTTCAAGGTCTAACCATCAATCTTTTACAATTCTAAGGTTTGATTTTTATCCATAACACTTTGTAAATGTTTTTAATCAATCCCTAATGGTCCAGACCTGTTCATAAACAAAAAGGCTTTCTGAAAATCGTCAATAAAGGTTGTTAATCGGATTATAACTAATTAACATGCGTTATGGGTATGTATGATTAGAAAGATAGGATTTTTATGGATCTTGATGATATTTTGATGTGTTATCATGCTAGGTCAGAGGTAATATTGTTAGTATGATGATAGGAACCTCAGTAATCGGATAATAGGGTTATGCTTACATGCGTTAATTGATGTTGCATGCTATGTGTATAGTGTTTGGATTGATTTGGTTGCATGCGGGACTGATAATACGAGGTTGAACGAAGGGTTTTGGGTTAAACATGTTTAGGATAGTGTTTGGGATGATATTGGGTAGTTACACACGTTCTGGATCTGATCTGGGGTGTTAAACGCGCGAAAAACCGGAACAGCATGGTTACAGGCGATTAGCAAGGCTAATCGCCTATAATTCATGAGATTGGGGAGCCAATCGCATATAATGTCACGTGATTAGCCCCAATCGCATATAATGTCACGTGATTAGCCCCAATCGCATATAATGTCACGTGATTAGCCCCAATCGCATATAATGTCACGTGATTAGCCCCAATCGCATATAATGTCACGTGATTAGCCCCAATCGCATATAATGTCACGTGATTAGCCCTAATTGCTAGTAAGTCCATGTGATTAGCCCTAATTGCTAGTAAGTTCATGTGATTAGCCCTAATTGCTAGTAAGTTCATGTGATTAGCCCTAATTGCTAGTAAGTTCATGTGATTAGCCCTAATTGCTAGTAAGTTCATGCGATTAGCCTCCCTAATCGCGTGTATGCTGCTGTAAGTGTAAATTAGCATTCCGAGACCCGATTTGACATGTAGTAACATGCTAGGAACCTCGTAACATGTCTAATAACTTGGTAACATATATTTGGATGTATTTCGGTGATACGTGAACTATGTGCTATAACTTGTTGTGTGTTAACGTATGTTAAGTATACTTGCGTTATGGTATGTTTTGGAGCGTAAACATAACACGGGGAGTCTCGGGTCACCAATGGGATGTCGAGTCTTGTCAATTGGGTCAGTTAAACAGTCACGGTGTTTTCAAACGAACTTGGTTATGGTCTGGACATCTAGGGACTAGTTAACCTGCGGGTTATTAGTCTAAGTACTTGTAACTGTCATATGTTAGGTCGCCACTGTACGGGACTAACATAGCAGCTGATTTTACTCGGGATTAGGAGTAAAGGAACTTAAGGTGAGTTTACGGCCCCTCTTTTAAACTGGTTTATACTTTCGGGGGAGAAAACATGTGTTAAAACGATTGTTTGGTAAATTCTGTCATACTATGGGTTCTAACGTATACTACACGATCTTTGGAAGTCCCGGGGGGAACCATGAATGTGCGGGTTTGCACAACGGGAAATGTGAATAGCGCTATTGGGAGTGACCAACCCCGCTCGTCGGCTTGGAGGGCCGGGCGAGTGCATATTGTCTCAAACAGGAACAACAGGAACATTTGGAACTATTCGGGCACAAAACTGGTATACGTGTTAGTAATGGTTTTCCAATCGTGGTAGTAGCAAAACGTACGCCTAGCTAGCGTATACTGGTTTTCTATATGTTATAGTATGGACAGGTGGACTTGGTACTTGAACTGCAAACCTGTAAACTCACCAGCATTTTTGTGCTGACGTAAACTTTTACATGTTTTCTCAGGTCGCTAAGGTAGCACATGGAACTAGGGCGCACGCGTCTGCACGGCGTCTAGATAGAGTTGCATGATTTCATAAACATTGAACTTTGGTTAATTATGTTGAACTGTATTTTGAATAAGCTTCCGCTGTAAACGGGATTTTAAAACTATGTTTTGGTATTGCATTAATTACATTTAGACTTGTTTATTGTGATCGTTGGTTTGGATCCTGGTTTGTCATGCGCCTCGCGGTAAAACTCCGCAAGTGGATTTTGAGGGTGTGACAGATTGGTATCAGAGCCAATGGTTATAGTGAACTAGGACTGCATGTAGAGTCTAGTCTATAGCCGAGTCGCACACACTAGACGATCACATGGTACTAAACGTTATAGTGGTTTACGTATGGTCTTGTCGGGGTGTCTCTAAATCGTTGGTCTTTCTGCGTTACATCATCCGTTCTATTTTAGGTCGGGTTACTTGTTTCCTAGGCGGTGTAGTCTATTGGGGTAACTCGTGTGCTCTTGAGATTTGTCCAAGGCTCGGACATCTCCCCTGTCGCACTCCAATAGAAACACTTGTCATGAACTACCGTAGTATTACGGTGTGTAGCTAAGAGTCTATGTTCGGTGATTTGAACTTTGAACTAGGAGAACGCTTGGAGGACCATGTAGAGCGTTTTATCATTTTGGGTGCACACAAAATCATAAAACGAAATGCATGGAAGCACTAGTGAGCTCTGAGTTTGAAGGGATAGTCCTGGATTGGATCTGGCTTTAATCTTGTGAACATTTGTGGTTATCTTTAACTGCGAAACTAAATTTTCTCGTTCTTTCTGCCAGAATCATGTCTGGAGTGCGTGGAGGACGAGGAGGTGGACGCGGTGGTGGACGCGGTGGTGGTCGTGGTGGTGCTGGTGGTCGTGGTGGAGGTATTAACCTGTCACAGGCTGATCTGAACAACTTGCTCCAGGCTGCCTTTCAGTTAGGGCACAACGGTGGTGGTAAGTTGTTTTATCCATTTTCTTTGCCTCATTGGTGAGTCTTGTGTACGTTATTCGTGATTTCTCATACGTTTCATTTCAGGTGGTCCTGTTGACCCACCCCCACCCATGTGCACCTATAAGATGTTCCGGGACTGCAAACCCCAGGAATTCTCTGGCACCGAGGGTGCGGTCAGTTTGCTTAGGTGGTTAGAGAAAGTGGAGTCGGTATTCTTGATGTGTAACTGTCTCCCAGAAGATCGGGTGAAGTATTCGGCTGCGTTATTTCAAGACGTGGCATTGACTTGGTGGAATGGTATTACCCAGAACATGGGGATTGGGGAGGCATATGCTATGCCGTGGGAGAACTTTGTGCAGTTGCTGAAGCGGGAGTATTGCCCGAGGGAAGAGGTACAGAAACTGGAGCATGAGGTATGGAACCTCAAGATGAATGGGTCGGAAATCGAGAAGTATACGGTTAGGAGGAATGAGTTGGCAGTGCTATGTCCCGATTTGCACGTGCCGGAGTATCGTAAGATTGAACATTATGTCTCAGGGTTGGTGCCGGAAATTGCAGGGTTAGTGGCTGCTGGGAATCATCCTACTTATGCGGAGGTAGTTCGATCTGCACATAGGATGACAAATTTAAAGGTGAACGAGGGGATTTTGCCGGCGAAAGGTTCGACTGCTAAGACTCCAGAGAACAATAAGCGCAAGTGGGAAAACGACGGGAAAGGGTCTGGGTCTGCACAGCAGGGTAAAAAGTTTGATAATGGGGGTTCATCGTCTTCGGGTAATAAGCAGGGTGGTTATGCGGGAAAACTGCCCAAATGCAACAAATGTGGACGCCATCACCAAGGGAACTGCGACAGTAACCGTTGTCACCGCTGCCACGAACAGGCCACTATGCTAAAGATTGTCGGGTTACACTTCCATCGACTCAGGTTCCGACCAACAGTTCTGCTCCGACTACTCAGGGTACTACAGGGAAACAAGGGTGCTACAACTGCGGTGACACTGGGCATTACAAGAAGGATTGCCCAAAGCTGAAACAGGGTGGAAACAACGGGAATGGTAACAACGGGGGCGGCGGCAGAAATGCACGTGCCTTCGTAATTGGAGCTGCTGAGGCTAGACAAGACCCTGATACAGTCACCGGTACGTTTCTTCTCAATAATCATTCTGTTAGCGTATTATTTGATTCTGGTGCCGACAAGAGTTTTGTATCCATGGACGTTAGTCGACTGCTAGATGTAGTACCTGTACCATTAGAGACCAAATATATTATTGAGTTGGCTGACGGGAAAACGATTGAAGCTACTAGTGTTCTTCGGGAGTGTCAGTTGGAGTTGTCGGGTTTATCGTTTCCCATCGACCTGATGCCGGTACCATTGGGTAGTTTTGACGTTGTAGTAGGGATGGATTGGTTATCCTTGTATCGCGCGGAGATTGTCTGTTACGATAAGGTTATTCGGATTCCTCTCCCTGATGGAGAATTTCTTTCTGTGTACGGTATCAAGGGTGGTGTTTCGATAAACATCATCTCTAGCATGAAAGCCCTTAAGTGTCTTCGAAAGGGTTATCCAGCCGTTTTGGCGCTCTTATCTGTTTCCACTAGTGATGAGAAGAAGATTGACGACATTCCGGTAGTTCGCGAATTTCTTGATGTTTTTCCCGATGATTTATCTGGTCTTCCTCCTCATCGTCAAGTCGAGTTCGGTATTGATCTCGTACCAGGGGCTGCTCCTATTGCTCGGGCCCCCTACCGTCTTGCACCTCCCGAGATGCAGGAATTATCTAGCCAGTTACAGGAACTCTTGGACAAGGGTTTCATCCGACCAAGTTCTTCCCCTTGGGGAGCCCCGATTTTATTTGTCAAGAAGAAGGATGGGAGTTTCCGATTATGTGTAGACTACAGAGAGCTGAACAAGTTGACCGTCAAGAACCGTTATCCTCTTCCACGTATCGATGATCTATTCGACCAGCTTCAGGGTTCTAGTTATTATTCCAAGATCGATTTGAGGTCCGGTTATCACCAGCTGCGTGTCAGGGAGGCTGACGTTGCAAAGACTGCTTTTCGAACACGTTATGGCCATTTCGAATTCTTGGTCATGCCTTTCGGTCTCACGAACGCACCGGCGGTTTTCATGGACTTGATGAACCGCGTCTGTAAACCGTATCTGGACAAGTTTGTCATTGTGTTTATTGATGACATTCTGATCTACTCCAAGAACGAGACCGAACACGGGGAACATCTGCGGTTAGTTTTGGAACTTTTACGACGGGAACAACTTTACGCCAAGTTCTCAAATTGTGACTTTTGGTTACGCGAGGTTCAATTCCTAGGACATGTGGTTAATGAACTAGGGATTCATGTCGATCCAGCTAAGATCGAAGCTATCAAGGACTGGGGAGCACCAAAGACGCCAACTGAGGTGCGGCAATTCCTAGGCCTTGCGGGCTATTATCGTCGTTTCATTCAGGGGTTCTCGAAGATTGCTCAACCCCTCACCACTCTCACTCAGAAGGATAGGAAGTTCGACTGGGGTGAATCACAAGAGTCCGCGTTTGAAGAACTGAAGTCTAAACTGTGTTCTGCTCCTATTCTGTCTTTACCTGAGGGTCCTGATGATTTTGTCGTTTACTGTGATGCTTCCATTCATGGACTCGGTTGCGTGTTGATGCAGCGCGAGAAAGTGATTGCATATGCTTCTCGTCAACTCAAAGTGCACGAGAAGAACTACACAACTCATGATTTGGAGTTGGGTGCCGTGGTATTCGCGTTGAAAATTTGGAGACATTACTTGTACGGTACCAAATGCACCATCTACACCGATCACAAGAGTCTCCAACACATTTTCGACCAACAACACTTGAACATACGGCAGCGTCGCTGGATTGAACTTTTGAACGATTATGATTGTGCTATTAAGTACCATCCTGGCAAGGCGAATGTTGTAGCAGACGCCTTGAGCAGGAAGGAATCCTCTAAACCTCGTCGCGTTCGGGCGTTGCAGCTCACTATCCATTCGTCGCTACCTGACCAAATCCGTTCTGCCCAATTGGAAGCTTTGAAGGAGGAAAACCTTAAAGCTGAAACTATGCACGGTGCCGACAAGCACCTAGAGCGAAGGCCTGATGGCCTGCACTATTTCGCAGAACGCATATGGGTTCCTTTATTCGGGGGACTACGGGAGCTTGTTCTTGATGAGGCTCATAAGTCCCGGTATTCTATTCATCCTGGATCGGATAAGATGTACCAAGATCTGAAGGTACTTTACTGGTGGCCAAACATGCGGTCGGACATAGCCTCATACGTGAGCAAATGCTTGACCTGTGCTAAGGTCAAGGTGGAATACCAGAAACCGTCGGGTCTCCTGCAACAACCTGAAATTCCGGAATGGAAATGGGAACGGATTACTATGGATTTTGTCACACAACTTCCTAAGTCACCAAGCGGGAACGACAAGATATGGGTGATTGTCGATCGGTTAACGAAATCAGCCCATTTTCTTGCTATTAAGGAGACCGACACTATGGATCGTTTGGCTCGTCTCTACTTGAAAGAAGTTGTTTCCAAGCACGGGGTACCTGTTTCTATTATCTCGGATCGTGACTCCCATTTTACGTCTCACTTCTGGAAGTCTTTGCACAAGGCTTTGGGTACCCAACTAGACATGAGTACGGCTTACCATCCACAGACTGACGGGCAGAGTGAGCGTACGATTCAAACTTTAGAAGACATGCTGCGGGCATGTGTGATCGATTTTGGCAAGGGTTGGGAAGCTCATCTGCCGTTGGTAGAGTTCTCGTACAACAACAGTTATCACACGAGCATCAAGGCTGCTCCGTTCGAGGCACTGTACGGACGGAAATGCCGCTCTCCTCTTTGTTGGGCTGAGGTGGGTGAGAGTCAACTCACTGGGCCCGAACTAGTGTACGAAACTTCGGAAAAGATCGTGCAGATTCGTAATCGGTTGGCGGCGGCACGGGACCGGCAAAAGAGTTATGCCGATCAGCGTCGCAAACCACTGGAATTCCAAGTTAACGACAAAGTGCTTCTGAAGGTTTCTCCGTGGAAGGGCGTCATACGCTTCGGGAAGCGTGGCAAACTCAACCCACGGTATGTCGGACCATTTACGATCCTGGAACGGATTGGGCCGGTGGCATATCGTCTTGATTTACCGACGGAGCTCGGTAACGTACATAACGTCTTCCACGTGTCAAACTTGAAGAAGTGCCTTACTGACGAGTCTCTCATCGTTCCACTAGAAGAGATCAAGGTTGACGATCGTCTTCGGATTGTGGAAGAACCTGTGGAGATACTCGACTACAAGATTCGTAGCTTACGACACAGCAAGATTCGCATTGTGAAGGTTCGATGGAATTCGAACCGGGGACCGGAATACACTTGGGAACGAGAGGATCAGATGAAGTCTAAGTATCCTCACCTATTTCCTAAGGAAGCGTTCGAGTCGAGATATGTCTCCTCGACAGATGAATGAATCTCGGGGCGAGATTCCTTTTAACGTGGGGATGATGTGACACCTCGGGTAAATCTCTCTTTTGATCTCTACTCTTTGATTCCTATCTGTTTGTTTATCCCCTTCGTTGTTTCTTTTGGTACTTACGCAATTTTCGGGACGAAAATTCTTTTAACGTGGGGATGATGTGACACCTGGCAAATTCGGGTTAACAACGTTGTCTAGATGAAAGTCTACCTTAGCGAGTCACGCGTATTTTGTACTTAACTGGGTTAGTTAAGTCGGGTTATGGTTCGGGAACTATTGGTTAGTCTAGAAGATCATTGGATGTTGGTCTAGAGGTTCGTTAGATGTCAGTCCTTAACCAAGTGTACAAACGGTGACGATCGGTAGGATCGTCAGGGCATACGGAACATACGAGTCTCGAGTCCCGGGAATTGGTGAACGAGTGTGAATATGTGTATTTACTTGTGTTATGTGTTTACAATCATTATATGACTTGTCGGTACATTAATATGTGTTAACATATGTTAAAACGGGGTTCATGTGGTGTGACTGGGAATCATGTGGTGTGACTGGGAATCATGTGGTGTGACTGGGGTTCATATGGTGTGACTGGGATTCATATGGTGTGACTGGGGCTAATCGCATGAACTGTTCATGCGATTAGGCCCAATCGCGTTACTGTTCACGCGATTAGGATTCCTAATCGCGTATAAACCTGCACAATCGCATGGAACGGGCTGGACGACTAGAAACGCCTATAAATACCATACTTAACCTCCTAAACTCAATTAGACAAACCCTAGTCGTCCCATAACCGCCCCACACACCTAAACAACCTCTGGAAGGCGATTTTGATCAAAAACACAAGGTTTCAAGGTCTAACCATCAATCTTTTACAATTCTAAGGTTTGATTCTTATCCATAACACTTTGTAAATGTTTTTAATCAATCCCTAATGGTCCAGACCTGTTCATAAACAAAAAGGCTTTCTGAAAATCGTCAATAAAGGTTGTTAATCGGATTATAACTAATTAACATGCGTTATGGGTATGTATGATTAGAAAGATAGGATTTTTATGGATCTTGATGATATTTTGATGTGTTATCATGCTAGGTCAGAGGTAATATTGTTAGTATGATGATAGGAACCTCAGTAATCGGATAATAGGGTTATGCTTACATGCGTTAATTGATGTTGCATGCTATGTGTATAGTGTTTGGATTGATTTGGTTGCATGCGGGACTGATAATACGAGGTTGAACGAAGGGTTTTGGGTTAAACATGTTTAGGATAGTGTTTGGGATGATATTGGGTAGTTACACACGTTCTGGATCTGATCTGGGGTGTTAAACGCGCGAAAAACCGGAACAGCATGGTTACAGGCGATTAGCAAGGCTAATCGCCTATAATTCATGAGATTGGGGAGCCAATCGCATATAATGTCACGTGATTAGCCCCAATCGCATATAATGTCACGTGATTAGCCCCAATCGCATATAATGTCACGTGATTAGCCCCAATCGCATATAATGTCACGTGATTAGCCCCAATCGCATATAATGTCACGTGATTAGCCCCAATCGCATATAATGTCACGTGATTAGCCCTAATTGCTAGTAAGTCCATGTGATTAGCCCTAATTGCTAGTAAGTTCATGTGATTAGCCCTAATTGCTAGTAAGTTCATGTGATTAGCCCTAATTGCTAGTAAGTTCATGTGATTAGCCCTAATTGCTAGTAAGTTCATGCGATTAGCCTCCCTAATCGCGTGTACTGCTGCTGTAAGTGTAAATTAGCATTCCGAGACCCGATTTGACATGTAGTAACATGCTAGGAACCTCGTAACATGTCTAATAACTTGGTAACATATATTTGGATGTATTTCGGTGATACGTGAACTATGTGCTATAACTTGTTGTGTGTTAACGTATGTTAAGTATACTTGCTTATGGTATGTTTTGGAGCGTAAACATAACACGGGGAGTCTCGGGTCACCAATGGGATGTCGAGTCTTGTCAATTGGGTCAGTTAAACAGTCACGGTGTTTTCAAACGAACTTGGTTATGGTCTGGACATCTAGGGACTAGTTAACCTGCGGGTTATTAGTCTAAGTACTTGTAACTGTCATATGTTAGGTCGCCACTGTACGGGACTAACATAGCAGCTGATTTTACTCGGGATTAGGAGTAAAGGAACTTAAGGTGAGTTTACGGCCCCTCTTTTAAACTGGTTTATACTTTCGGGGGAGAAAACATGTGTTAAAACGATTGTTTGGTAAATTCTGTCATACTATGGGTTCTAACGTATACTACACGATCTTTGGAAGTCCCGGGGGGAACCATGAATGTGCGGGTTTGCACAACGGGGAAATGTGAATAGCGCTATTGGGAGTGACCAACCCCGCTCGTCGGCTTGGAGGGCCGGGCGAGTGCATATTGTCTCAAACAGGAACAACAGGAACATTTGGAACTATTCGGGCACAAAACTGGTATACGTGTTAGTAATGGTTTTCCAATCGTGGTAGTAGCAAAACGTACGCCTAGCTAGCGTATACTGGTTTTCTATATGTTATAGTATGGACAGGTGGACTTGGTACTTGAACTGCAAACCTGTAAACTCACCAGCATTTTTGTGCTGACGTAAACTTTTACATGTTTTCTCAGGTCGCTAAGGTAGCACATGGAACTAGGGCGCACGCGTCTGCACGGCGTCTAGATAGAGTTGCATGATTTCATAAACATTGAACTTTGGTTAATTATGTTGAACTGTATTTTGAATAAGCTTCCGCTGTAAACGGGATTTTAAAACTATGTTTTGGTATTGCATTAATTACATTTAGACTTGTTTATTGTGATCGTTGGTTTGGATCCTGGTTTGTCATGCGCCTCGCGGTAAAACTCCGCAAGTGGATTTTGAGGGTGTGACAGTCTCGCTAAGAGGTTTATCATTGGTCTACGCCTGAAAAAAAAACTAACCGAATTAAACATTATTATTAAAAGAGGAAGGGTTCGATCCGGGGGTGGGGGGTTCTAGCTAAGAGGTTTATCATTGGTTTACGCCTGAAAAAAAAAACTAACCGAATTAAACATTATTATAAAAATGATTGATTCTTTTCTAAAATAATACATTTATATGTCATTAACTTGAAATTTAAATCATGTACCTTAAATTAACCTCTTTTTTAAAATATGATCTTTTATTCTAAATTTAAAACTATATTTGTTATGTTGTTTGACAAATGATTTTTAAGCTTTACTGGTTTTGGTTAATTATTTAAATGTTAAACATGCACACCAAATATTATTAGTTTTAGATGTTAACAATAGTTCAAAAGTCAAATAAACAAATTAATAATAACACAATGTAATTAGTTAAGCTTTTGTGAGACTTTTATGTTGTTATGAATAATAATGAAATAAACAATTCAACATTAATCTTTTTCTATCTATACTAATAAAAGATAATACATGGGGTATATGGAATTCCCTCATAAAACCTCTCATTTTATTATTTAAAATAATACATTTATTTTAATGTAATTGCTGAAATTCTTATTTATTAACTAACCGAAGTCAACTTTATTAAAAAAATATTCATTGTTTTTTGAGATAACATAGTTATATGTTATTAAATTTAAATATAAGTCGTGTACCTTAAATTAACCTATTTTTTAATATTTAGTCTTTCACTCTATGTTTAAAACTATATTTCGTACAATATTTTAAACAATTAAAATATAATAAATACATTTTATATATGAAAATCATTGTTTGAAATACAATATTTTAAACGTATGAGGAGTTACTTTCAAATTAATTTCATTTTTTATATCTTAGCCTAAATAGATTTATTCTTATTACTTTTGATATTTTGTTTTGTTGTACCTGCAGTCTACAAGTTAACAACCACGGTATGGAAGATATATTTTCGAAAGTTTGAAAATAGTTTTACGTGAATATGAATGTTTTTTTACAATAAATTATTAAGAGGCTGATGAATATTTTATATTTTTCAGTGGTAAATAAATTTTTTTATTTTCAGTATAATATGTAATATAACTTTTCTTAATTATACTTACAAATTTTTATATATATATATATATATAATATATATATATATATATATAACTAAATTGTTCAACCCGTGTATTACACAGGTACATAACCTAGTATAAAATAAAATAAGTATACTTTTATCTCAACAGAGGTTCGAATACCAAAGTTAATTATAACGATTTTGAGACTTAGTTAATTTTGTTTTATATTACTTGAATGTTAAATTTTATAATAGTAAGTATTGATGTTTATTTATTGTATTAAAGTGGATGAAATATGTATTGTTAGTTTGTAAATTTATATCTCTTGAACCATCTAAAAAAAAACAAATAAATTATCGAATTCGAATGAAGAAAAAATTAATTACAAATAATCCATTTGTAATGAAATTAGAATTGGTGATCTTGCATAAGACTTATATCTTGTATGTTGTTTGTTAAGTCGTATATTTTCAGTGAAATTATGTAATTCCAATAATTACACATTTTATAAATGATGATATTTTGTTAGAAGTTTTATTGTTATTAAATATATTTTATTTTTTAAAGTTATAGGACCAATAAAAGAGTTCTGATTAATTTTCTAAAAGTAAATAATTTTATTTGTTTGATTAAAATAAAAATGATAATACGTAAATTTATGGTAACATTTTTTAGTTGTTTTATAATAGTAAAAATAAGTACATCTACCAGTAATTATCGTCGTATTTTGCAAGTTTCCATCTAGATTGTTCAACTGTATAGTGATCATCATAGAGTTTTAGGGTTATCGACTGTCAAGTAATAATCATTATCTTGAAACTCAAATTTTGAAGTGACTCGATATTATTTATTTATTTAATTATCAATATTTTTTTTTCACTTTTATTCTATGAAATTGATAATACGTAGGAATAAATTAAGATATAGATATTTCTATTTATTATAAAATAATAATAAACTAAGTTAAATAAAGTTTATTATATGTTGTTATATGTGAAAGCGTGTGTAATTATTACAAATGTTGTGGGGGGTTAATATTTATCATTTGTTACCCAGTTTAAGATTTGAATTATGAACTTGAAAAGACCTATATAATTTAAACTTATAGTAATTTTATAAGAAGATATTGAATTTTGTATTAAAAATTTTTTTTAAGTAAAGTAAGTGTACATAATAATATTAACTTTAATAATATTAGCACAACAATATCAGTTATAAAGTTTGTATAAACATCTGCTTATATCTTCCTTCAGTGGTTTCAACATGTTGAGTTTCTACAACATATGTTGATTCACCATTATCTGTTTGTTTTTAAAATGTGTTTTGTCAAATAAATGTTTTTGATCATCTGTTAAAGTTTATTATGGCTTACTGTATGTTTGTACAAAATGCAATATAATTTAAAAAGCATTATATATATATATATATGTATATAAGATTTACATTTTTAAGCATGCTTTTAATCCAAAATTACAGCTTTTTGCTATGTCAAAATACTAAACTATTGTGAAAGTTCCTATTGCTGAGTCTTCATAATTTCATCCCGACGATGCTTCCTTTCCTTAGTGATAGAAATAATGTTATCAGTAAGGCCTTTCATCTTCTTCGCAATATCGTCGTTTAGTGCGAGTTGATCCATAAGGTACTGTAGAGCTTTGTTTCGTTCAATTGACTCTGGAATTTCAACCATATCAGTGATGGTTTTGGCGTTTTTCCTTTGGTCTGAAATTACTAGAGATGTAACCATTCCACATGAGTTTCTTACTGTTTCTTATTCAAAAGATTCTTTTTGAAAGCCTTAATAAGAATTTCATGTGTTGTTTGTCGGACTCTGCTTTGGTAATTTTAAGAGGATGACATATTTTGTGTTATGTAAATATTTGATTATTGTATGGTTAGACGTGCATGGTACCCTATGCCAAACCTAACATTTGATGCACTTTGTTTGTTAAGCAGCAGTTGGTACCCTTTACATGACTCAACCCATTTTTCACAGTCAACCTTGGTGTCAGCAAGCTCTTTTCTGACATTTCATAGGTCTTCTATCATGATTTTAAGTTGTGCTTGGGTTTCAATAGCATTGTTAGTTAATTTAGAATTTTCTTTTGATTTTGCAGCAAGTTTTCTTTCTAAATCACATTTCATTTGAGTAAATTTTCTCTCAGAGTCATTGGCTTTGCCTTGTAAATGCACACTAGTCTCTCTTATAAGAGTAAAAGATTCTTTACATGAGTTTGAACAAAGTTTTGTTAAAGATTCTTTTTCATACCTGAGACAGGGCAGATTTTGAGGTGCAGCCCTCAAATGCCATTAAGGCAAATTCTTTCTGCCATTGTCAGGTTCTCCCCAGATGATATCAAACATTTTGTTGTCTACATCAGGATTGCACTCAGTTGTGTCAAAAAGAAGACTGCTCCAGTCAACATACCCTGAAGTGAAAAGACTTTGTTGTGAGGGTTGCTGAGTTTGTGGAGGTTGTTGAGCAGCTGGAATGGAAGGGATTGATTGTTGGCTCTGCATTTGTTGAGCAGGCATCTGTACATATTGTATTTGTGGCACATATTGGACTTGTGGAGCTTGTGCCTGTACAAAATGTGCACTTCCCTGTGTTCCATTATTTCTATTATAACTAGGGTTAAACTAATTTCCAGACTGTGATTGGTTATAGCTAGAGCTTCTACACTCTCTAGCAAAGTGTCCCAACTTCTGACACTTGTGACATCTAAGCTTAGATATGTCAAAACCAATTTTTGTAGAACTGTTCAGTCCTGGAAATTTCCTTCCTGACCTTTTATAAAATTTGTTGGTTTTTATACTTAACATGGCCAGTTGGTGTAAAATGTCCATTTCTTCTAAGTCATCACTGCTAAAAATTTTCAAATCATCCATGATAAAACACATGTTATCAGAGTTTGACTATATTCATCATTGTCATAAGCTGGAAATGATTTTTCTGATGAGATCCTAGCAGTTATGTCAATGTGGTCAAAAGATCCAAAACTATTTGAACAAGTAGGTGAGTCTTGTCCTAAAAGTGTTGTACTACCAGGTACATAGTCATCAGCTGTTTTTACCAGAACTTTGCAACTTTTCTTTTGATCAATTTCTCTTTCAAAAGTTAGCAATCTCCCATGTAATTTTGTAAGAGTGAGGGAGTTAAAGTCTGGTGAAGATCTGAGAACTATTGAGTAAATTTCCCATTTTTCTGGTAGAGACCTTAAAAATCTATGAAGCATAGACACATTTGTATAGGTCTGACCACTTGATTTCAACTCAGATATTAATGAGGAAAATCTTTCAAATTGTTGTGTTAAAGTTTCCCCATTAATGTGAGTAAATGTTTCATATTGTTGAGCCAGGGTTTCTCTGGTGTTGGCAATCACCTCTTCAGTTCCTCCAAACTGCTCTTTTAGGCAGTCCCTAAGCTCTTTGGCACTTTCACAGTGTAAAAGTCTAGAGTAGATTTCATTTGGGGAGTGCCATTGCCAACATAGAAAAAGCTTTGGCATCAAGCTCAAGTTTTAGGAAATCTTCATCTGCGTAGTCTTTTGGGTCCTTTGGTATTTCAACTTTAGTTTCAAGATTAATGTTTACTGGTTTGTGAGGACCATATATCACAGCTTTCCAACAACCAGTGTTGGTCTGAGACAGAGTATGTGCCATCCTTTTCTGCCATATGTTATATTCAGAACGAACAAGCATAGTAGGTTTATTGGCAAAAACCAGTATTATGTGGATCCATTTTAGAGAGTATTGATTTGTCAAGTTTCTCTCAAAGTGATGGATATTGAAAAAGTGAACTTTTAATCCTTTATTGAATATCAATAAGAGCCTGTATCTGATTCTCAATTTGTTAGATTGATATTTGATTAGATAAACCAGTGCTCTGATACCAATTGTTGGATCAGTATGCTCTTTAACAGTTTACTTGCTTATGAACACTTATGTGTTTTGCAAGTTTAATCAGTTTTGCACAGCGGAATAAGTTATAAAGTTTCACTATCAACAGGAGTTATTACTCCCCCTGGATGTTTGCAAACTAAAGATAGTTAATGAGAATCTAAGTATTGAATGTAAATGACAATAAATAAGCAGATAGATTCTCAGTTAATGAAATGAAATAATAAGAGTTTTGAAGGATTTTAGTTTTCTATTAAAATCAATGTCTAAAACAGATGGATGAACCCATCTATTTATAGACGAACAGTTACATACAACTTGTTCAAAACTTTACACAAAAGCAATACTACAACAGGCTGTAGTCTTGGAACTTGTACAAAATGATACAGTAATAATAAACTATTAAACTACTGAAACATAAGGGCGGTGGAAAGATTCTATTACAAGTGCTGATGAATGACAAACTACTAATGAGTAGTTTTGTCTTCAGTAGTTCTTCAGTAAACTTGTCTGGTTTGACTTCAGAACTTCTGATCTTTCTTCTTTAGTACTTGTTGAATCCTTCTTCAGTACTTGTGTCTTCTTTCTTCAGTAGTTCTATACTTAGAATATTTTGGCAGAAGTATGAATTAGACTAAGGTTGGCAAAAAGTGGTTTCTTCAATCCTTTCTGTCCTTATAATGTACTAGAGTGTGTTGTATATTTATATATGTATATATGCATGGTGTGAATACAAAATAACTTTGGACACACTATGTTACATGTGTTTTACACGTGGGAGACGTTTGGTATTCCAACTGGTATATTATACATTTATTTTTTATGCTATAAGGTATAGATTTTACAGTTGCCACTTGGTAAATATAGTTTTTCATCTACCGCATTTATATCATTAAATTTCGGTAATTAATATGAAATGGGTAAGTTTGGTTATTATTTTAACTATCGTCTTATAAATATGTAGATCTTTTACTGAAAATTCTTCAATATAGTCATATATGATATAGGATACTTATTATTCGTTTCTTCAAGTTATGGCATCATCATCTTCAGCAGCAGTACTCCCAGACGATTTGAAGACTGATTTAATTAGGCAAGTTCTTATGCAATATGAGAAAGATGCATTGTATAAAATGTGTTGAAGCAGAGTTTCACGCGTATTTCAAACTATTTTGATAAAAGAGACAAGCTAATCGGAAAACTGAAGTGTTTACCACCATCAACAATTCGTGACATTGTT
This sequence comes from Ambrosia x helenae, assembly GCA_030844895.1. Lineage (NCBI taxonomy): Eukaryota > Viridiplantae > Streptophyta > Magnoliopsida > Asterales > Asteraceae > Ambrosia > Ambrosia x helenae. The sequence goes on from CM061225.1 coordinate 43,185,313, forward strand.
GTAGTGTTTTACATTGATGCGATGAAAAGAGATCTGGAGCAGTTAGAAATAATTGCTGATATCGTAAATTCACTTTTCTATTGAGTTGAAATTTAACTTTTTAAATTCATTTTGATTCTTATTATGTTTATTATGTTTCTTTTTTGTATGTTTTTGGTAATGTAGTAGATGTTCATGTAATAGCTGCTTATTTAAATAAAATATTAGTTTTTTATTTATGTTATTTGTGTAATAGATACATGCAACACAAATTAATGCAAACATATTCAAAACATATTGATTTAGATAAGAAAGTGTTATTTTTAAAAAAGATCAAATTTAAGTTGACAAGTAGTTGAGTTATTAAAATGTCGTTTTTTTTATCATTTGTTAATCAATCGTCTATTATTTTTGTTTAATTATTCTTTGTAAGTTATTTTTTATCTTTTATCTTTTGATTAATGGAAAAGTTAATAAAAAAAAGGAAAACTCTAAAAATGCATTGTAGATAATAATTGTTCAAAAGTAGTTAAACATGATGTTATTTTATTTAGAACAAAAATAATAAAATATTTTGCTACAAGTCTATAGAAGGTAAACACACTTTACAATGATCAACATCTGTTGTAAAAAAAAGTTAATTGAAATTATGTTATAGTGAACAGACATTTAAGGCAAAACAGATGATAAACCTCAGCAGATATTTAAACTACTGTAGAATGAATTGAGGATATGGCAACAGTATATAGCATGTTATCTGATGTTCGTAAAGTCTTTTCTCTCGAACAGATACTTAGAAAATACATAAAAGATAAGATTAAAAAATGTTTCGTAACTATTATTGATTTAAATGTACTTAAGCAAATTTATAAATGTAATTAAAAATAGTAAAAAGATGTCAAATATATAAATATTTCATTTAAGTAATTAAGATTATTATGAAAGGTATTTAACTAAAAATTAATTTAATATAGAATTTTAAGTGCATTATTATATTACAATATCTAAAATACAACTAATTATCAACGTTAAAGCTTTCTATCAATGTTGTCTACTAAAGACTTTCAAGGAAATCGGTAATCTACATATTGATTAGTTACAATTACTAAAATTAAGTTCACAAACATTAAATCAGGTAAGAAACATTTCTGAATCAAGTTATATTATGTGAATATGTACAAGTTAGTTAACTATAGCTTTTAGTATTTACTTTTCTTTTTTTTATTAGTTTTAGTGATTCATTTATTGTGACACTCGGCACGTTTAGGTTAACATTTTATAACACACATAAGTCTACCTTAGCGAAAAAACGTTTTCAAACATACTTAACTAGGTAAGTTGAGTCGTTATGATGGCTCCGGGAATCATCGGGAGTCGTTACAATGATCCATGGGATCATTGGGAGTCGGTCCATAACCATGTGAACACGGATGGGTGATTTGTAGAATCGCCGAGTTTAAACGCACACACGTAAATCTCGAGTCCCGGGAATTGGTGAACGGACGCAAACGTGTTAGTTATCGTGCATTATATGTTTGTAATCATTATGTGACTTGCCGGTATGTGAATACGTGTTTATATGTGTTTAAAATAGTGATTTCGCGTAATCACCAATAGTATAGGCAATTAGGATCCTAATCATGTGTAGCAACATGTCTTATAGGATCCTAATCACGTGTAGCAACATGTCTTATAGCATCCTAATCACGTGTAGCAACATGTCTTATAGCATCCTAATCACGTGTAGCAACATGTCTTATAGCATCCTAATCACGTGTACTGTTCATGCGATTAGGGCCTAATCGCCAATAGGTATAGGCGATTAGAGCTCCAATCGCTAGTAGTACATGCGATTAGGAATTCTAATCGCCTGTACTGCTGCGTAATCGCCTGACGCGTACTAAACGACTAGAAACGCATATAAATCCCCCCTTATGTTTTAAAACATCATTTGTGAAACCCTAATACACCCTAATGCCACCCCACACCTTATTCAACCTCTGAACCACGTTTTTGATCAAGAAATCACATTTCCAAGCTTTACATCTCATAATCTTACAATTTCAAGGTGTGTTCTTCATCCCAAACCTTTATAATGATATTGGTTTGATCCCTAAAGGTCCAGACCTGATTTATAAACATTTGTGTCTTTGAAAACTCATTAAAATCAGTTTCAAAACAAACCCAAACCTCTATACTTGTTATATGTGATGTATTCATGCAAGATAGGATTTTTATCGTTTAAACATGATTGTTCTTGTGTTATTATTGTGCTTCTGATCTAAATGAGTTGATATGATGATAACCTAGGAGTTTGAAGGTTCATAGATGTGTAATATTGATATTAGGCGTTTTGACCCGTTTGAATGATTATGGTGGATTGATGATGATATGTTGTGTTTTGTTGATTGTTTGAGATTAGGGTTTACTCTAGGATGATTCTAGAACAGTAGGATATTGTCGAACAACGTCGTTATGTGATGAAATCTGGATATTTGCTATTTAGGGTAAGTTTTGCATGTTGATGTGATGCTTACATGCTAGTTATGCTATTTTGGGAAACCGCATGCATTCGGGACGGCTAGGGTGATGATAAATTAGGGGTTTTTGCTTGAAATAGTTGGGTTAATATTTTGGGTTGGATATTGGGTGTTTACACATGTTTCGGATCTGATTTGGAGGGTTAAACGCGCAAAAAGGCGGAACAGAGCACTAATAGCGAATAGGAATTCCTAATCGCCTTTATTATAGGCGATTGGCCCCCAATCGCCTGAACTATAGGCGATTAGGAGCCCAATCGCCATTATTACTAGTGATTACAATTCTATTCACTAGTTTGACTCTCCTAATCACTAGTTGACTTTTCCTAATCATATGTTTGATTCCTAATCGCGTGTATTGCTGTCATATGTGCATTTTAACATCCCGAAACACGGTTTGACACCTATGAAGATGTTAGGAACCCCGTAACATGTCTAATAACTTGGTAACACGTGTTCGGACTTGTTTATGCGTTAATTGGGCGTTATGCTAGATAGGTGAATGTTTGCGCATGCTAAGTGTGTAATTGCATAAGTTGCATGATATCTTGTATGTGGCTAACACGTGGGATGTCGGGTCACCAATGGGATGTCAGGTATTGTCTGGTTTGGTCGGTTTACCGTTTAAACATGTTTTTAACATACACGGTCACGGTCTGGACAACTTGGGGACTGATTAGCCTTCAGGTTGGTAGTCATCACACTCATGTAAACTCGTTGATAGGTCGCCACTAGTAGGGACTATTACACACGTATCGGATTTCTATTTTACTGAGGACGCACTCTAAGGTGAGTTTCACGGCCCCACTCTTTTACTGGTTTTACATTTTCGGGGGAGAAAACATGTTGTGTTCTTTAAACGTGTGTCAAATGTGTTTTCCTTAAAGGCGTGACAACTATGTTTTTGGGTATTCATGTATTCACTACATTTTGGGAGTATACATTACGTTTGGGAGTGTTCATTGGGGTTTAAGGTATTCATTTATGTTCAGTATTATATGGCCTATGTTGTGGCAGTTCGTTAGCCGCGGTCCGGTAGTTCGTTAGCCTCTATGTGGTAGTTCGTTAGTTATGATATAGTAGTTCGTTGACCATGGGATGGTAGTTCGTTAGCTATGATATAGTAGTTCGTTGACCATGGGATGGTAGTTCTTTAACCGCGGTGGGCGATAGTTTGTTTGGGGGTTCATTATGGAGTTCAAACGTTTAACGAGTGTTTTCATCAGTCGGTAGTATCATGATAGTCTTTCAATAGTTCGTGAAACGTTTTACTTAAAAACCTGTGAACTCACCAGCATTATTTGCTGACGTCTTTTAGCATGTTTGTCTCAGGTCGCTAAGGTAGCAGCTATCGATAGGCGCACGGAGTCTCACGGCGTCTAGGACTCATTTGCATTTTATTTTGAGTATTTCAGACTTGAGTTTTACTTTTGAGTTGTAATAATACATTTTGCTTCCGCTGTGTTAGAACGGTTTTGAAAACTTAATGGGCAATTTACATTGTTTTCATATCATTTAGTTGTCGTTTATTGTGACTGTTGACTTGGATCCTGGTGTGTCACGCGCCTCGCGGTAAAACCCCGCATGTGGAATTTGAGGGTGTGACATTTATTCATTCTAATATTTAAGTAACATGCAAATCAGCTGTGTTGTTTATTATGATTATATTTTTATGATTCGTCTGAAGGAATATACTTGTCTTAGTAATTTGTTTTACATTGATTCTAATATGTTAAATAGTTGAAATGGGCTCATTCATTGCATGTGTTTTTGATCTAGAAGCTGAAAATCTGGTATTTATAATGTTATTGAAAGTGATATTTTTTTTTTTAAAACCTTTAATAAATTATTTTTGTTTCTTACATTTTTTTTAAATGTTGTTTCTTTATAGAACTTAACAGTTAAATTTGTTAGTAGCTTTCATCCTTCTCAAGCTATGGATAATCGCGTAATAATAATTACTATAACAGATAAAAGGGAATGGAAAGTTGTTTTAAGGAGGCTTTTTTTAATGATGCTGAGTTCAATGAAGGATGGCAAACTGTTGTTAAGGATATGGGACTTCAAGTGTATGACATATTATTATTTGAGTATGTTTCTAAAGATACTTTGTAAATGTCCTGTTTTCGAACTTGAGTTGTGGGAATTCTTTCATGCAGTTGTTAAATGACCCTTCAAGCGAATTTTTAGTACGTATTTTTTGCAATTGTTATACGCATATTTACCATTAAAAATAGCAAATAACAGAAGTTTTTTTATTTGTTTTACTAACAGAGAGTACTTTATGGTTTTTCTTCTGTTTATCATTGTGCTAAAGTTTATGAGGCTTTAGTAACTATTAAATTTGGTAATCTTTCATGGCGTTTAAAGATAATTTCTTTGGAGAAACAGTATTATTTGTATGATGGATGGCTGAAAGTAGTTAAAGATCTTAAGTTTGATGTTTTCGATTTTGTCTTTCTGGAGATGAGAGACCTGCTCACATTTGAAATTAAGGTTTTTTTTAAAACAATTGTACTACTCTTTTTCGGCAAAATCTCCAACTTGAACAATCAATTGAAGATATTGATGTTTCTAATGATGCTCAACTTGATATGCAGGTTAAAAAGCCGTTTATATGTTTTGTATATAATATAAGAATTTATATTTAATTAGTATTACATTATATCTAATGTCATGTACTAATTTATTTGCTTTAAATGGTTGTACATGTAGATGATTTGGATGAGAATATTACTTTTGAAGTTTATGAGTATGATACTGTGATTGATAAACGTTATGTAAGCTATATATTACTTTATGTTTTGTATTTTTCATTATCTCACTGAACTTAATTAAGTAAAAATGTTTTCAACATACGTCAACTTTTTAGCGGCTTAATTCTACAATAGTTAGGTTATCTAAGATTAGTTGGCCACATAAGATTTTGGTTCAAGTGAATGGGGGTGAAGTAAATAAGTGTAAACTTTATGTGGAACAGTATAAAAATTCAAAAAGGTATTACTTAAATTTTATTAATTAAATTTGCATTTAATTTTAATAATAAAACTAACACTCTTATATTCTCACTTCATAGGTTTGTGGTTAGTCGATGGGTAAACTTTATAAAATCCAAAGGTTTGAAAAGGGGTGACTTGTGTAATTTCAAGTTTGATGAATCAGAAGGAATTTTGTTCATAACTAAACATTGATCGTTTGGTAGGTAGTGGAAATATTTTGATGTTTTTATAATGTTTGCTTATTGGTGGTGTTTAATTGTAAATCTTAAGTTAAATGTATTAACTTCCTGACTCTTTATTTTGTAGTTCTGAATATGGTTATTTTAGGTCGACAAAGGTTGATCAGTTTTGATGTAAATTTATATGAAAAATTTTGAAATTGTAAATGTGATGTCATTGTTAGTAACAAGTGTTTAAGGCAACATCTGTTTGAAGGAAACTGTTGGAGGATCATCTGTTTGAATCAACAACTGTTTGTAGTAACAGTTTTAGAAATATCTCTTTAACTGACTCTCAATAATTGATTTTTTAATTTGGTGTTTACTAAATAGACCATAGCCATTGGTCTGTTTATGTTTTTTATATTTTGGTGAGTAATTGTTTTAAAAAAAAAAAAGATATACTCTTCCCGTGTTTTCACATGGGGTTTCACGTAGATGTTCATGTATTTATATATTTTTCAGATGTTTGAAGTTTTGTTAGTTGTGACTGTATTGAAGTTACCTAAATTTTTGTCTGCAAATGAAGTAGAGGGGTTGATATTTATGGGATCCTCTGTTTGTTTTTAATATATGTTATCTCAACAGAGCTTTAATCAGTCTGTTGATTTATCTTTCCGTGGTTGTAACACCTTTTAGTATTTAACATCTGATCAGTACTATTAACTGTTATCATGAAAAGAACAGATGTTACTAAACAGATTTTTCTTACAATAGACAATTGCCTTCTTAACGTTGTCTTTAGTAAACAGACCTTAAAATATGATATAATATTCTTGTGTTTTCACATAATTTGATCTGTTTATGTGTTATATATTTTTGGGGGAAAGATCCTGTACAAAGTGTATTTTTGGTAAGAACTGTGCGAATCAAAGGAGGGTATTTTTTTTTTTTTTGAAATTTTTTCCCATATTGTTAAACATGTATTATAGTATTGAAATCTAAAAAACAAAAAATAAATAAATTTTGGTGTAGAGTAATTACGTAATTACTGTTGTAGAGTAATTACATAATTATTATAGTGTAAACTAATGTATTTACTTTAATGACATAATTACACTAAAAAATTTTTAACTTTTTTTTTATATTATTCATCTAGAAAGTATACTTAAAAACATGGGAAAAAAATTCTAAAAAAAAAATTAAATTCTCCCCCCCCCCCCCCACATTTGACTGTCACAGTTCTCACCAAAAAACACTTCGTATTTGATCTGTACTATATATTTTGGGTAATAATTGTTTTAAAGACAGATATAGTATTCCCGCATTTTCACACGGGATTTCACCTAGTTATTATAATAGATAGATGTGTCAAATTTAATTTCTCAACTAATATATATCTTTTTGATCATTCGTTGGCTAGTTTAAAATGAACGAGACAAACCCATATATTTATGCCCACATTAACCCAATAACCCATCATCATTTAATCAGTAGGTCCTAATTGCCATATATATCAACGTTTAACCGACAACCTTTAAATAATTTTTTTTTTCTTAGGATTTTATTTGTTCCATTGGTAAAAAAAAAATATATAGCTTTGTCGGTAGATAATTTTTCTTCTAAGACTACATGGTATGGGGAGCGGCATTGGGCCGGCGACGCCAAGCCGGGCCGGCGAACACCGCCCCCCTGGGGCGGCATCGGCGTGGGAGGCAACAGCTTGCCGTTTAAGCCGGGCCTTGGTCATGCATTGGGAAGTGTGATTTGACCGTTGGGCTTGTGGACCGTTTGAATAAAAAAAAAAAAAAAAAAAAAATCAACCAAATAAATTTTTAAAAAACCTATTTAAACCAAACAAATCCAACCTTTTTCACCACAACTTTTATAAACTCTCTCACACTTTTATAAACTCTCTCCCACTTTTATAAAATTTCTCAACCTTCTTCACCACAACCATGTCGTTATCATCTTCTACGACGTCTTCGTCTTCTTCGGGTTCGTCGTCTACAAACGAAGCCGTAAATTTTGTTATAAACATCGTGGGGCAAGCGGCGCAGATTATTGCCGAGGATCTAGGAGATGAAGGCGATTCAGCACCTCGAACTAGGAAAGCGGCTATAAATAGAGACCGAGAGGGTAAGTATTATATTTATTTTGTAATTTTAATTTGTTTATATTTTTGTATATATATAGTATAATTTATTTGTGTTTATATTTTTGTAAATATATTGTAGATTTTTTGTGTGTTTATATTTTTGTAAATATGTGTAGGTGCCCATGATAGATTGGTGGCCGATTATTTTGCCGACGAAGCGTTATACTCGGCGGAATTATTTAGGCGTCGGTTCCGAATGAGTAAAAGATTGTTCACCCGTATAGCCGATGATATGGCTAACTTCGAGCCATTTTTTACCTTACGATACGATGCAAGAGGGAAAAGGGGGTTCACCACCCTACAAAAATGCACGGCGGCACTTCGGCAACTAGCGTACGGGACCACGGCGGATGCGTGGGACGAGTATTTAAAAATGTCGGAAAGAACTGCACGAGAGTGTCTGTACAAGTTTAGCAAGTGTGTGGTGAAGCTTTACAGCAAAAAATATTTGCGAAAACCAAACTCCAGTGAGGTCCAACAATTGTATCAGTTTCACCACCAACAACATTGTTTTCCAGGAATGCTCGGTAGCATTGATTGCTACCATTGGCCTTGGAAAAACTGCCCCGTAGCATGGCGCGGAATGTTCAAACGAGGGGATCAAGATTATCCATCAATAATATTGGAGGCGGCGTGTTCACAAGATCTATGGGTTTGGCATGCTTTCTTTGGCATTCCTGGTTCGAATAACGACATTAATGTTATTAACCAGTCGCATATTTTTGACGATGTCATAAAAGGCACCGGTGCGGAAACTAGCTTTACAGTATCGGGGGTGGAGTATAGGCGCGGTTATTATCTTGCTGATGGAATCTACCCACCTTACTCGACGATCGTTAAAACTATTCACCACCCGTCCGATGAAAAAAGAAAGAAATTTGCCAAGTATCAAGAGGCGGCAAGAAAGGACATTGAACGATTTTTTGGTGTTCTACAAGCAAGATGGCACATCATTTCACACCCGGCACGTATGTTCACCCCTAAAAAATTACGTTACTGTATGTATGCGTGTATCTTGTTGCATAACATGATACTTGAAGACGAAGGCGCCGCCATTTGTGTGTATGACGAGAATGCCCCGCCGGAGAATACGGTGCCTGTCAACCCACATCAACAAGATTTAAACCAGTTCTCGTTACATAACGAGTTCACGCATAAAAATCTTCAAGCAGACTTGGTTGAATATATTTGGAACAACGGGCAAGAGTAGATTATTTGTATTTTTTTTTTATGTCGAGTATGTTACTTTAGTTTTAGTTATTTTTTTTTAATTATTTTTAATGGTTTTATGTAATATTTACTTTTTAATATTAATATTAGAATATTTACTTTTTATTGTAACATTAATATTATTTAATTAAAAAAAAAAGAAAAAAAAATGAAATAGCATTAATGGATGTTGGGCCTCCTCCACACCCCTAGGAGCATCATCCTAAGGATGCTCCTACCCCACGCTGACGTGGCAGGTGAGGTGGAGGCAAGGCATGGATGATGGGCCTCTACCACACCTAATGGTCTAAGTCGTCTTTTAGTTGTGTGCACCGTTATAAACTAGTGTTGCATGACCGAAAGATTTTATTTAATCAATAATGTATTTCTTTGTAAGAAAAAAAAAATTATTTCTTGCATGACATAAGACTTATTAATAAAACATAAAGTGTAATTTATCTATCTATCTGTACATATAATAAATCAAAACCATTTTAATGACATGACATTTAAATAGACATTCTCTTCTTTGAGTGTGTCATGTGTGGAATTGAGATATTTTAGGAAAAAAATAATTTAAAAACAAAATTGGATTTTTCACCCTCATGTTTCCTCCCATAATTTTTAAACTTTAATATCTTTAATATACGAGATTTTTTAAAGAAAATAATTACACCAAATTAACGAGCGTTTTATTATCTTTTCAACGAGTACCATAGTGCTATATAAAAAACAGAGAAATTTTTTTGTGAAGTTTTGTTCATACAGGAAAAAAACACAAAGTGTTCAGGTAAATTATTAATCATGTATAGACAAGTCACTAATTATGTTTAAATCAGTAAATATGAATTTTTTTTCAACCAGAGCCGAATAGGTTAATAGAGTTATACGTTATTTTAAGTTAGGTATCAATATTAGTATGTTAGAGTTGTACATTTGTTTAGTCTTTAGGATAGGTGTTAATATTAGAGTTACATTAAAGTTCTACATTTTTTTAGGTTAGGTGTTAGCATTGAAGTTGTACATTGTTAATTTGTTTTAGGTTAGATATTTAATATTAGAGTTATAAATCAGTCTATTTTATATGTAAAATTGATGTATCATATTAAATTTCTCAACCCGAAACACTCTCGGGTATAATCTAGTCTTAATAATATAATAGAAACACTACAACAACCTTTTGATATCTATCGCCCCAAGGGAATATGATGACAAATTTGCATCCCGTGGTATTTAAATATTGCAAGATGAATAAAGTTAGGTTTTATGATGGCTAATAATTGTGCAATTTTTGCGTACAAATCCCGTGTATAAATATATAATTTAATTTTGTCATATTCTCACTCCATTATTATTCAAAAAAGTTAGTTACGTATAGATAGTCCTTCACTTTACTCTTAATTACATCTTTTATGTTTTTAATTTTAAAATTTGCATATCTGGTTTCATGTTTTTTTTTTTTTTTTTTTTTTTTTTTTGAAAGTCACCCACAAATAAAAAAATTAAGTAAATAAAATAATGGAACCAAATACGTTCATTTTTTATTAGTACGAAAACACTATGTCATTCTGAAACGTCCATTAAATTCACCATGTTGTCAAAATGATCCCATCATCTATCTTTCTTTTCTTATTTGTTACCAAGATTAGAGAATCAAAGCCATCGCAAAATAAACAAATGATACAATACCACAATAGGCATAACATTTAACCATTTCAAAATAGAATTCCACGTTCTAGCCAGTCACCCACTAACCAAAAAGATGATCCAACATTGAAGCCATGGCATCTAACCATTTAGTTACCATTGACTTCTGCTTAAACTTTTGTTAAAGTTGAAGTGAAATAAATAACCATATGTAACGTAAAATAAATAAATAACCATATGTAACGTAAAAAAAATAACCATATGTAACATAAAAAAAAAAGTGAAATAACAATTTAACTTTTTATAAATTATAGGGAATTTATGTAATCTCTAGCACACTCGTTCACTGTCACGTTACACCTCCTCCACCATATTTGTCGCCAAATTTTGTTATTTGGTGAATTTTATCATGTCATTTCTGGCTGGGCACTGAATCGGTTAAGAAACCAAACCAATTATCCTGTACATATTGGTAGAGGTCACTAGTTATGCTTATTTTGCCCAACCCAAACAAGGTTTGCATATTTAGTGTCTGTTACATTGAGACATTTAGAATTCATCATTGTAAAAACTATATAACATATTCCTACACATAGCCTACTTTGGTAATTGGTTATATCTAAATACCAAAAATTCTAACCAAACCTATTAAATTGTATTTTTTTTTTTTTAACCAAAACACAACTAATTTATACCTAATCCTCCTAAAATATTGATTCACACCCTTTCCACTAATAACCATACTCACCTAGTCACCCCTATGCATATTGTTATACTAACCTTATCTAGTTAGCATAAGAATAAGATCATCATGAACCGCCCACTTCATAATAACCATAAACATACCCTACTCTTTAAGTACTACAATTATTATAATATTACTCTAAAAAATAACTAAAATCATTTATATAATAATAATTTTAAAGTAAGCTTAGCCAAAAAAAAAAAGTGAGGGCCCTTAATCAAACCGTCCAAAGTGGAAGTCACCATCACCCATTATCTCAATTCATATATTCAAAACTATATTCAAATTCTACACTAAAACAAAACACCATCACCAACACACACACAACACATTTCCCCTAAAACCTGGCCTCCTTTTCTTCATGCTTCTCCTAGTGCTTTCTTTCCTTTGAATATGGTTCAAAGAAAGGTTGCCAACAAGTCTGGTATCAAACCTCATCTCCATATATTAGATACCCAACTATTGGTTAACCATAAACCATCATCTTCTACATCATCCACACAAGCCCATGACAAGCACAAGAAGATCATGAGGAAGTCAAGATCAATAAAACGCGTCGATGACTCGCGGTCATTGGCGCTAGTTAAAACCAAGAAAACACCACCCACAACCCCACAAAAACAATCAGAGCATCTCCAACGCGTCCACTTTAAAACGTTGGCGAACTCGCCGAATGCATCCCCTTTCAAACGCGCACCAAACTACATGAAATCCACTAGTAGTTTTGAAGCAAGAAAAGAACAATCACCTTCACCTTCACCCAAAACTACTCCTATCAAAAAAAGTTCAAAAACTAATGAATTATCTTCTGGAATTAAAGGGTCAAGAACAACATGTTTAAAGGTGAGGAGTTTAACTAAAACATCCAGTTTTAAACCGTTGAGATCTTCCAAGAAGGTGATCATATGTGAAGATGTGGATTCGCAACGTGCAACATGTTCTTCGACGTTAAAAGATTCGAAGTTTCCAGATTACTTGCAGCTAAATGATGGAGGGACTGAGTTAGATGGGACTTCTGCTATGAAAGTGTGTCCTTATTCTTATTGTTCACTCAACGGTCATCATCATGAGCCTGTGCCACCTTTGAAGTGTTTCTTGTCAGCAAGACGACGAGCTTTGAAGACGCAGAAAGGGTTTAAGCTCGGGTGCTTATCGCCACGCCATAATAAGCCTACTGTTAAGAAATGCGCGGTTAAAGAGGCTGTGATTGCGACTCCAGAAGAAGTTGATATGGAAGACAATGACTTCTTTATTGATATTTGCAGTGCTAAGAGGGTACCACCTCTTGCAGAAATGAAGGGTAAGGATGCGCGCATCAGGCCCAAACCTGCTGTAAAAGAATCTTCCTATGAAGAGCCCATGATTGTAACTCCAGAAGAAGTAGATATGGAAGACAAAGATTTCTTTGCTGATAACTATAGTGATGAGAGGGAACAACCTCTTGCAGAAATGCAAGGTAAAGATGCGTGCATCATGCCCGAGTTGGCCGGGCCCCACTCATGTGAGAGCATCGTGCACCAAGTTTGCAGCGATGACAAGGAAAACAAAGGCGGTCAGGATATCGAGTGTTCTGACATGGAATGGGAAGAAGGCTATCGTTCGGAATCAGGTAACGAAGGTATTATATAAATATATTTATTTCTACGATAATCTGGTTATAATCTCGCTATATAAAGAGGTCTGTACGAGGTATTCTATGTACAGAAAATATCATTTATCAATGTTGTTTCAATTTCCTTTCAGATGGTTTCAAGTTGCAGGAGATTGATGCTGGTTTTGGTGAAGAACAAACCGAGAAGACTCTTGTTGAGAAGTTGGACAACGAGTATCAAGAGTTGTATGATGAAGAAAGTGTGAGCTCAGGCGCCTGGTCAGAGGAAGATTGTGATTCTGCATCGGACAGTTCATGCCAGAATTTGAAGATTAATCAAGATTATATGAACTATGATGAATCTGAGGTGTCATCAACGATGTCTGAATCGGATATAAATGATAATATGGATCAGAAAGTCAATCATCAGCAAGAAGAAACTTCTCAGGAGTCAAAAGCTGTCCCGGATTTTGCAGATAAGTTAAGCAATGAAGCTGACACGAATCGCACAACTATAATCTACAATATCATACAGTTCAACATATCCGTGTTTATCAATGGGGAAAAAACTGAGCACTCTGTGCAAGTGCCTGCAACTTCGGTTGCTGCTGATAAAATAGAGACAGAGGAAGCCTTGGAAGAACAGGACATGAGTAACCAACACGATGAAGCTAGCAAGGTGAACCAAATTCATGCTGATGAAGCGAGTGAGGTGAATCAAATGGTTTCTGATAAGGAGGTTCAGCTCGATGTTCAAGATCTTGCTTCCACCGAGAAGTCGAATGATGTTGAAAAACAAGATAATCATGAGCAAGAATGCAATGAAGAACCTGCAGGCAGAGCAGATGAAATAGTATCTAAATCAGATGTAAAGACGGATTCTTTGAGTAAAAAGAGCGTATCAGTTTACGAGGTATTGGACCCCTGCATAAATCACAGGGATCTGACAGGTGTGAAGAAACCACGCGAAGAAATTGGCGACGAGTCACGGGAATTCAACCCACGAGGACCGAATTTCCTACCGGAAACACCTGACCCGGATGCAGAAACAGTGGATTTAAGGCATCAAACGATCGATGAAAGAAAGAATGCAGAAGAATTCATGGTGGACTTTGCTTTACAGCAAGCAGTTACAACACTGGCACCAGCACGTAAGAGAAAAGTGGCATTGCTTGTAGAAGCTTTCGAAAAGGTGATGCCCGATCCAGTTTCAGCTCGGGGTCCGGTCCAGATTCCGGGGTATGAACCACTCAACAGACATGCTTCAAAAGCTTTCACAAACTCAAGACCCATGCAAGCTTGCAGCTGATATAAGTGGTATGTTGAAACAATTTGCAGTAAATTTAATGATATTGACATCTAGAAAAGAGTGGAATCAATCTAACTATATGATTTGTGCAGGTGACATGCTTAATCATCAGTTTGTGGTCTGCAAAGCAGTGCTAAGAATCAGATGACGAAGTGTTATAATTATATGTGTGATTTGAGTTTATGTAAGAGAATTATAGTTGGATTAAGTGTGTTTGTGTATCCATCTATGTGTGACTTGTGTTTTAGCAGAGGCACTCTTGCCTCTGGATATTTATTTATAAATTAAGTGTGTAATTTTACAAATCTTCTGTGTATTTTTTTTATTTATTTTGGTAACTTTGTTCAATCATCAGACAATTTTGTATTCATTCGGAGCTAAATGATATAACAGATTACGTGTTACACTTGTGTTTTCGTCGTTTGGAAACAGTTAGGTTACATTTTCATTAGTAACATTAGCAAATCTATGTGACACAAATTATACAATTGTTCACAAAATCATTACCGGATCAGATACATTTAAACTAACTTATAAATCTTTGATAGTGTCCAAGTGAAAGAAATAAATAAACAAGTTTCTTACAGTAATCACAACCAACAAGTTATTTAAATAAGCAAGAATAACCATTTTCACTTAGCAAAACAGACAATTAAATAAAATTAAACAAGTAATAATTAACTAACCAAATTGAAAAATAAGAAACAATTCAAATATGGAGTGTTATAATATGCATAAATATGAAAGTTCACCATTATTATCAAATTTTGAGCTGCTTTCGATAAAGAAGATATTATATTCTATTCCCTTTCTAGCTAATCTTTGGTGTTTTTTATGCATCTTTTATACTTAATAATAGATCATATACATATAAGAACAAGATTGAGAAAGGGATTGTATTCAAGATATGATTCTTACTTGTATATGATATAATAGTACATCTTTTATACTTTATACATATTCATTAAATTGTCTACTCTTTTGAAAAATGTACATCAATCATGAGAGCATCTGAAAAGCAAGAACTCGACTTGACCCAAGTCCTCTCTAACGGACCGCAAGGTCTCTCTCCTCTCTTCTTCGCCGGCCCCCAAAACAGCAAATTGCACATGATATGACGAAAAATATTGTGTTTCAAATTCCCTTTCAACCCATTGACATGAACAAGAGTTGATTGACATAAAGCTATGTAAAATAAAGACAAAAATTGTTAAATCATTGTACATGAAATATGATTATTTTGATAGTATAGGTTTTATAATTACATTCACTACATTAATTATTCACAAAAGGTTGAAGAATGCAGATAGCGGCCCAGTCGAACATAATATAGATATAGATGATGGCCTTTATAGATAGAACCCGTTTCAACCTTCCTGGCCCGTCCACTAAAAAAACTGGAAAGACCAACCGCAGCTGGATTGCTTATTCCCTAATTTTGATGTTTGGTAATTTTCAGGATGTGTAAATCATATGGTCTTATGATGATTCAGTCAACTGTTAGTCTTCTATTGATGACATTATGGTTTGTCACTTTGTCTAGTTAAACTCGAATACATATTGGTCAGCACCTGTTTTGGCACTAATCGAATTGATACTTTCTAAAACAACTCATTGCAACCCAAACCCGTTATAATTTGTTATCCGACCTAACATGACCAACCCGCCCTTTTTGCCAAAGGTTCAATTTTTTGACACCATGTGAGGCCTAATGTTCTGTACAGAAGTTAGAAATTTCAGAAAGTCTAGATTTCAGTATGTTCCTTTTTTAAGTTTGAATAAAAAAAATAGTTAATCGCACAAATTAGATGTATAGTTATAATTAATAACCGATTAACCGATAAGTATCTGTTAATAATAAGATCATGTGTTTATAACAAAATAGACTGCACCATAATCATCAAAAGATGTAGTATCAAACTAATACGATACTCATTGATGACTAGCTACTTGTAGCATGGTTTTGAAACAAACCTCATTCATGCAAAGGTTCTTTGTTTGATGATGAAACTTCGATTGTTTTATCCCATGAATGCACCTCGATAGCAGGGGACTCGACAATGAGAGACTGAAGCTGTTTGTAGCAACTATCGAGAACACTGCAATCTTTTTGATCATCCTGTTTGACTTCTTGTTTTGAAAGATCGTCACCAAAAGCCTTCAATGCATCTGTTGTTGATAGATTATTCACAGATTCATATAACTGGTGGAACTTGTTTCTCATATCTGGTGACTCGGTTATCTTTTCTCTTAATTCACTAGGAAGGCACTCCAGAGCTCTAAACCGAGTTGCAAAGTAACACCAATGTGAAAAAAAGAAAAGAAAAAAGCATGTTAAATAAAGAAAACTGATTATCAGCGGACGCACTAGTCAAATAAAGAAACGTACCCGGAGACACCTCTAACGAGACCCAAGTTAAATCCAACAAGTACAGATTCTTTAAAACCAATATTGAAACCTTCTTGTGCCGAAGCTTCTTTTCCTGCTAAAAGACCATCTCGGTATCCAATCTGTTGATTGTTGAATCATTCAAGATTAACCTAAATGTGATATAGTCCACCAGCATATGTGTAGGGGTGCCAATAGTGTCAGGCTGATGAGTTTCAGGTAAGCAAGTTGAACACGAACATGACCCATATACTTATCCATGTTAAAATCAACCCGAACACATTACCATGTAACTCGAACATGAGCCATTTAATCTAAACGTACCAAATGGGTTGGTGGGTAGTATCAAGTTATTTTGTTAACATGTTAATCGGATTGATGGGTTGTAATAAATGGGTCGAAAACAGGTTAGTGGGTTGACCTGTTTTAAGTAAATGGGTTAATCATGTCGGCTTGAGCACGACCCTTTAAATAAACGGGCTAGAAGAGACAACACAAAACCTGATTGTTTTGTGTCCGTGCCGGAAATTGCCACCCCTATGTATGTGGTGTATGTGTGCTTGTGTCTGAGTGTGTGTGTGTGTGTGTGAGCTAAAAATACCGCATGAAATTGTTTTTTTCTTCTTTGCCATTCTCTGTCAAGGTCAGATGATGGATCAAACTTCTCATCTGAACCATTCCATGATGATCCATCTCCACACCACTCGTCATCTTCACCATCTGAAATTAAACAGTAGTTATATGTTTTAGTTAAGTTACATTGCTTTCTAACAATCAGACAACTTCACTTAAGACTTGTGTCGTCTACTAATATAAATTAGCAAACAATGAACCTGGATCTTGTACCTACTGAATGAGATTGCTTAATATGATGAACTGATGGTCGATCCAATTCTACTGTTGGTTTTAATATCTCTGAGTAGAGCTCATTAGCAATACTTCTATCCATCTGTGTAATGTGAAAGTTTATATCAGTTATCAATTGGTATAGGTGAAATGACATGATGATGACAAAAGGTAATAACAATTATAGGCGTAAATGTAATCATACTCCTGGTTTAATAAATTATCTTATAGTTTTGTGTTATTAGCATTCATGATCAACTCAACCATTTGTACCTTTACCACTACAAGTATTTTCACAATTTTTGTACTTCTCATTTTGACCCAAAATTGCTCTTATGCGTCTGATATCATCATTTGTGTTTTAAACTAAGGCGATGTTTGTTTTTTATGAGGCAAAACGTCTGCAGTCTGCAGACCACATCTGTAGGAGAAGAGGTGGACTAAAGGTATGCAGTCTGCATGAGGAAGACTGATTGTTTTTTAACGAATGCTAAAACAAACTGAAATTTAAAATAAAAGTTCTACAACAATAGCATTTTTAAAATAACATTTTTTTGGGGACCTCCAGTGGCGGGTTGCGACTTTACCGCTTCGACTTGGTGGGTTAGGCCTCTCCTCAGCCCGGGACGTGGCTGCCTATGCTTTTGTGGCCTCTAGATCCCAGTCCTGGGGCTGCAAGACCACATATTACGTAACAGTGGGGTTGCTCACGTTGACACGGATTATTCTGGCGCTATTGACCTTTTACAACGATCCCTTCCTGACTTTGATATTGGCGGTTTCTTTTATAAGGACACCGCCCCCAAAAAGCCACAGAAAACTCTGGCGAATGCTCTTTATAACCGAATCGCACAAAGTTTGGAGGAGGATTTCCGTCTGTCCGTCCGTCAGAAGGCCGTCTTGGAATGTCTGCAAAAGCCTCACGCCCAGGACTTCCTTACTGTGTTACCTATCGAAGGCTTGGGGCAACGGATGTCGGCAGTAGAGTACAGGGCAATCCTTAAATACCGACTGATGATACCCATTTTCCCGATGATGAAAATTGTCCGGTCTGCCGCAAAGCATGCCTTGATAAGTTTGGGAAACATGCGTTACATTGTAAGGAATTGCCAGGGTTTAAACATAGGCACGATTTTGTCCGGGATGCTTTGGCAGACATCCTTAGAAGAGCGGGGATCTCCTCAAGAAAAGAGGCGTCAGTTAATTTTCTCACAAACCCCGCGGAGGGGAGGTCCACCTTGCGCCCAGCAGACGTCTTAGTTTTTGGTTGGGAAGGTGGGAAACATGCGTGTGTTGATCTTACCGGGGTGTCCCCTCTTGTTGGGCTTCGGGATAGTGGGTTTGTGGCTGGGCAAGCGGTCATGAGAGCTGAATCCAAGAAAGTGGAAAAGCATGCTAAAGCATGTGAGGATAATCAGCATGTTTTCGTTCCCTTGGCCTTCGACACGTTCGGTTCCTTGGCACCGGAGGCGGTGCGGTTTTTGGCTCGGGTTCAACGAGTAGTGCACAGCAACTTTTCAACCCCCCAAGGGCGGGGTTTTGTTTTTAGCAGATTTGGATTTTCTATTCAAAAAGGGGTGACGGCGCAGCTTGTTGCCCGCCTACCTACCATCCTTAGGCCATGAGGTATACTCTAACCATCTTTAACTCCACCTAGATGTCATATCCTTCATTTTATCTCTTTTAACACTAACTCACTTCAAGGAAATGGTTTAACGCCCCTTAACTCTACCACATCCCTTAACTTTCTCTCTTTTAAGTCATGTTAACATGTTAACTTGGTGCCAATTTAATGCTCCTTAACATGAGAAGGGAGTGGTGTACAATAAAAGTTAACATGCCACGTCACCGTTAACACTCTTGGTGTGAAGGTATACCCCATGGCCTTATGTAATTTACCCTTTTATGTTAATGAATGAAGTAAAAGACCTTTCGAGCTAAAAAAAAAAAAAAAAAAAACAACAACAATAACAATTTTCAAATAATTTATTCCATACTTTGCATTAACTGCTTGGCAATTTCATCTTATAACTGGGTCATATATTCCCGATCCGATGAAGTACCGTGTACTTAAATAAGAGTTCTTGACATTTTGGAACGAGTTCATAAAACTTTCATAACCGATAACAAATGTTGCATATGAGCAATAATTACATAAAACTTTAATACAATTATCAAATAAATATATAATGCTTCATTCATAATACACTGAATCTTTAAGGATACCACAGCCTATTTTATTCAACAAAATTTCATCATTTCGGTTTCATAACATATGAACTTTGACATTTATAGCCAGCCATATAAATGTATAATAATCAAAACTCAAAAAACTGATGTGGATCATAAATTGGGGACCAACATTATTCCTACACTGTAGAATTTTTTATGTGCGTATCAAGAACTTTAACAAAGATCATTGAAATTCAAATAAATTAGCAGGATCCAAGAGATAACTCATACCCACAAACCAATTTATAATAAACTTCAAGAAATTCAACAGATAACATTCAAAATTCAGATAAAGATAGAAACTTTAAGCAATAACCACTGATTCAAGAAAATCTTGACACACCCAGACGCCAGTAAACAAAGAACTTGCATCAATTTCAGTATCCAAGAGAAAAGATTCACATAACATCAATTATTATTATTATGTTCTTGAAGTTAAAAAAAACATTTAAAAAAGAATGTGGATTTAAAAAAAAAAAAAAACCGAACAACACTGGTTTAATAAAAATCATCTTTAACAATAATCTACAAGACACAAAAACTGAACTAAAAAAAACATACCTGTAGATCAGCGGCGGCGGCGGTGGTGGCTAGAGGAGGAAGGGACGAGGAGGGGCTCGGGAGGAGGCGGAAGGAGAGAGGAGGTGCGACAGGTTGGGGAGGAGGGGGGAACCCGTCGCAGGGAGGAGGAGACCAGAGGCTGCAAATTGTTGAGGATGAGGTTAGGAGTTTGAGGAGTAGTAGAGGAGGAGGGGTTTTTTTTGTGGTAATTGTTTTGAGAAAGGTGTGAAGACAATGGGTTACGTCTGCACGAGGAGGAAGAGGTTTTCAAGTGGTATGTCTTTTAAAAAAACAAACACTCTACAAGTCCCTTGTGTTTGCCCGCCTCTATATGGCGCAAACATAAGTTGTTAGAAGTTCTTCTTACAAGAAAGCTAGCACCCCCTAAGTCAACTACGTCTTCTCATGCAGCAAAGTAGCTATACTATCCTTTTTTCAAACATTTCCATACATAATAGTCGAAATGTGTATTAAAATACACTTTGCACGTTTTCCTTATTGTATAGTCCATTGGCAAAGGCAAAGCCTTTAAAAACACCTAAGTTGTCGAATGTCTTGGGTTCAAGTCTCACAGACCACAGGATTTAAAAGAAATTAACCTTTCAAAAAAAAATTCAAAATACAAATCCAGGATTTTCCGTCCAGGTGTGTGTGTGGTGGGGGATGGATCAAGCTAGAACAGAGGGAAACAAAATGGGTTGGGCATGGGTTAAAAACAATTATATTAAACTGTACGTTTAGAGGCTGACCATTTTGCCACCTCTAAGGGTGCAACTTCTTCAACACTCCAAACAACTCGACTTTGACCACCACGGTGGACAAGAGGTTTCATTTTGTAAGTTCAGTTACAATCATATGCAATTAGATCCTTTAGCACAATCTTGGTTTTAAAAAGCGCATTCGAGGCGCGCTTAAGCGTGAAGCGCATCTAGGCGCCAATTGGTGCGCCTTATGCAACACTAGGCGAGCATCGTACGAAAAACGCAAGAAAAGCGCAAAAAGTGCATGAAAAGCGTGCTTTTTTGGCCAAAAAACAAAAAAGCACAATAAAAGCGCGCTTTTCATACACGGAGTGTTTTTGTGCTTAAAATTGGTGTACATGTAGCTAAAAATTTTGTACATTTAAGTTAAATCATATATAAACTTTATTTGTATCTATATTTTGGGTAAATGATGCTAAAAACCTATAACATATATAAAAAAGGGGTATTGGATTTTAATAATCCCAAGTTTTCCTTGTTGGCCGATAATAATCCCTACATCGAAAATTCCCAATAATAATCCCAAGTTTCAAACTTTTGGCCCCTGGTGAACTTTTTTTAACAGTGGACTAACTGGGTTAGTTCCTGCTGACGTGGATGCTGACTGGACTTGCTGACGTGTACAACTTAGATGACGTGGCATGGGCCCATTATATCTGATCCTTATTAACACTTTGAATCCTAATAATATCTAATAATAATAATCCTAAAAACCTAATATTCAAAAACACTCGATCAGATTATAAAATCCAAAACAAATCGATCATAACCCCAAACCATTTCATCCCCAAAAAATCAAACACCCCAACACCCAAAACATCTAGGGTTCATTCTTCAGACACTACAACCTAAAAGCATTGATCAACGACACAATGGCTGAAGATTCAATCTACGTTAAACTTTGGTATGGTGGTACGATTGACATTTCTACTCCCAAACACAGGTATGTGAACTGTCATTCTAAGAGGGTTAAGATAGAAATTGATAAGTTGTCTTTCTTTGAGTTGATGGATTATGTAATGGAAACTAAATGTTATGAAACTAAAGATTTCAACTTGTATTGTACAAATCCTGAAAATGGAGTCTTGAAAAAGTTGGTTAGTGATAGAGATGTAACTGAGTTGGTGATGATGGTTTATCCAATCCAAGTTATTGAAGTATTTGCTCAAGATGGACCAATCATAGGAAGCCCAATTAGAAGCCCAATAGGAAGCCCAGTAATCAGCCCACTAAGGTGGTCAAAATCTACAGTTAAGAGGGTACCAACTGAAACTTCAGCTAAACCTAGTTCAACCCTAATTAAAGCATGTACTATAGTTGAACTGTTTGCAGAAGGCAAGGAACTGTTTGCAGAAGGTAAGGAAGTGTTTGCAGAAGGTGAGGCTGATAAGTTAGATATTGAGGTTCAAGCTGATCAGATTAATACTGAGGAGGAGGCTGATAAGTCAGATTCTGAGGAAGATAGTGAGTTTGATATTGAGAAAGAACCTGAGGTTGATAGTGAGGAAGAAGAGAGTGATTTTGAGAAAGAAGCTGAGGTTGATAGTGAGGAAGCTGAGGTTGATATTGAGAAAGAAGCTGATAAGGTTGATAGTGAGGAAGAAGAGGAATTTAGTTATCCATATACAAATCCATTTGGATATCTTGAAGATGAAGATGATGAGGCTGACTCTGTGAATAATGATCTGATTAGTTGTACTTCAGATAAAGATGAGGAGTGGGAAGTCTCAGTTAAAAACTTACAAAAATCTAGAAAAGAAGATGAGGAGTTAAAAAAGGCATTGTTAGATGAGTGTTTAAACAAATCTGCTAATGATGAAGTGGCTGATACAGGTAAAGATGAGAGTAACTATGAGGATTCTGATGGAGATGTGAAGACTCCTGGTGAGAGTGAAGATGATGACATACTAGGGACCAAACACATAGACATTGTTCCTGCTGTTGATGCAAAAACTGACTGGAAAAAAGTTTGATTGGGTAGTTGGAATTAGGTTCTCAACAAGAGAGGCATTCAAGGAAGCAGTTAGACAATATGCTGTTGTTAATGGTAAGAACCTTAAAGTTTCAGTAAGTGATAAAAAAAGAAGTGGTCGTGTAGGTGTTAGTTGTGTGAAAGGGTGTCCTTTCAAACTATATTGTTCTTTTCACCAAGGGAAGTCTTGTTTTATGTTAAAGAAAGTTACAAACAAGCACAACTGCCAAAGGAACATGTCTAAGAATAGACAGTTAACTGCAAATTTTTTGGCAAATGAGTTCTTGACTGTCTTTAAAGCAAATCCAAACTGGCCTGCTAAAGAGATACAGTTAGCAGTAAAGCAAAAGTTTAAGGTGTTGATATCAAAATGGTTAGCTTATAAGGCTAAATGTTGGGCACAAAAGAAGCTTCATGGTTAAATGGGGGATCACTACAGCAAGCTTGGGTCATATTTGGCAGCTTTAAAGGAAGCTAACCCTACTTCAACATTTGACCTGCTAACTGTCCCCCAGGGTTTATTAATGCAGATCCCAGTTCAACACTAGAAACTTTTTGTAGACTCTTTGTGTGTTTTGATGGTGTGAAGAAGGGTTTTTTGGCAGGGTGTAGGAAAGTTCTGTGTTTAGATGGATGTTTCCTTAAAACATTCCTAGGAGGTATGTTGTTGGGTGCAATTGGAAGGGATGCAAACAACAAAATGTTCCCAGTGGCATGGGCTGTTGTTGAAGGTGAAACTAATGACTCATGGGAATGGTTTATGGATCTTTTAAGGAAAACATTAGAGGTTAAGGATGGTGGGAAGGGATGGACACTCATTTCTGATCAACAAAAGGTATGTCTTTTACATTACTTTGCAACTGTTTAAACTCTATGTATTTTGCTACTTTGGTCACTTATGTTTATGTCTAGTATGTTTATGTTGGTTTAAGTCTGTTATGTTGGTTTAAGGGTCATGTATTTTGGTACATTAATTGAAGTAATGGTTTCATGGCCTGTTTATGTTCAGTTTTTGTTGCAGCTTATGATAACTGGTTCATGACAGTTTTGCAGCTTATGATAACTGGTTCATGACTGTCACACCCTCAAAATCCACTTGCGGAGTTTTACCGCGAGGCGCATGACAAACCAGGATCCAAACCAACGATCACAATAAACAAGTCTAAATGAACATATGCAATTTCAAAAACATAGTTTAAAATCCCCGAATACAGCGGAAGCTTATTCAAAAAATAATCCAAAATAAACCAAGTGTTCAACGTTTGAAAACCATGCGATCCTAACTAGACGCCGTGCAGACGCGTGCGCCCTAGTTCCATTGTGCTACCTTAGCGACCTGAGAAAACATGTAAAAGTTTACGTCAGCACAAAAATGCTGGTGAGTTTACAGGTTTTGTAATCACAGTACCAAGTTCAACCTGTCCATACTATAACAAATCGAAAACCAAAGTACGCTAGCTAGGCGTATGTTTTGTTACTACTACGATTGGAAAACCATTACTAACTCGTAAACCAGATGTCGTGCCCGAATAGTAAACCTGTTGTTCCTGTTTGAGACAATATGCACTCGCCCGGCCCTCCAAACCACGTAAATAAGTCCGAACATATGTTACCAAGTTATTAGATATGTTACTGGGTTCCTAGCATGTTCCTATATGTCAAATCGGGTCTCGGAATGCTAATTTACACTTACAGCAGCAGTACACGTGATTAGGAAAAGTCAACTAGCATTTAGGTTGGTCAACAGGCATTTAGGAAGGCTAATCGCCTATACTATAGGCGATTAGGGCTATCTCATATGTAATTTTTGAGTTTATAGGCGATTACGTCGTAAAGCATGCAATTCAGGACTTAACTAGCATTTAGGATCGTAAATGCATGAAGTAAAGGGGAATAGGATCCTATTCGCCTATACTATAGGCGATTAGGGCTCCCCTTCAGGCGAATGGGCTCCTAATCGCTTATAGTATAGGGGATTAGGATTCCTATTCGCCTATAGCACGTCTGTTCCGGTTTTTCGCGCGTTTAACACTCCAAATCCAATCCAGAACGTGTGTAAACATCAAATATCAATCAAATAACTATATCAAACATATATTAATCAAAATCCTTCGTTTAACCTTGTTCTATCAGCCCTGCATGCAATCATGTATCCCAAAAACAACACATATAGCATGAATCATCATATTAACATGCATAACCGTAACCCTAATTAACAATAACTCAGATCTCATCATCATGATATCATTATTAATCTGAAACTACCCTAATAACATGTTAATCATCTCCTTGAATCATAAAAACCCTATCTTTTCATTGAAAACCCACATACAACATGCATGCCATTTAAAATCCAATTCACAACGATTATCAACGATTTTTAAAAGACTCAAACGTTTATAAACAGGTCTGGACCACTAGGGATTCAATGAAAATGTTAATTAAGGTTGCATGGATGAAAACCACACCTTAGATTTGTGATAGAATGATGGAATAGGCTTGAAACCTTGTGTTTTGATCCAAAATCGTGTTCCAGAGGTTGTGTGTGTGTTGGGGCGGGTTATGGGACGACTAGGGTTGATATTATGAAGTTTAGGAGGTCAAGCATTGTATTTATAGGCGTTTTTTAGTCGTCCAGCACGTTATAGGCGATTACGCAGCATTATCAGGCGAATAGGGATCCTATTCGCCCCCAGTATAGGCGAATAGGGCCTATTCGCCCTTCTGATCCTCCTATTCGCCCCCTATAGGCGATTAGGACCCCCTATTCGCCTATAGGGGTTGGTTCCGTGTATTTTGCGCGTTAAACCCCATTTTAACATATGTTAACACATTTTCACATACCGACAAGTCACATAATGATTGTAAACACATAACACTTGCAAATAAACACATTCACACTCGTTCACCAATTCCCGGGACTCGAGACTTGTATATTCCCTGTGCTCTGACGATTCTACGAATCGTCACCCTTTGTACACTTGGTTAAGGACCGACATCTAATGAGCCTCTAGACTAACATCTAATGATCCTCTATACCAAACTAACAGTTCCCGAACCGTAACACGACTTAACTAACCCAGTTAAGTACAATATACGCGTGACTCGCTAAGGTAGACTTTCATCTATACAACGTTGTTAACCAGAATTTGCCGGGTGTCACAATGACAGTTTTGCAGGTTATGATTTGGGGTATTGACCCATTTGCAGGTTTGGGGTATTGACAGTTTTGCAGGTTATGATTTGGGGTATTGACCCATTTGCAGGTTTTGGGTATTGACAGTTTTGCAGCTTATGATTTGGGGTATTGACCCATTTGGTCTAAGCACACACTGTTTTGTGTTGAATATGGGGTATTGACCCATTTGGTCTAAACACACACTGCACATATTCATAGACTCACAACATTCACCAAAATTTGATATGCACAACACAACACATTTATCATTGAACTAAACCATTAAATAGAGGTTTACATTACATAAAGTCAAACAAGTACAAAGGTCAACCATATTGCCAA
Source organism: Ambrosia x helenae (assembly GCA_030844895.1). Taxonomy (NCBI): domain Eukaryota; kingdom Viridiplantae; phylum Streptophyta; class Magnoliopsida; order Asterales; family Asteraceae; genus Ambrosia; species Ambrosia x helenae. Next base: position 43,211,929 of record CM061225.1, read on the forward strand.
GACAACAACTACAAACCCTAATACATTTTCCCTACTGATGACATTCTTCTTAAAATCCAACTTCTCTTTCAATCTTGTATTCTCCTCTTGCAAAATTTTGTTTTGTAACACCAAATTTTCCATTTTCAACTCTTGATAACTGGTTAGAGTATCTCCATCATCTTCTGATCTTAGCACTTTGTCTAGGTCAGCCTTCCACATAAAAAACTTGCAATCACTCCTCTATAATAAACAATAAAGAAAAAAAATCAGAATTTGAAAGAGGAATGAATTAGATGTTCAAGGTATAATAACTTACCGGCCATAGAGGGCATCCATAAAACTTCTGCCCAAATCGTGAGTTGTTACGACCTACAATTCAAAGGATTGCAACCTTGTCGTGGTTGCAATAGACATTTCCATCCAAATCAAGTTTAAAAATTTTAGGGTTCTTGTCCGGGTTACGTGAAGAAGACGACGATGAGCTCATTATGTGATTTAGGGGTTTGATTTTGATGTTAGGGTTTAGAGTTGATGATGATCTGTTAGGGTTCTTGGGTGTTTGATTTTGGGGGTGATGAAGTTTTTTGTTTTGATCGTGATGTTAGGGTTTTATAAAGTTATAAAGTGTTAATAAGGATCAGATATAATGGGCCCATGCCACGTCATCTAAGTTGTACACGTCAGCAAGTCCAGTCAGCATCCACGTCAGCAGGAACTAACCCAGTTAGTCCACTGTTAAAAAAAGTTCACCAGGGGCCAAAAGTTTGAAACTTGGGATTATTATTGGGAATTTTCGAAGTAGGGATTATTATCGGCCAACAAGGAAAACTTGGGATTATTAAAATCCAATACCCCTATAAAAAATATATATTCGTCTTGCGCCTCGCGTACAAATAGCCCACCGCTTTTATGCTTTGCGCCTCGGTCTTAGACCTCGTCGCTTTTGTGCGCTTCACGCTTTTTAAAACCAAGGCACAATATCCTAATTAACATGGTATCCAGAATCCAGATGTAAACATAGTACTCTTGTTGTTTAAAATATAGTAATATAAATAGGTGAAAATACCAAGGTTGGGGACTAAAACACACAGTTAGAAAGTAGTCAAATATTACCTCAGTTTAGATAACTATTGTGATTGAAGGCTGCTAGAGATCAGAATTCCGAAACCTGAAAATGATTAACCAACTGTCAGTCTAAGTTATCTAACAATGTAAATATTTTTAAACTACAGGTACGGCGTCATTTGTTATATTCACTCTACATAGAAATGTCACAAACTTAGTAAAACAAAAACATGGTCATAAATCCGAATTTAGTTTTAGTATAGTAAACAATGTATTACGCAACGAAACACACATTTTGAATATTTTTCGTGTTCAAACTCCACGTCATTTAAGACACTTTGTATGGATAAAAACTAGATGTAGCAAACTGGGTGGGTTGATTGTGGGGTTAGAATGGGTTTAGGTTAGGATGAGTTTGGGTCGGGATGGGTTTGGGTCAGGATGGGTTCAGGTCAAAATAGGTTAAAAATAAAAGTAATAAAAAATAAATTAATTTAGAAAATAGAAAAAAAAACTAAAAAAATTTAAATTTTAAAAATAAAAAATTTAGAAAATTAAAAATATATAATAAAAATAAAAAAATAGGATTAATTACATATATCCCCCTATTTTCAACTATAATTACATATATACCCAACCCAAAATTGAAATTACATATACCCCCTACAAAACTTCATAAATTACATATATACCCATTCTATTAAAAATGCATAGGAAAATAACTATTTTACCCCAATTCTTTTACTAAACTATATTCATGACAAGTCATACAACACATTCTTTGCATCCTACAACTTATATCTCATACTATCTTTCCAACTTAAGAAGTTATGAACACCAAAACATGTAACATGCAAAATGTTTTCATGCATCCTACAAACTTGATTTCACCGAAACGAGTGTTCTAACACTCTTACATAATCATTACTAAGCCTTCATATCATTGCATTTATCATAACATGTGTAATGATATGAGGTGTTTAATAATAGAATGGGTATATTTGATATTTTTAGTTTTTGGGAAACGGAAATATGTAAATAAATTTTTTGACTTGGGTATATATGTAATTTATGAAGTTTGAGAAGGGGAAATATGTAAATAAAATTTTGACTTGGGTATATATGTAATTTATGAAGTTTGGAGGGGGATATATGTAATTGCCCAAAAAAAATAAATTCAAGATAATAAAAAATAACAATCAGTCCAACTTGTACAAAAAAATTCCAATATCATAAATCCTAATTATATTGTTAACCATTATGTAACTTCCGGTCAACATATATAAAACTGCATTTTAAGATAATCCCGGCCACAATAATTAAGTAGTTATTCTCTCAAATCAATCTGAGCCATCCAAACTCTCAAAATTTAGTAGTTACAATTTTTCAATGGAAGTTAGGATTTCTTATTTTTTTGGGATTCAGGTTTCCCCATGATTACAAACCCACTCTCCTCATCAACCACTCGCCTCCTCTTTCTCCGCTAACCGCTTCAATCTAAGGCTGTATAAACAAGGGTTTCATGCCTAACCTTGTATCCTATTCAGCCAATTTCCGCCACCCACTATGAACCCCCATTACGCCACCCCTCTCCTTCAACCGGCAGACAACAAAATTTTGGCCACCTCTTCTCATCAGGGGTTCTCATTAACTACCATGGCACAAGGTAATTCCATATTCAACATATTTTTTTTCTTAGTAATTCCATCTTCAACATATATTTTTTTCTTAGTCGATTCAACACATCACCCACTCTTCCTCTTCTACATTGCTTTCTCATTGATGCACTTAAAACGATTTGATTTTGGTAGTATCACATCATCCTAATCTGCTACAGCGATATCAAAAGAACGATTGCATTATAATTGGTCTCCGATTTGTTTTTAAGGTTTTCTTTTGTTAGCCAATTTGACGATGTAAATGAGAACAGCAGAGCACGTCCGAGTTCCACAAAATCAAGGTAATTTGCTAATTTGTAGGCTTTATTTCTCACTAAATTATGTTGTTTTTTTTATATAAGATGAACCGCTGGAAAATGACATATCCTATCTCAGATGAACCATACGCCATTGAGTGAAAAGGAACAGAGCCCAGATGATACGGTAAATTATGTTCCTTTTTAGTGATATGCTTGCTTGATTATGTGGGAAAACATTTCAGTAAATGATAAATTTCAAGTTATAAATTTACTTCTTACAGAATCCGGATTAATCTTTGGTTTAATGATGATTTGTGATACCTTATTGTGAATTTTAAAAATTAAATATGAATGTTTTATATAAAATGTCATTGATTGTGATGGGTTGCATTATGAATTATAGCCTTAATAATGGATATGTCTATGAATAAAATTTTCTCGTATAATATGTGCAATTTTTGTCTAAAACATAGTATTTGCTGCAGAGTTTGGGAGTCGACGCAACACACGAAGATGGTGAAATAATAGCCAACTTATTTGGAGCGGTGGGTAAGTTTGAAAAGCTTAGGAGAAACCATTTGATGCAGTCACCTGGATGGACTGAAGGTTAACAAAGGTTAAATTTGATTGTTACCTCAATCAGTAATGGTTTTTTATTATTAATATATTGTTCACGCGAGTTAACCGTTTTTGGGATAATCTAGGCTGTCAAAATCCGACGGTTATTTCTAAGATTTAATTCGGATTGTAATAAATAGGTGGTTATTGCGAAAAAAATGATGGTTATTTTTCTTCAATTACGGTTAGAGCTTCACCCATGTTCGTGCTACCAGTTACAACGTTTAAACTTTAAAGTCATGGTAAAACAGTATTAGGGCCGTTGAGATATGAACATGTGTTCTTACTCTCTTACCAAATATGGAATATATCTTCGTTATCTTTTCACCCCATTTTTATCTATCCGATTCATCCACATTTGCAGGTAAGCTGGTGGTAACTGCTCAATTTTGTTGAAATCAGTTCCGTTTTAGTGCATTGAATTCGTAGGTTTATCTCATCCTTACATGTTATGCACATCGTTGGCTCGACTATTTGCATGGTGGTTACCTAACATATAACTTCATTGAACAGAGTGTTAGGCACTTAATCAAGAATTGGCTCTAATGTTCACTTAAAGGTATGACCTTGCATTTAAACTATATTTTCTAATTTTATTATGATTTTATAAAATCCATAATCACTTTCAAAACGCATGTTCACTTGGTCTTTGGGCCAACCTGCCTTCTATCTACAGGTTTGCTTCGGGTCAACCTGATAGGTCCGCGCACCGGGTTGACCCATTGAACCTATTATATTAGGAAACTAGGTTTGAGTCCCGTGGGGACCCACGGTTCACCCGAAAGTAACATGAAAAAAAGTAGGAAAATAAGAATTGTATTATGCAAGTTTTTTTGTTTACTATATGTTTGATAATGCAATATGTATGAATTTTGATATTAAATACAAAATGTCATCTAACAGTTTAATGTAATGAAATGATGGATATATCGACTAAGTAAAGTTTAATTTGACAAAAAATATAAACAAAGAATTCAATAAAATGAATAATATTGTATTTATTCTAATGGATTTATTACACGTTTCCCCTTTTTAATAACTTGTAATCTTGTCTTGTTACACAAACCGTTTTCTGATCAATGTTTTTTAGTAACATTTGTGTTATCTTTTATTTTTCAATGTATGGCAAGAATATCGAAATTTATATGGTCGTATTAATTATTCATTTAAATCGTGATGTTCAAATATTTTTAATATACCTCCACCAAAGTTACAAAAAATTAAAAAAAGATAACGAAATTTTTTTTAACGACATTTAAATAAAAGACGTATATTATTGAAATCATTTACGAATTATTTTGAAAGACGTACAAAAAATTAAAAAGAGATTACTATATATTTTAGGAAACTGTTAAATAGATCTAAATTATATTTAATTTAAAAACAATAGTTAGGATCAATATTTTTAATTGACATATTCCAATTATGGTCGTCATCTACATACAGACTAATTGGCAAATAGGAAACATAAAAGAGATTACTATATATTTTAGGAAACCGTTTAAATAGATTTAAATTATATTTATCACTAAATTAAATATCGTATTATTATCATTTCCGAATTATTTCCGTATTATTGTGTAGATGATATATTCCAAGAAAAATAAGTCATATAAATATCAAAATTTATATGGCCGTATTAAATTGCTTTAAATAATGATTTTCGAATTATTTTGAATATATTATATATTTTAGGAAACTGTTAAATAGTTTTAAATTATATTTATTACTAAGTTAAATATCATATTATTATCATTTCCTTATTATTTCCAAATTATTGTGTAGATGATTTGGCGGAGATAAATATTGCAAAAATATCAAAATTTATATGGTAGTATTAATTATTCATTTAAATCGTGATGTTCAAATATTTTTAATAATACTATATATTTTTGAAAACTGTTAAATAATTTTAAATTATATAATCATTTCTGAACGATTATATAGATAGATAATCATTTACAAATTATTATTATCATTTCTGAATTATTTTTGAATCATTGTGTAGATGATTTGTAGGAGACAAATATGACAATTAGTCTGTATGTAGATGACGTAGACTATTCTTTTAAAATGTTGTAGACACAGACTATTCTTTTAAAGATAATATACAATATCACAGACAAAACATGTTAGAATCGTTTTTTATTTTTTCGAAACATTCTTAAATATTTTTCAAACGAAAATTTAAAAATTTTAACGAATTTCAATTTTTGAAAATACTATATGAATTTAAATTTGATTGAAATTAGATAAACAATTTCCTAATATATACACAATATTTAAATTATTAATAAATGAAATTTAACTTTTGTTAACAATTACCTAAAATAGATACAATTTTTAAATTTATTTAAATATATTTAAATGAAAATAGTAATATTATTATTATTTAAATCATATTAATTATTTATTTAGATCGTGATTTTCAAATATTTTTAATATACCTCCACCAAAGTTACAAAAAATTAAAAAAGATAACGCAAATTTTTTCAACGACATTTAATTGAAAGACGTATATTATTGAAATCATTTACAAATTATTTTGAAAGACGTACAAAAAATTAAAAAGAGATTACTATATATTTTAGGAAACTGTTAAATAGATTTAAATTATATTTAATTTAAAAACAATAGTTAGGAGCAATCTTTTTAATTGAAACATTTCAATTATGGTCGTCATCTACATACAGACTAATCGGCAAATAGGAAACATAAAAGAGATTACTATATATTTTAGTAAAAACACGTAAAAAAAACATTAAAAAACATGTGAAAAAGAATCATTTTTTAAAAATAAATAGGCATATGAACATAAAAATAACAAACATTAAAAAACAACATAAAAAGACACGTAAAAAACATTAAAAAGAATCATTCTTTACATACACACATAAAAAACATTAAAAAGGAATCATTCTTTACATACAGTGTGTAAAGACACGTAAAAACAACATTAAAAAAAGAATCATTTTTAAAAATAAATAGGTATATAAATAACAAATATGCTAAATATACGTTTAATAATTTTACCATTAAGAATAATAAATATGTTTCTTAACAATAATAATAAACATAATCAATCATTCAATTATAATATTACTAAAATAAAAGTGCACTAATTATTATTTTTAAAAACGTTTCATACACAAGAATGGTAGGTTACCATTTTACAATAAACTTTACATAGGATCCATTAATGTTTATTATTGTTATTATTAATAAATATGTTTCTCAAAATATAGAATTTCCGTTTAATATTGTTGACCGAATTTAATTTTTATATTATGACTTTCCTTTAATCAATTGTTATTAAACAATAACCATCAAAATCATTTCAATAAATGTGCTAATTTTAAGTGTGCAAATTTTAAGATGTAAATAATAATTTGTAGATTATTGGTAAGACAATTTAAAACACGGATGTTTTTAATGTCATTGACTTGAATGATTGATTGATTATTTATATTAAGTTATATATTAATATTTTTTAAACTTAATTATTGATTATTAATATTTTTTAAATAATAATTTATATTACTAATACTAAGTTATTTATTAATAATTTTAAACTCAATTATTGATTATTTATATTACTAATACTAATATTACGAATTTAGTTTTTAAGACGTACAAAAAATTAAAAAGAGATTAATATATATTTTAGGAAACTATTAAATAGATTTAAATTATATTTAATTTAAAAACAATAGTTAGGACCAATTTTTTAATTGACATATTTCAATTATGGTCGTCATCTACATACAGACTAATCGGCAAATAGGAAACATAAAAGAGATTACTATATATTTTAGTAAAAACACGTAAAAAACAACATTAAAAAAACACGTAAAAAATAATCATTTTTTAAAAATAAATAGGCATATGAACATAAAAATAACAAAATTAGAAAACAACATTAAAAAAGACACGTAAAAAACATTAAAAAGAATCATTCTTTACATACACACATAAAAAACATTAAAAAGGAATCATTCTTCACATACAGTATGTAAAGACACGTAAAAACAACATTAAAAAAATCATTTTTAAAAATAAATAGGTATAAGAATAATAAATATGCTAAATGTACGTTTAATAATTTTACCATTAAGAATAATAAATATGTTTCTTAAGAATAATAATAAACTCAATCAATCATTCAATTATAATATTACTAAAATAAAAGTGCACTAATTATTATTCTTAAAAACGTTTCATACACAAGAATGGTAGGTTACCATTTTACAATAAACTTTACATAGGATCCATTAATGTTTATTATTGTTATTATTAATAAATATGTTTCTCAAAATATAGAATTTCCGTTTAATATTGTTGACCGAATTTAATTTTTATATTATGAATTTTCTTTAATCAATTGTCATTAAACAATAATCATCAAAATCATTTCAATAACTATGCTAATTTTAAGTGTGCTAATTTTAAGATGTAAATAATAATTTGTAGATAATTGGTAAGACAATTTGAAACGCGAATATTTTTAATGTCATTGATTTGAATGATTGATTGATTATTTATATTAAGTTATTTATTAATATTTTTTAAACTTAATTATTGATTATTTATTTTACTAATACTAATATTACGAATTTAGTTTTAATGTTGTTGACCGAGTTTCATTTTGATATTACGACTTTCCTAAAATCAGTTGTCAATTACACGATTAAAGGAATCATATTCTCAAATTCGTATGCTAAATATACGTTTAATAATTTTACCATTAAGAATAATAAATATGTTTCTCAATCAATCATTCAATTATAATATTACTAAAATGAACGTGCACTAATTATTATTCTTAAAAACGTTTCATACATAAGAATGGTAGGTTACCATTTTACAATAAGCTTTACATAGGATCCATTAATGTTTATTATTGTTATTATTAATAAATATGTTTCTCAAAAATATAGAATTTCCGTTTAATATTGTTGACCGAATTTAATTTTTATATTATGACTTTTCTTTAATCAATTTTCATTAAACAACAATCATCAAAATCATTTCAATAAGTGTGCTAATTTTAGGTGTGCTAATTTTAAAATGTAAATAATAATTTGTAGATAATTGGTAAGGCAATTTGAAACGCGGATGTTTTTAATGTCATTGATTTGAATGATTGATTGATTATGATTTTGTAGTTATTTATTAATATTTTTAAACTTAATTATCGATTATTTATATTACTAATACTAATATTACGAATTTGGTTTTAATATTGTTGACCGAGTTTCATTTTGATATTACGACTTTCCTAAAATCAATTGTCAATTACGCGATTAAAGGAATCATATTCTCAAATTCGTATGTTAAATATACGTTTAATAATTTTACCATTAAGAATAATAAATATGTTTCTTAACAACAATAATAAAAGTGCACTAATTATTATTCTTAAAAACGTTTCATACCTAAGAATGGTATGTTACCATTTTACAATAAACTTTACATATTATTATTGTTATTATTAATAAATATGTTTCTCAAAATATAGATTCGATTAACAATAAGAATGGTAACTTATTAATATTTTTAATCTTATTTATTATGATTTTGATGTTAGTTATTAAAATTTTTAATCTAATTTATTGATTATTGATAATACTATTTATATATATATATATATATATATATATATATATATTTCAGTTTAATATAGTTGACCGAATTTAATTTTGATTATGATAAGACATAATTTAGTTGGTGTGTTCGGATGAAATCCTGTTTTTTAAATGTAAAAACATAGAATGATTAAATACGATTGAATATTAAATCCGATTAAATATATATCTAAAAATTTAGTAACTAAAAAAAATCGGTATTTCAAAAGTATAATCAAAACCGAATAAATCGGAATGATAAAGTTCTTGAAACACACGAATGAATGATTATTTTATTTTCGCTTTAATATTTCTTAACATTGCTACTCAATCGGCAAATAATACAAATGATTATATTATTTTCTTAACAAAACCGATATTTTATCATTGAAATGAATAGATCAGAATACTTCATCTTTCATAATTGGTTAAAAAAATTATAAGTCCCAAAACTAATGAACCCGATATCAAGTAACTATCAATCGATGGCGGAATCAAAGATGATAGTGATTCAAGAAACAAATAATATGAACGATTGAATGATTAATCTCAACAAGCATACGATCTCTGATGGATTCGTCTGATACTAGAGAGCTTTGAATATTATTGATAGAAACCGCTAGTTGCAAATGAACCAATAAAACACCTTTAATACGTAGGACTTGGGCTCACATAGCCTTAACAGTCCCACAGCCCAACCCACAAGAATAAAGCCCAACATACTAACTGAGAACTAATTAGTTCTCGACCTAAAAACCTTAAATAACTGAGAACCCAAGTGTTCTCGGTCCTAAATAGTAAAACACCTATATGGATCACCAATATGTGTTTGATAGCGTCAGTCTCACTAATATGGACCCAACAATCTCCCCCAAGACTGATGCTATCAAATGGTCTTCATAACTTGAATGTAGCATTGTGATCTCCCCCTTGATTGTTGATGGGGTGTTGGTGTTGTTTTGTTGAAAGTCTTATTTTCTGTACTCTCAAACTCGGGCTTGTTTTTCTTTTCTGGGAGTAAGATCCATACTTGAATCATCATCAGCATTCGCTTGAACTCTTACTAAAAGAGGATGTGAAAGGAGGATTCTCATAACTCTTTTCTTTTTCAATCTTTATCTTTCAAGCAGGATCACAGGTAATTCTTCATGTATACTTTCATTGTCAAAGGATTGCATCATATCAAGTTCTTCTAACTTAGGTACATCTTCTCATCATGGTGCTTCATGCTTGTCAGCAACTGGAAATCATTCTTCTTCAACCTCTGTTTCTTGATTCAAGTTGAATTCTACACATTCTCAGAACTTTGTAAGCAAACATTTAAATATAATAGAGGATCCAGTATCATGAACACCAAGTAAATCCAAGAAATTCTAATTGAAATTTTCAAAAGAAACTTGAATTTCTTTAAATCTTTTGGATGATCGGTCAAAATTTCAAGAATGGTTGATTTTATAAAAATTAAAACCAAAAAGAAAATAAACAAAAGCAAAACAATAAGAATAAAAATATGAAATAAAAATAACTATTTTTTTTGGAGATTAAATCACTGTGATTTAGACTCAGGGACACTTATCAACACGAATCTACTCCAGTCGGTCCGGGCAATTGCCAGTATATTTGTCCACTTAAACTTATTGCCTTAGACCTTTTTATTTGACTGTCCGTGATTAATTTATCATGTTTTGGTGTATTAATTATGGACACTCAAGCAAGTCACAATCAAATCCTAGAATTATATGCGGTACACTCTATCATGCAAGCAGTTTCCCTACCAAATATTTTCACGGTGTCTGTTCTAGAATTCTGAAACCTTAACTGGGACTTGGTTAAGAAGAGAAAAGAATAGATCATTAAGAAATAGAGTGGTATAATATACAAATCAATATGATTTCTCAAACGATATAGGTTTTTGTGTTTTGGGCTCTAAAGGGCCTCTTTTGATGTGCTCATTGGCATCTTTTTGGGTTCATTGGCCTCTTTTGGTGTTTTTGATCTATAACGCGACAATGTACAACTAGGTCAGCATATATCTGGATGCAGCAAAAGCTGACATTGCCTAGCATCCCCAAGTCTTTGCTTACACAAAACAAAGGAGATACACGAGTTTTTCAGAAAAGGTTTCAGACCTAGAACACAGTGTGTATCGGGACACCACACGTGCATTCAAATAAAAAATGTACCAATTCCAAGTGACGTTTCCTACTGAGGCCATATGTTTTCTTTAAGTGTGTCACTAGATCAGCCAATTTTACAGTCGTAAGGACCAAGCCTACCAACACATCACCCTAGAGCCTAACCATTTCAATACTGGTCTTACGTGTGTCAGCCTTTTTCACAAGTGATACAACAAAAACTTTTTTTTTCTCTCCTATCTCCCCCTAAATTTTGTACATAAATAAAATAAAACACTATTTTTGTATTTTCCTTGAATATCTCCCTTCTCCCCCTAATTTTTGTGCATAAATACAGGGAAAAGACAAATTTATGTATAAAATTTACCTAAAAATAAGAAAATCTTTTTGTTCTTTTATATAACCATTCTCAAATGACGACCAATCAATCATTTTCAGCGTTTGTGTATCAAATTTAAATGTACCTGCCAAGCTGACCTTACCTCCCTTATCTCCTTCAGAGGAATTATATCCTATGTTAAAAGATTTAACATAATGTAACATAGATATGTCGCCGATCAACTGCTCGGAACAACCACTATCAACACACAAGTGGTTGTCGATAATCCTCCTCGGTTGTCCCTGCATGAATAAGGAGATTAATTAGACATCGGTACCCAGGCCATAGCGGTCCTGGGCAATCCAGAAGCATCTATGTAAGACACTTCTTTCAAGCACATGTCCTTTAAATTTGGAATTGCTGCTGCTTTTGGTTTCCAAAGTTGTTTAGGCTTAATAAACGATTTAGCTATTTTTGGAGTGAGCACTTTTGGTTTTTCAGGTTGTTTAGATTTTGAAATAAGTTTTTGTTCTTCAACAACCTTTTGTTTGTTCTTAGCAGCAATCTAGTCACCATCGGATGGTTTAACCTTTGGATATACATTCTTCCTTGTCTTAGGTTGAGGAACCTTCATTGACTTGGAATGGTAGTTATCCCTAGGTGTAACCCTCTGATTTTGTCTGTAATAGGGAATATAAAGACGATGTGTGCAATTTCTTGCGATGTGACCAGGAATTCCACAATTGTAACACGTCTGCTTCTTCATGTAAGGAGCATATCCTGGTTCATTCGATCCAACAGAAGATGATATATGCGAATGATAAGATTTGTTAGATGATTTGTTGGTACTGTCCTCAAACTTTCTGCTTTGTTTAGCATATGCAACACTTTTTGATCTGTTAGCACTTGCAAATTCCGGTGATTTATGAGGATAAGTTCTTCCTTGTGCAGCTGGTTGTTTATGTGCCCTTCTCAGTTTATGAGAGTTAGAACAAGTGTGTTTTCTATTTTCTTGAAAACATTTTTCACTTTGTAAAACAGGTTTTGGTGGCATATATTTCTCAGTCGTGCCATTTACTGCTGGTTTCAAGAATAACTTTGGCACATAAGGACATGCATTACTTGACAACTTTGAAGTTTTCAAACAACCATTATCAGTTTTAGCAAAAGCAGTTGAGGTATGTTCATTGCTCTTAAGAACGGAGCCTACACTAGCATCACTTATAACAGAAGAATCAGAAATTGTTTTTAGTTTAGAGTCTTAGAATTAAAATATTCTTTATCTCCTTTAGTCCATTCTTCAACTAAAACTGTTTCTGCACATGAAGTAGAAGCATCAGAATTATTCACACATTTAAATTCAGTAGTTACTTCTTTTACTGTTCCTGTCCCGACAGTTTTTGAATGAAACAAATTTTCTGAGTCATATTCATCTGATGTTTCTGACTCAGTTGACGATCTTGAAGAGCTTTCAGAGTTTATAGATTTGGCAATGCTTTTAAACAACATAGATTCAATTGATCCTAACGAGGAATTTGATTTTGTTGAAGCTTTGTCAGCATCGACAATGTCAGAGTTGTTATTTTTAGATTTAACATGGTTGCTCATTTCATCACTTTCTGATTTAACAAACTTAGTAATAGGAACATCACTAAGTGGAGCAACATACTTAGATTGTTTCCTACGCCCTTCTGGTTCAGCAATCTTAATTGGCACAGACTTAACCGGCTCTACCACTAACCCCTTTGGTTCTGTTATCTTTATGGGAACACTCTTTGCGGGTTCAACCACCAACCCCTTCCCATATTCCATATTTTTCTCATTTTCTATTTCCTCATCCGAAAGAGGCAATCCGGTGTAGTTGTGATTGTAGGGAGGTGCAATTTCTACAAAACCTATACCAGCTCCTTTGGTTTCCCTAAACTTGAGTTTTGAACTTATCATTTTCTCAACACGCTCACTAGAACAATCAAATTTTCTAAAATGGAAATCGGCATTTTCAAATTTTGATTTCAAAGAATCTAGGTCAGCACTAAGTTCATCAATAACTTTCTTCTGATGCATTACAAGGCAGGATTTATTGCTTAAATCATTATTGTATTGAACAACATCATTTTCTAAGGCTTCTACTCTAAGTTTGTAAGCGGAAGTTCGGCTATTAAGACAAGAAATCTTTCCTTTTAGCTCATCGTTTTTCTCTTACTAACTCAGAGTTATATCCTACGTAATATTTAGCCTTTCCAGCACAAGCATTAGAGCATAGATCAGAAAATACCTCATGTGAAGCATGTTTGATATATCGTACCAGCACAGGAACCTGATACTCAATAGGTACTGGAATAACAGGAGCGGATGTCGAAACTGTAGCAGGTGTGCAACATGGCTGAGCTGCAGCATTATGATTTTGCGCCTTTTGCTTGTCGTCTGAATCACAAGCTTTGATGATGGAGATGAGTCCTGACAGAGACAGATGTTGAAGATCATCCGTCTTCTTGATCACGGCAACATTCGTATCCCACTTCTTTGGAAGAGCATTCAACAACTTCTTATTTACCTCAGAATTGTTCAAAGTTATGCTTGTAGTCTTCATTTCAATTACTAGAGATACGAATCTCTCAATTTGATTTTCAAGGGTTTCACCAAGAATGCAACTGAACTGATTGAACTTATGCCGCAGCATGTCCCTTCGGCTCTGCTTCATGTCATCATTGCCTTCATAAAATTCAATCAGAGAATCCCATAATGCTTTGGCAGATTTAGACTCTCCATATTTTGAGATGATCTCTGGTGCTAAACCCATAGTCAATGTGTTAAGAGCCCTTTCATCAAGCTTGACTTGGTCCCAATCCTCATCTGTATATTCGGATTCAGCTTTAAGTAGTGTAATGCCCTTCTCTTCGTAAGTAATTGGGGTAGGACCTCTACAAATAGCTCTCCAAACTTTGGCATCATTTTCTTTAACATGTTGAATGAACCTAAATTTCCATTCAGCAAAAGACTCTCCCAACATCAACATGGGAACCCGTGTACTTGTTGCATGCATGACTGTAGTCTTGGAATCCATTTGCACTTTAAATCCAGAACATGAACCGAGAACTAGAGAAACCAAGAACTTGAGAAACTGAGAACTAAAGAATTCGAAAATTATATGTGAACCCGAGAAGAAAACCGAGAACCAATCCGAGAACAGTCTTGAAACCCGAGAACAAGAACAAACTGAGAACAAGTCTTGAAACCCGAATACCAAAAATCTGAGAACTTCTTTTATGAATAAGTCGAGAACGTATTTTGGACTTTATCCAAAACTGAGCAGTCCGAGAACCGTGTGAAATCCCAATAGAATTCCGAGAACAGAAACAAATCTCCGGGAATCAAGCTAAATTCTTGAACCAAAGCAAAAAATCGAGAACCACTTGTAAATCCGAGAACAAGTCTTGAAACCTGAGAACACTTTAAATTTTCGAGAACTTGTGGAACCCGAGAAAAATAGTAACTCCAATAACAAGAAACCCGATAACCAACTCCTTTTCGAGAACACAACTGAAATCCCGAGAACCAACTTAACCAAGAACTGTTTTGATAACCGAGAACTAATTTTTTTTGTTCACTCCAACATAATAGATTTGAATTAATATAGTGATTCTACTTTCCACCTATATCCCCACAATTTTAGGAAACACCAAAAATTCAGCCACAAAGAATCAAAAACTCTTCTCAACACAAATCTTCAACCTGTTCTGATCTCGAAAAACAAGTCGTCGATCTTCAAACATTTACCCGGTATTTCAATCACGATCATAACCCAAAAAAATCACACTACCACTTTCACGCACAAAATAATACGCAGACACAAGAACTCGCACACACACTTAATTAATATTGAATGTATGAATCCAAAGTTAAATTTTGTAGGGCCCAGAGACCTCAAATTTTGTGGTGTCAAGAAATTAGAAGTTCCACCAATTTAGAGGGCCGAGAAATTAGAAGTAATTTGACGACAAATTTGCCAAAAGCTTTGAAATAGTGTTGCATATATATTTTTTTTAAGAATATTTGAGATATCTTTCAAAAACTAAAACCTTCGAAATTCTTGGAAACAAATTTTTTGCACCACCAAAATAAATCAACAGCCCTCTTTTTCACTTCTTCGTGTTCTTGACCTTGACCTGTTCTTTGAAAAACAAATTTACCAAAAACTTAAAAACAACCGATTAAAACATAAAAACGTGAATCACAATCCGAAAAAAAAAAAGTTTTGCAACCGAGCAATCCTCTTGAATCTTTTGATATCAAAACCGAGCCTTGAAAACGCTTCAATGGCTCTGATACCAATTATAAGTCCCAAAACTAATGAACCAGATATCAAGTAACTATCAATCGATGGCGGAATCAAAGATGATAGTGATTCAAGAAACAAATAATATGAACGATTGAATGATTAATCTCAACTAGCATATGATCTCTGATGGATTCGTCTGATACTAGAGAGCTTTGAATATTATTGATAGAAACTGCTAGTTGCAAATGAACCAATAAAACACCTTTAATACGTAGGAATTGGGCTCACATAGCCTTAATAGTC
This sequence comes from Ambrosia x helenae, assembly GCA_030844895.1. Classification (NCBI taxonomy): domain Eukaryota; kingdom Viridiplantae; phylum Streptophyta; class Magnoliopsida; order Asterales; family Asteraceae; genus Ambrosia; species Ambrosia x helenae. The sequence continues at coordinate 43,228,172 of CM061225.1, forward strand.
CCACAGCCCAACCCACAAGAATAAAGCCCAACATACTAACTGAGAACTAATTAGTTCTCGACCTAAACACCTTAAATAACTGAGAACCCAAGTGTTCTCGGTCCTAAATAGTAAAACACCTATATGGATCACCAATATGTGTTTGATAGCGTCAGTCTCACTAATATGGACCCAACAAAAATCGTAACTTAGGTGATAAATCATCTAAAAAAAGTCGTTAAAAAAATCATAACCAAGAATGATTTAGAATGATAAATCATCTTAAATCGTTAAAAAAAAATATTAAAACGATTGATTTCTTTTAATACATAGTGCGGTATTTAAACAGAGACGATTAAAATATTCATTCTAAATCAATTGATTAAAAAAAAAAACGATTAAAACACAGTTAAACCATATAGAATGATAATTGAAATGAATGAATATCATTTTTAAAATATATCAAATGACCGATTTCTTTTGTAATAATGTTAAGAATAAATAATGAAGCGAAATAATAATAGGAATCAACATTAGAAGAGTATAATCGATGATTACCTTGAATCATTTATGGAGAATCAAGAAACTATGAAAGATGAAGTAGGATGATAGAGAGGTTTGTTTGGAAGAAATGGAGGACTATGTTGTGGAGAATGAAGAAAAAATAAAAAGAAAACGGTTTATATACTCTAATTTTCGGAGCCCCATTTACATATTTGGATCCCTCAGGCCCTCTCTAAGGCCTTCATTCGACCCGAGTGTATTGATTTATTATATAGATAGATATGCTTAAATGTCAAAAGAGATGTGTAATTTTTTATATAGATCTATTATTTTTAATGTAATTTTTTATTTTAGATTATGCAAAATAAATAAAATAATATAGGAATTCGTGTTAAACAATTTTGTGGTTTGTGTCGGGTTCAACCTGCTAACCCACAAATATGACTTGTTTAGCACCGTTTCAATCAACACTAAACTATTACCTTACAACGCTGCACTTTTTAAGCATTATTTGTTTGAATAAATTGATGAAGGGCATGTGATGCTTGGTGCCGACTACTATGAAACCGATGCTCAAATAAAATGTTTGCTGACTTTTTAAATGGTTTTTTGTGATCGGCTTCTTTGTACCAGGTATTCAATGAAATGTCTAAGTGACTTTTAATATTGATTTTTGATTTGTAGCTGTGTATCAATGTTTCTTTTAGGCTTCGGTTTGAAGATGTGAGCGAGAACATTTGAAATTGATGCAAATCTAGGATGTTCCAAGTGTTGCAGACATAATTGGTAGAATGTTGGTTTTAGTTAATAATTTCTCTCTTTATTGTTTCTTAATTTAATAATTAAGTTTTTATTGTTGTATTACTTGATTTATGAAGGTTTGGGCCATATTTTAATATGTGCTATAAAGTTGTACTCCTGTTATTGAGATTCAGAGTATGGACTTACTAGGATAACCCTTCACTCTTGATCCAGAATATGAAGCTGCTCAGATAATAATTAAATGAATGGCCAATGTAAGTGTTAATGTGAACATAACCACATATCAAAACTTGATTATGTTTTGCTTTTTAGTGTTCTCTATTCTTTCATTACCTAAAGTTCATGATTGTCTATGAACTTTTAGACCTGACAAATTTATTCAAATGCATCTTCTATTCATGTGCATCTGGTTTGATGCTATTAGTTTATAGTTTAATGTGCAAAACACATTCCCTTATGATTTCTGTAACATTTGATTCATTTTTATTTTTTCTCTTTTGATAATTAGGACCCACCAGAGACTGGCATCACATCATCATTCATGGATGGCGAATCAAGTTCGGATAGGGGGCTTTGGTTGGATACTGGCTAGCCTCTTTGTTAATTCACCTTCAGGGTCATGCAAGTATGGTACAATTCGGAAGTGAAGTTGTGACTAGTCAAGCCTCGGGTTCTCATACTTCAACAGAAATGGGAAGCGGACATTTCTCAGTTGAAGGGATTGGAAATGTTTCATATTTTCGAAACGTGCAAGTTATTGATTGGGATAATAGCTTAATCCCATTATCTAATCTAAAGACGTTAGTTGATAATCCAAAGTGCTATGATATTAGAGGCGGAGTAGTAATTTTTGGGGTCATTATATTTGTGATCGAAACATGTGTTGCGGGACACTGGTATGTAAAGTTGACATTTGACCGAATGAATTGCGATAATTGTGCTATGGTATTAATGTATCATATTTATACTTTGTTTTTTGCGGCAAATTGTTGTCTTACATTTGTCTTACAAGTGCTCTCAGAATTCCTGGTCTCATTAAGTTGCTCATCTATCTATATAATAAATGAAAACACTAGGGTTGAATTCTAGATTTTTAGAGGGTCTTCAAGGATCCAAATCCTAAATGGGGCTCCATGAAAAAGTATTATATAAACCTTTTTTTTGTTTTGTCAACATCCATTTGTATGTTACAACATCTTCCTCCTTCCTATCCTAATTATTCCTTTCTCATTCCTCATTCCTCTCTCATTCTTCTTTTTGCAAGGTATGTTGTTCATCAATCTTACATCAATCTCGAAATGTTTTTGATAATTTTTCTGCATTTTGATTAGTTTGATACATAATGCTTGCAATCATCTTACATAAAAGATAAACATAATCGGTTTCTATCATTATTTTTCTACAAAGATAAATCACAATCGTATAGCTATCAACCTTCTACAAAATATTTAACTACAAAACACGTTTTCTTATTAAAATAACTATCTAATCTGTTTTCGATTATGTTTCTGATTTGTATGATATCCATACATAGCGGTTTACTAACATATTAAAGCAAACAGAAATACAATCGTTTTATTTCGGATTTATTTGTAATGATCAGAATCTTCTTTTTATTAACACCATTTGATAATCTGTTTAGGATCAAGTCTCTGCTTTGGATGAAATCGACACACAAGTAATTCTGATCAGGTTTAATCATTGATGATATGATTGTGGTTTTAATAACAGATTGCAATTGAAATCAGTTTCGAGTATGTGTGAATATAAAAAAAGATTATAAAAAAAACAAAATACAGGATTTCATACAAAAAAAAAAAATTGAAATCAGTTTCGAGTATTAGTGACTTTATGGATACTTTAACAAAAGTTTGTTTTGCAGACGAAGAATAGGATTTCATTAGGACAAATAACTTCATTATGGCTTATCACAATGGTGACAAATTCTTCAAGGTTATTCATGACCCTTCCGCACGAGTTTTGGTATGACGTTTCTAATTTTTTTTTAAGTAAAAAAAGCTTATTCGTTATTATAATGTTGTTTTTTACGTGTTTGTCCAGACATTGCCGAAATCCATGAACAGGTTTTTGTTATCTAAAAACTTACGAAACAACAACATTAAAGTTTTGACATACCACGTAGGCTTTTTGTTACCAAGATTGATACACAAGAAGTTATTGATTTGTCACAAATGAATTAATCCGTGTTCAATGTATTTTGTCGTTCATTCCATTAAACACATTTTCAATACACTCGTCAGTTTAATGTTACTTCTTTATTTATTATGATTTCCTTTTATACTTATTTTAAATAAATTTTACTGCTTATTAAATAGAATTTGACCTTTGACTATGCTATAAATTTTCAAACTTCGTATTAATTGGAATTTAAATGTGTAATTATGCACGTTGACTAAGATTTAATTATGGTCAACATGTCTAAATGAGTACGAAAATGTGTGAGTCAATAATCATTAAAATCATTACTATATTCCATTATTATATACAATATTTAGATTTTTACCGAATATTTAGTATGTTGTAATTGTAAGAATGTGTATACATTAATCAGTGGTGGCAAGACGCGATTATTTAGAATACATAATGTATATGAATTTACTCACAGCATTCATAAGGAATTGATACATGTTAAGGCGAAATTTATGGTTTCCTTCTACAATAACAAATTGACTTTGAATACGAATTTACTGGTCCAATTTTCAAGCATGTTAAGGCGAAATTGATGGTCTCCTTCTACTCCATTGTTGAATGTATAAGGAAAGTAATATGTTTACTGATCTTGACTTTGAATACGAATTTAAAAAATTGTAAATATACATTAAGATAAATAGTTATATTCACTCACATTATTCATAAGGTATTTATACATGTTCAGACGAATTTTTTGGTATCCTGATTCAATAACATATTCACTTTAAATACGAATTTACTCATAAAAATCATAATGTTATTGTCAAGATCTTTGCTGCTATACACTATAGTTATCATGTATGTCAAGCATTCAAACAATAACACACTAACCTTTTGCAGTTTCGAATCTGTAGCATAATGATATATGTAAAGCATATAATAACATATAAAGAACATTTAGTTAAATAACATTGAATAGATCAAAAAAAAAATCACAACTAGGTATAATGCTTGACATGCGGCATTTATGGTTTCAATGCTTGACTTTGACTAAATTCAATCAATACATAATGTTATAACAATAATAACAATGCTAATTCGGGTGCTAATTACCCTCCACTCTTTCATCCATTTCTTATTATTGAACTGATTGAATACCTATATAATGCTTGACATAACATATAAAGAACATTTAGTTAAATAACATTGAATAGATCAAAACAAATCACAACTAACTATAATGCTTGACATGCGGCAATTATGGTTTGAATGCTTGACTTTGACTAAATTCAATCATGTTGGGTCTGCTGACCTGGAGAAGAACAGATGATTGGAAAGCCAAAATATGCTAACAGTTGATCCTTTCAATAAACAGTCTTTACAACTTACTTCTCCCAAAAGACTGCTGACTCTAACAACTGTTCTATCCAAACAACTGCTATGACAACTGCTGATACAAAGGACTGCTGAATAAACAACTGATGAAGAACAACTGCTGACCAAAGGTCTGATGAAGAACAACTGCTGATTCAAGTACTGAAGACTAAAGCACTGCTGGAACCAACAACACTTAGGCTCCAGCAGTGGATACAAGATCATCAGAGTTTTCCTACAACAGCTGTTTACTATCAGTGCTTTCAATGTAACAATAGTTTGTAATAGGCAGATGTTTTATGTTTGTTATTCTGTTAGAGGTCACTGTCTTAGGTGACGTCAGCTTAGGTCATCAGTGGTTTAGGTCTGTCTAAAAATAGAACAGTGCATGTACTGTTCTATTGCATCACACACACAAACATTCTCTCAGACAAACACTGTGTGATCAGGCTGAGGGGGAGTAATTGTACGATTGTAATCTTTTAGATAAATGAAAGCATTCGATCTGAAAACATTTACTCTCTTGTTTTGATTAACAGTTTATTATTCCGCTGCACTTTCATTCTATATTCGTTTCACTTTTATCATATTTAGTTAAACATAATCAAAACAATCAAACTCAGATCCTAACAATTGGTATCAGAGCTTGGTCAATTAAATTCGATCTAACAAATCAATTTAATAATCAGCTCACAATTATTGATATCGTTTGTCTGTTGGATTGAAAACAGAGTAATAGTTTAATTTCGTTTCAACCGTTTTTAAACAGACTTTGTTTTTTGAAAAATCAGAGAATGGCTTCAATCAATCACGATCCACATAATACTGGCACGAACAACAAGCCACCGATGCTTGTCAGATCTGAATACAATATCTGGCAACGTCGGATGAGCCATGTTCTAGCTCAACAAAACACTGGGTGTTGGAAGTCGGTTATCTTCGGACCACATGTTCCGACTGTGCCGAGTACTGAAGATCCCAAGGTGTTTGAGCCAGAAACTTGAAAACTACTCCGACCAGGATTTTCAGAAAATTGAGTTAGATGCTAAGGCCTTCAGTATTGTGGCCATGGCTCTACCCAATGATATATATGCTGGGTTGTTACACTGTAACAGTGCAAAGGAGTTGTGGGATGCACTGAAAGAACAGTTTGGTGGGACTGAGGAGGTTATTGAAAAAATCGTGAAATACTTAACCAACAATATGAAACATTCAGTCATGTCAAAGGAGAGTCATTAACTTAACAGTTTGAGAGGTTTAATTGTTTAATTAGTGAACTAAAATTGGTTGGTCTTACTTACCCTCATTCAACCTTGAACCATAGGTTTTTAAGATCACTACCAGACAAATGGGACACTATTGCTATTGTGATAAGAAACTCAATTGGATTTAAAGACCTATCACTGACCCAGCTTCATGGTAAGCTCTTGACCTATGAGAGAGAGCTTAACCAGAAAAAGAAGCTCCAGGATTCTGGAAAAGTGTCTGATGACTATGTATTTGGGAATACAGCACTTTTGGGTCATGATGAGGTGCCTGGAAACACTAAGGATCAGAGTTATGATCATTTCATTGACATAACTTCAGGTTTTAACTCAGGTTTTAACTCTGATTCTTATTCACCAAACTATGCTTTCACAGCAAGTGGTGGTGATATCCAGGCATCTGACAATATATCCTTTGAGTATGATGACCTGAAATACCTTGACCCTGATGATTTGGAAGAAATGGACATTATGCACCAATTGGCCCTTCTCAGTGTAAGAACTAACAATTTTTACAAGAAAACTGGGAGAAGGTTTCCAGGGTTAACTGGCAGATCTAAGGTTGGGTTGGATAAATCAAAGATAAAGTGTTACAAATGTCATAGACTTGGTCATTTTGCTAGGGAATGTAGGGGTCAACATGGTACACCTATGATTACCTATCCAAATCAAAGACCACAGACCAACACTTATCAGAATTCCTATAATGCCCCTGGACCAAATGTGCAAAACACTGCTCATTTTGCACAGTCCTCAAACACTGTTCCTGTCCAGTATGTCCAAACCACTGTTCCTCAGATCCACTATGTGCAAACACCTGTTACTCAAGCACCTGTGCAAACGACTGTTGCTTCATCCTCTGCTCCTGCAGAGACCAGTCAACAGAGCTTCTTTACACAAGGCTTTGTTGATTGGAGCAGTCTACCTGATGAGTTAACAGATGAAAATTTTGCATTAGTTGCCAAAGCTGAAAATGAACCAGAAAACTTCTGTTTCATGGCCATGGTTGATGAGGTTGAATCTGAGGAGGTGGTGACTGAATCTGATGTTGTGACTGATGATGTTGTTAGTGAAGTTGTTACAGGTGAAAAACCTAAAGAAGAGGTTGTGAATCTCTCAAATCCCTGGGGTGCATCTGATGACTGTGAGTGCAAGTGTGATTGTGCATTGATGGCTGCTGCTAAGGTATCACCTCAAATTCTTAAAGAGTTGTGTTCTGACAAATGTGTAATAGCATTTGCCAACATCAAAGAGGTGAATGAAAACCTTAGAAAGAAAATTTTGGATGATGAAGTTAAATTTGAAAAACTTTCAAAAGATTTAAAAACAAGTTTAACTGTAAAAGAGTCTGAAATAAGCAGATTAAAACATGAAGCAACCATAACCAAAGACCAGCTCCAAACTATGATAGCAAAATATCAAAGTTGTAAAAGTGAGCTTGAATCCACCCAAGTTGAATGTGAGAAATGGGTGGAATCATGTAGAGGTTTTGAGATGCTACTCAACAAACAAACCAAAAGTCATGTGAAGTTTGGTTTTGGTTTTGAAACCACTGCTCCAGCTTTTGAAAACACTGACAAAAAGAGTCAAAAGTCCGTTAAGGTAGTACCAACAAACCTGCAGGGTCAAGAGATTAAAATCACTGAACCAAATGGTAAGAAAATTGTTCTTGAAAAACCAGAAGGTTCCTCATCTTTTACTGAACTTGAAAAGTATGAATTTAAACCTACTTGGTCTGATGAGTGTGATACTCTTGAGAATTTTAAACCTGTTGATTTTAAAACACCTGATGGGAAGACAGCTCCTCAGGCAAAAGTCATTTCCCTGGCAAAAGTCATTCCCCTGAAAAATCTTCCAGCAGATGCTCAAACATCTGCTGAAAAGAAGGCTGAAAAGAGGAAGAAGAAAGAAAAGACTGTCAACTTGTTCTGTGATTTCTGTGAAAAGAAGAATCATGTCACTAAAAACTGTTTTCTTCTAAAAGCATATGACATTAACATAGGAACAAGTGAATGTGATTCCAAAGCCACATGCTCAATATGTGGGAAAAAGAATCACAAGACCAAAGAGTGCTTGTATCTCAAAAATTTTGATGTAAAAATACAAGAATACAAAGCTAAAACTCTTACAAACCCTGTGGTTAGTACTTCAAAAGGAAAGCCCAAACAGACTTTCACCCCTGTCCAAACACCTGTTACTAAAAGGCTTGAAACATCTGCTTCTAGAGATGTCCAAGTAACAGATGCTCCACCCACAAGCAAATACCCAAGAGGTTATGGTCAACCACCATGTCACAGTCTGCCACATGTTTATGAGGAGCCAAAAAGACCCTCTAAACCAAGAGTGAACAGAAATCCATATGGGTATTATCATCTGTCAGGAAGTGATCAAACAACTGCTGCCCCAAGTGTTGACATCCAAGCACTGGCAAATGGTCAGCAGCAGTTGTTGAACTTAATTCAAAAACTAGTCCAAACCACTGATCACCTTCCAAAGCTTGAGTCTGAAAGGTCTGAGGACCCATCCAAAGCCAAACTGGCTTTGGACACTCACCAAAACTAATCCATTACTGATGTGCAGGGAGCTTCTGCTTGTTTAGATAGTCTTTGGTATGTAGATAGTGGAGGCTCCAGGCACATGACAGGATGTAGAGCCCTTCTTCTGGACTTCTTGGCTCATGGAGGGGGTGATATATCCTTTTGTAATGATTCAAAAGGTAAGGTGTTGGGTTCAGGGACTGTACAAGCTGGTAAACTCAAGTTTGAAAATGTCAATCTTATTGATAATCTCAAGTTTAATCTTCTGAGTGTTTCACAAATGAGTGACAAAGGTTATGGCTCATTTTTCACAAAGAAAACTTGTAAGATTATTGGGCCAGAAGTGGTGAAAAAGATTGATACCATCATTGCTGAGAGCAAAGCACAACTTGTTGCTCATAGAAGTGGCAATGTGTATGTTGTTGATATGTTAAAGGACAATCCTATGGCAAATGTCTGTCTATTTTCTGCTGCCTCCACTAAGGAGACAGAATTGTGGCATAGGAGATTGGGTCACACCAACCTTAATACTATCAACACACTCTCCAAACAAAGCCTTGTTAGAGGTTTACCATCAAAAGAATTTAAATGTGATGAGCATTGTGTTTCCTGTTTAAAAGGGAAACAACATAAAAGCTCTTACAAATCCATTGATGAGTCCAAAACCAGTCAGTGTCTACAATTGTTGCACATGGACTTGTTTGGCCCTGTTAAAATCATGAGTCTAAGAAGAAAGAGATTTTGTCTTGTCATAGTTGATGATTTTTCTAGGTTTACATGGACTTACTTTTTACATTCTAAGGATGAGACTGCAGGTATACTGAAGGACTTTGTCACCAAAGTTGAAAAACAATATGACTTGCCAGTAAAAGTCTTCAGGAGTGACAATGGAACAGAGTTTAAGAATAAGGAGTTGGATGACTTCTGTGTGTCAAAAGGGATTGTGAGGCAGTTCAGCATCCCAAGAACACCAGAATAAAATGGGGTGGTTGAAAGGAAAAATAGAACCCGTATAGAAGCTGCAAGAACCATGCTAGCAGATTCTGGTTTGCCACTGTCCTTTTGGGCAGAAGCTGTAAACACTGCTTGCTATGTTCAAAACAGAGTTTTGATCAACCCAAGACATCAAAAAACTGCTTATGAAATTTTGTTCAAAATCAAACCATTAATTTCATTCTTCAAAATCTTTGGCTGCCCATGTTTCATTTTAAACCTCAAAGATTCCATTTCAAAATTTGCAGCCAAAGTAGACTGTGGTTATTTTCTGGGATATTCTTCTACTGCTAAGGCCTATAAAGTGTTTAACACAAGGACCAAGACAATAGAAGAAACTCTGAATGTAAAGTTCAATGAACTTTCATCTCTAAAAATCCCTGCAAACCCTGCTGAACTATTTGATTTAGATAAATTCAAAATTGAAGATATCACTGTTAAAACTAACAATGCAGGTATTCCACAGTCTCCACAACAAGATTACAGAACAGATGTTGTGATTCCCAGTCACTACAAAATCTATTCTGCCTCAGAGGAAGCAGCTGTTCAAAACAATTGTCAAAACTCTGCCACAGCTGTGTCAACCACTGTTTCACCCCTCACAACCACTGACCTATCATCTGTTGACAAAAGTCAATCATCTGTTGACAAAAGTCAGTCAAGTTTCACACCACTTGGACCCATTCCTCCATTACCATTTCAAACATCTGATGGCACTACAGAAGTACCAACAGATGTTACACCAACAGAGTCACCAAACCTCTGTCCATCACCTCAAAATGCCACCGTTCCATATCAGGGAGATCTTATTTACTTAAGAGCTCATCCACCAGACCGATCATTGGCAACATCAGAGAGGGTGCCTCACAAGAAGCCAATCCTCAAATATCTGTCTTTTTGCAGGTTTCTTATCCCTCACACAACCTGTCAAGTACCAAGAGGCACTGAAAGACAACAGTTGGGTAGAAGCCATGCAAGAAGAACTCCTTCAATTTAAAAGACAACAAGTATGGGAGCTTGTACCACTTCCTAAGGATGTTTGTCCTATAGGAACAAAGTGGATCTTCAAAAACAAAACTGATGAAAGGGGTATTGTTGTCAAGAATAAAGCCTGGCTTGTGGTTCAAGGCTTCAGACAAGAAGAAGGAATAGATTATGATGAGACTTTTGCTCCTGTAGCAAGACTAGAAGCCATCAGACTCTTTTTAGCCTTTGCTGTCAACCACAACATAAAGGTGTATCAGATGGACATCAAATGTGCTTTCCTTTATGGCAAAATTCAGGAGGAGGTCTATGTATGTCAGCCACCTGGTTTTGAAGACACATTCCATCCTGACTATGTCTACAAGCTCAACAAAGCTTTGTATGGACTCAAACAAGCACCAAGGGCCTGGTATGAAACTCTTTCCACATTTCTCTTATCCATTGGTTTCACAAGAGGTAAAATAGATAAAACTTTATTTCTTAAATGGAAAGGGAAACACTTAATGATTGTTCAAATATATGTGGATGACATCATTTTTGGATCCACATGTAACCAAATGTGTGAAGAGTTCAGAAAACTCATGACAGCAGAGTTTGAGATGAGTGCCATGGGTGAGCTTCAGTGTTTCCTTGGTCTTCAAGTGAAACAACTGCAAAATGGCACATTCATTCACCAAAACAAATATGTAAAAAATTTATTAACCAGATTTGAGATGAATGATTGTAAGCCATGTAGCACACCCATGAGTACAGTCAAGCTGCTCACTATTGATGACAAGGATGAACTGGTTGATCAAACACATTATAAATGCATGATTGGGTCTTTACTGTACTTAACTGCATCTAGGCCAGACATTATGTTTGCTACTTGTGTCTGTGCAAGATCCCAGGCTTCACCCAGAAAGTCAAACCTTATTGCTGTGAAAAGGATATTCAGATACCTCGAAGGTGCTCCCACACTTGGTATCTGGTATCCTGCTAATGGAAACATTAAGCTTTCAGGTTATTCAGATAGTGACTTTGCTGGCTGTCACACCACAAGAAAATCCACATCAGGAGGATGCCAATTTCTAGGGAATGCCTTAGTCTCCTGGCAAAGCAAAAAGCAGGCAGCTGTTTCAACCTCAACAGCTGAATCTGAATACATTGCTGCTGCAAGCTGTACAGCCCAACTCATGTGGCTTCAAAATCAACTACTGGATTTTGGGATAACTGCACTTCAGACTCCACTCATGTTGGACAGTCAAGCTGCTGAAAATATCATCAAAAATCCAGTCTCTCATTCCACTACCAAACACATTGACATAAGACATCATTTTGTCAGAGACAGCTATGAAAAAGGTTTGATTTCTCTGCACCATGTTCCAACAGAGGATCAGTTGGCAGATGTGTTAACAAAAGCTTTAGACACATCTACCTTTACAAATCTGATTTCCAGAATTGGTATGTTAAACATGGATTAAGCAAATAATTTTTTTTAATCATAATAAAATGTTTCAGAAAATCAAAATTTATTCAAATAGCTGTTTGGTTGAAAATCTGTTTATAACATCTGATCAGATAAAACAACCACTGTTTCATTCATATCCACTGTTGGTTGAAAAATCTGTTTCAAAACATCTGATCAGATAAAACAACTGTTAGTTGAAAAATCTGTTTCAGAACATCTGTTCAGATAAAACAACTGTTTCCTTATATATTTATACTATATCTATACAAAAAAAAAACAGTTGGTTCCATCAGCTGTTTGTATAAGTTGTTTGCCAAAAACAGCTGTTCTCCACCAGATGTTTCATCCATCAGATGATTGCCACGTCTGCTCATATAAGCAGAGGTTTGGCCACATTAGCGGTTTCCTTGAGCCTATAAAAACCCTGTTTTACCACAACAGATGTTACACTGTCTCATTGTATTCAAAATACAGAAACCGCCTTCTTCACTCTCAAACCCTCAATCAAATTTTCATTCATCTTCACCTTCGAAATCCATTACAATGGATCTTCAAGCCAAAGCCACCCACAATTGTCTCCCATATCTGGTTGAAACAGATGACAACGTTTCATTCCATTCCACCATTGACATTCTTCTAAACTCCAAATACCTACCCATCTTAACCGCTGACGCCCCCATTTATCTCGATACAATCCAAGAGTTCTGGTTGAATGCTGAGTTTTTACTCCAAGACAAAAAGCCTACTTCCATTATTTCCAAAATTGGAGAAACTAGTATCGTAATTACCCTTGAAACCATATCCACAACCTTCTCATTGAATGACCTGGCAGGTAAGGACTCCTTCACTAAAACAGAGCTTCACACTGAGTTCCAAGAAAGAGGGTATGATTGTCAGATGACTGGATCAACTCTTTTCAAAAAGTTTTTCCCTCCAGTCATGAAATTTTTCTTCCATACCCTTCTTCTATGTGTCTCTGCTAAGTCCACATCCTTTAATGAAATCCCATTAAGGATACAATATCTGGGTTATGCCATGTTGTCAAACTCTGACTTCAATCTTTCCCAGGGATTGTTCATGGACTTAGTATCAAATGTGAAAGCAATCAAGTCTGGGTCTAACAATGCTTTTCTTATTTACCCAAGAATTCTTAGTGTAATCTTACAAAAAAGTCTTACCAGAAAAAGTCTTCAAAAAGGGTGAGGCAATGCAAATGAAAAGCTTAACCGATGAAACTTTCACTAGAATGCTGGGTGGAAGCACCCAAGAAAAAGTGTCTAAAGTGTCAAAAGTTTCTAAAACACAAACAAAGAGGACAAAGACAACAACTGTTGTCAAAACCTCTGTTGTTGAGCCCACTGCTCCTGGTGATCATGGCACTACATCCAGTGCTGTGAAACCCACACCAGCCACTTCCAAAAAGAAACATCCATCCACAAAAACCACCACTCAACCACAAATGAGGCTTCTGGATGATGAGGTACCAGAAGAAACCTCTGTTGCACCACAAAAGCAACCTGAAACCACTGTTGTTACTTCCTCACAACAGTTGGACATACCTCCACCTGACCAAACTCCTCATGAATCCTCCCAAAAGGATCATGTTGTAAGCCAAGGGGACACACATCATGATACATTTGAGTCACTTAGCCAAATGTTCACAAGCCCCTCTCCCAGGGCTAATTCTCTTGTTACTCCTCCACCCTCACCATCACATCATGTTCCACAAACCATGCAACCTCTGTTTGAGGCAATTGACAAATCTCAGGAAGATCCCAGTTCCACTTTTCCACCTATCACTGAGAGCATACTCCCACAAGTGACTGGTCCTGAGAACATTCAATATGCTATCCCACAAACAGAAGAGGAGGTTACACTACCTGAGTTCAATGCAACTCTAGGTGAGTTTTCAAGTGGATCAGCCACTACTAATGTAGAGACCACTGTCTCACATCAGGACAGTGTCACGCCCTCAAAATCCACTTGCGGAGTTTTACCGCGAGGCGCATGACAAACCAGGATCTAAACCAACGATCACAATAAACAAGTCTAAATGAACATATGCAATTTCAAAAACATAGTTTAAAATTCCCCAAATACAGCGGAAGCTTATTCAAAACATAATCCAAAATAAACCAAGTGTTCAACGTTTGAAAACCATGCAATCCTAACTAGACGCCGTGCAGACGCGTGCGCCCTAGTTCCATTGTGCTACCTTAGCGACCTGAGAAAACATGTAAGAGAATACGTCAGCACAAAAATGCTGGTGAGTTTACAGGTTTGTAATCCAAGTACCAAGTTCAACCTGTCCATACTATAACAAATTGAAAACCAAAGTACGCTAGCTAGGCGTATGTTTTGTTACTACTACGATTGGAAAACCATTACTAACTCGTAAACCAGATGTCGTGCCCGATGTAGTAAACCTGTTGTTCCTGTTTGAGACAATATGCACCCGCCGACCCTCCAAGTCGACGAGTGGGGTTGGTCACTCCCAATAGCGCTATTCACATTTCCCCGTTATGCAAACCCGCACATTCATGGTTCCCCCGGGACTTCCAAAGATCGTATAGTAAACCATAGAAAACCCATAGTATGACAGTAGTTACCAAACATAAGTTTTAACACATGTTTTCTCCCCGAAAAGTGAAACCAGTTAAAAGAGGGGCCGTAAAATCACCTTAGGTTGCGTTACTTCGTAATACGAATAAACTCAGCAAGCTATGCTAGTCCCGTAAAGCGGCGACCTAACATATGACAGTTACAAGTACTTAGACTAATAACCCGCAGGTTAGTTAGTACCTAGATGTCCAGACCATAACCAAGTTCGTTTGAAAACACCGTGACTGTTTAACTGACCCAATGTACAAGACTCGACATCCCATTGGTGACCCGAGACTCCCCGTGTTATGCTTACGCTCTCAAACATACAATCATGCAATCACACTTAACATACGTTAACGTCCAACAAGTTATAGCACGTAGTTCACGTATCACATAATTAAATCCAAACATATGTTACCAAGTTATTAGATATGTTACGGGGTTCCTAGCATGTTCCTAGATGTCAAATCGGGTCTCGGAATGCTAATTTACACTTACAGCAGCAGTACACGCGATTAGGAAAAGTCAACTAGCATTTAGGTTGGTCAACAGGCATTTAGGAAGGCTAATCGCCTATAATATAGGCAATTAGGTCATAAGACATGTATCTACTAGCAATTAGGTCATAAGACATGTATCTACTAGCAATTAGCTCATAAGACATGCATCTACTAGCAATTAGCTCATAAGACATGCATCTACTAGCAATTAGCTCATAAGACATGTATTTCAGGACTTAACTAGCATTTAGGATCACAATTGCATGTAATAGAGGCATTTAGCCCCCAATCGCATGATATATAGGCGATTAGGGCATCCTTACAGGCGATTGGTCTCCTAATCGCCTATAACATAGGCGATTAGGGTTGCTAATCGCCAGTAACCCAGCTGTTCCGGTTTTTCGCGCGTTTAACACTCCAAATCAGATCCAGAACGGGTGTAATCATCCAATATCAATCCAGCAACTATACCAAACATGTTTAAACCAAAATCCTTCGTTTAGCCTCGTATTATCAGCCCTGCATGCAACCATGTACTCCAAACACAATACACATAGCATGAAACATCACATTAACATGCATAACTATAACACTAATGAACAATTACTTAGATTTCATTAGCATGATATCATTATTAATCTGAAACTAACCTAATAACATGTTAATCATCCATCTTGAATCATAAAAACCCTAGCTTTTAATCATAAACACACATAACACATGTATGATAGTTAGAATCCGATTAACAACACTTATTAACGATTTTCAGAAAGCTTATTCGTTTTAAAACATGTCTGGACCGTTAGGGATTTAATAAAAACGTTAATAAAGATTTCATGGAAGAAAATCACACCTTAGATTGTGATAGATTGATGAACTAAGCTTGAAACCTTGTGTTTTGATCAAAAATCACGTTCCAGAGGTTGTGTGTGTGTTGGGGCGGGTTATGGGACGACTAGGGTGGTTATTATGAAGTTTAGGAGGTCAAGCATTGTATTTATAGTCGTTTTTAGTCGTCCAGCACGTAACACGCGATTGTGCAGCATTTACACGCGATTAGGGCTCCTAATCGCATGAAACTTCATGCAATTAGGGCCTAATCGCCCCTAAGGCATGCATTTAGCATGCCAATCGCCCCTATGAAGGCCCAATCGCATCCCCTATAGGCGATTGGGCTCCCCTAATCGCCTATAGGGGCTGGTTCCGTGTGTTTTGCGCGTTAAACCCCATTTTAACATATGTTAACACATTTTCACATACCGACAAGTCACATAATGATTCTAAACACATAACACTTGCAAACAAACATATTCACACTCGTTCACCAATTCCCGGGACTCGAGACTTGTATGTTCCGTATGACCTGACGATTCTACGAATCGTCACCATTTGTACACTTGGTTAAGGACTGACATCTAATGAACCTCTAGACCAACATCCAATGATCTTCTATACTAAACCGGTAGTTCCCGAACCATAACACGACTTAACTAACCCAGTTAAGTATAATATACGCGTGACTCGCTAAGGTAGACTTTCATCTAGACAACGTTGTTAACCAGAATTTGCCGGGTGTCACATCATCCCCACGTTAAAAGAATTTTCG
This sequence comes from Ambrosia x helenae, assembly GCA_030844895.1. Classification (NCBI taxonomy): domain Eukaryota; kingdom Viridiplantae; phylum Streptophyta; class Magnoliopsida; order Asterales; family Asteraceae; genus Ambrosia; species Ambrosia x helenae. The sequence goes on from CM061225.1 coordinate 43,244,881, forward strand.
TCTCGAAAATTGCACAAGTACCAAAAGGAATGACGAAAGAATCAAATAAAAGATAGAAACCAAAAGAGAGATTCACCCGAGTTGTCACATCATCCCCACGTTAAAAGGAATCTCGCCCCGAGATTCATTCAGCTGCAGTAGAGACATATCTCGATTCGAACGCTTCTTTAGGAAAGAGATGAGGATACTTAGACTTCATCTGATCCTCCCGTTCCCAAGTGTACTCTGGTCCCCGGTTCGAGTTCCAGCGAACCTTAACAATGCGAATCTTGCTATTGTAACATCACAAAAATTTTCCCCAAATTTTTCTATATAAAACCCTCACTATATATATATACTTTATCCTTAATTTTATACATTTATGCCTAAAGCACAACCTATATATAATAATAATAATAATAATAATAATAATAATAATAATAATAATAATTATAATTCAGTTTAAAATATATATATATATATATATACACACACAAAACATAACAGATCTGGCCCATTTCCATCTTGTTTTCCTTTTTTCTTTTGAAGCCCAGCTGATTCCAGCCCAAGCCCAAATCTGAGCCCAACTATCCCTCTTATCCGGCCCACATAACAGCCCAACCGGCCCAACAGCTAACCACCCCTCCCTCTTTTTCGTTTAATTTTAAAAAATAAAAGGTGCGAGCCGGGTTTCGAACCCGAGACCTCCCACTCACACACACACGTCCACACCATCTGGGACACACACTCTCATTGTTTTTAACCCAGCTTTATTTGTATTTAAGCCCACTTCTGTTCTTCTTTTCTTCCTTCCTGTGTCGAGCAGCAGCAGCAGATATGGAATGATTTTGACAAATTTTGACCATTCAATTCACTTAATGGATTGATTACGTGATTTTCGGCCTTGTCCGACCATGACACACGATGATTACTGACCAATTATTACACAATTAAACACTTCACGCGTATACATTCAAACGGGTCAAAACTTGCCATATCGATCAAACAGACCTTCACCCTATAAATTGAACATTCACGAGCCTTCTACCCTCGCCATTTCATCTTTCTCCACCTCTGTTTCTTCATAATTACTCTCAATCTTGATCTGCGATCGTGTTTTGACTTGGACTTTGACCGAGCAATTCGTAATCAAATCATCCTTGTAAGTGTAATCTTTGTTGTGGGTTTTGTTAATCGGCGATTGCACAATATTAGCCCCATGTTTAATTGGGTTAATGCTGTGAGAATTGTCTGATTGGAAATCTAGGGCACGTATTCAAGATTTTGGGGAAGAACACATGCGTCTGTTTATATTTATTTTAAAACAACAACATCCAAACACAACCACTGGCTTGGACCAGATGGTTGTGTCTGGTGCCTTATACACAAGCCACCCGGGTTCGAGTCCCGCGAGTGGTGTCCCTTTTGTCTTTTTTTTTTTACAAATCAAATACTTATATATAATACATTTAATTTTATAAATTCGTTTTTAATTATCAAAATCCTTTTATAAATTCTAAAAAAAATTAGTTTTAGTTAATCTGGTATAAATGCTTCACCCACAATTTTTAGTTTTTAAAAATTAATTTATTTAATATTTATAATAATTAAATCAAGTTTATTCTAATTTGTTTATAAAAATCTATAAAAATATCAAAACGATCTTATTAATTTCCACAAAAATTATGTTAAGTTTTTATAACATTAAGCTTTTCAGAAATGATTTTATTTCTGAAAAATCATTTATTTAATATTTTTAATCAATTTTTGTTAGTTTTAATCATAATTAAATCATAATAAATCCAATTTTTAATATTTTTTGCACCAAAATTTTATACAAATTATTTCTGATCATTTGAAACAGAAATATAATTTTTAAACTAATAATTCTTTAATTTTAGTATTTTTGAATATTAAAGTTAAGTTTTGACAATTTGTAATAAATAGATTTAATAATCTATTTTAAAGAAAATAATTTTATAAAAATTATTTTTATACTTTAAACACATTCTTGTGACCATCTTAGATTTAAAATTCATAAAAAGATTTTTGGTTAATTATTTACTAATATTCTCTAAATATCAAACATTTTTAATATTAATCAAACGAACAATTATCCCCAATTCGAAGCCCTAGAAACTTATACATTTGTAGACTCGATAGACTTAGACATATTTATTACTTTATTATAGGGTGATACTTGATACCTTTGGTCAACACAATTATCCAATTTTTCAACAGATATAACATTTTACCAAGGTGAGTTTTACATAGCCCCTTTTCTATTTATCACCATTTTTGGGGTGAAACATGTTACAACATTATTTATGCAATTCAAACATCAATGTGTCTATGTGTATCTCTATGTTGCATTATGTCTTGAACATGACTAGGGTAAGCACAATTCTAGCATAAACATTCATCAGCCAAACGGTATACATTGATAGATCTATTGGACTGACAATCCCACCCGATACGTGCCTCCTACAAAGGTTGCGTGGGTGTTTGTTATCGTATAACATATTCAAGTGGACCATGAGCGTATGGTATGTATCATATTATAACAGTCATCAGGGTTGGTTATGCACTCGATTTATTTCTCGTATGTTCTCACATATGGACTAGATTGACATGACACATGAATTGCACAACATTTTTATTCTATTATCAAAAAAACCTATGTAATTCTCACCAACCTTTGTTGACCCAAAACATTTTCAACTTAACATGTTTCAGGTTCTATTTGCTTGAAGATCTGAATTGATGCTTGAAGATATGTGTATAGTTTTTATATTTGATGTACAATTCTAGAACAATTGTATGTAATTCATTTAAATTATTTAATGGAATTTATTATTCACCATGAGCTACTGAACAATCATCTATACGTGACATCCCGATGTTTCCGCCATCGGTTGGGGTGTTACAGCTATGACGTAGGCTACGAATCTTGTAATCCAGAATCTCCACAGGTTCTTCCACAATCCGAAGACGATCATCAACCTTGATCTCTTCCAGTGGAACAATGAGAGACTCGTCAGCCAGACACTTCTTCAGGTTGGACACATGGAAGACGTTATGTACGTTACCGAGCTCCGTCGGTAAATTAAGACGATATGCCACCGGTCCAATCCGTTCTAGGATCGTAAATGGACCGACATACCGAGGGTTGAGTTTGCCACGCTTCCCAAAGCGTATGACGCCCTTCCATGGTGAAACTTTCAGAAGTACCTTGTCATCAACTTGGAATTCCAGTGGTTTGCGACGCTGATCGGCATAACTCTTTTGCCGATCCCGTGCCGCTGCCAACCGGTTACAAATCTGTACGATCTTTTCCGAAGTTTCGTACACTAGTTCAGGCCCAGTGAGTTGACTCTCACCCACCTCAGCCCAACAAAGAGGAGAACGGCATTTCCGCCCGTACAGTGCCTCGAACGGAGCCGCCTTGATGCTCGTGTGATAACTGTTGTTGTAAGAGAATTCTACTAACGGTAGATGAGCTTCCCAACCTTTGCCAAAATCGATCACGCATGCCCGCAGCATGTCTTCCAAGGTTTGAATCGTACGTTCACTTGACCGTCAGTCTGTGGGTGATAAGCTGTACTCATGTCTAGCTGGGTACCCAATGCTTTGTGTAAGGACTTCCAGAAGTGAGAAGTAAAGTGGGAGTCACGATCCGAGATAATAGAAACCGGCACCCCGTGCTTCGAAAAAACTTCCTTCAGATAAAGACGAGCCAAACGATCCATGGTGTCAGTCTCTTTAATAGCGAGAAAATGGGCTGATTTCGTCAATCGGTCAACAATCACCCATATCTTATCATTCCCGCTCAGTGACTTAGGAAGTTGCGTGACAAAATCCATTGTAATCCGTTCCCATTTCCACTCCGGAATTTCAGGTTGTTGCAAGAGACCCGACGGTTTCTGGTATTCTACCTTGACCTTAGCACAGGTCAAGCATTTGCTCACGTATGAGGCTATATCCGACCTCATGTTTGGCCACCAGTAAAGCACCTTCATATCTTGGTACATCTTATCCGAACCAGGATGAATAGAATACCGGGACTTATGAGCCTCATCTAAGACAAGCTCCCGAAGTCCCCCGAATAAAGGAACCCATATGCGTTCTGCGAAGTAGTGCAGGCCATCAGGCCTTCGCTCGAGGTGCTTGTCAGCACCGTGCATAGTCTCCGCTTTAAGGTTTTCCTCCTTCAAAGCTTCTAACTGAGCAGAACGGAGTTGATCAGGTAGAGAGGAATGTATGGTGAGTTGCAACGCCCGAACGCGACGAGGTTTAATTGATTCCTTCCTGCTCAAGGCGTCTGCTACCACATTCGCCTTGCCAGGATGGTACTTAATGGCGCAATCATAGTCATTCAGAAGTTCAATCCAACGACGCTGTCGTATGTTCAAATGTTGTTGGTCGAAAATATGTTGAAGACTCTTGTGATCGGTGTAGATGGTGCATTTGGTACCGTACAAGTAATGTCTCCAAATTTTCAACGCGAATACCACTGCACCCAACTCCAAGTCATGGGTGGTATAATTCTTCTCGTGCACCTTGAGTTGACGAGAAGCATACGCAATCACTTTCTCGCGTTGCATCAACACGCAACCGAGACCATGAATGGAAGCATCACAGTAGACAACGAAATCATCAGGGCCTTCAGGTAAGGACAAAATAGGAGCAGAACACAGTTTAGACTTCAGTCTTGAAATGCCGACTCTTGTGGTTCACCCCAGTCGAATTTTCTATCCTTCTGAGTAAGAGTGGTCAGGGTTGAGCGATCTTCGAGAACCCCTGAATGAAACGACGATAATAGCCCGCAAGGCCTAGGAATTGCCGCACCTCAGTTGGCGTCATTGGTGCTTCCCAGTCCTTAATCGCTTCGATCTTAGCTGGATCGACATGAATTCCCAGTTCATTAACCACATGTCCTAGGAATTGGACTTCGCGTAACCAAAAGTCACACTTTGAGAACTTAGCGTAAAGTTGTTCCCGTCGCAACAGTTCCAAAACTAAACGCAGGTGTTCCTCGTGTTCGGTCTTGTTCTTGGAGTAAATCAGGTTGTCATCAATAAACACGATGACGAACTTGTCAAGATATGGTTTGCAAACGCGGTTCATCAAATCCATGAAAACCGCCGGTGCGTTAGTGAGACCGAAAGGCATGACCAAGAACTCATAATGGCCATAACGTGTACGAAAGGCAGTCTTTGCAACGTCAGCTTCCCTTACGCCAACTGGTGATAACCGGACCTCAAATCAATTTTGGAGTAATAACTAGAACCCTGGAGTTGGTCGAATAGATCATCAATACGTGGAAGAGGATAACAGTTCTTGATGGTCACCTTGTTCAATTCTCTGTAATCCACACACAGTCGAAAACTCCCATCCTTCTTCTTAACGAACAGAATCGGGGCTCCCCAAGGGGAAGAACTCGGTCTGATGAAACCCTTGTCCAAGAGTTCCTGTAGCTGACTAGACAATTCCTGCATCTCGGGAGGTGCAAGACGGTAGGGGGCCCGAGCAATAGGAGCAGCCCCTGGTACAAGATCAATACCGAACTCGACCTGACGATGGGGAGGAAGACCAGATAAATCATCGGGAAAAACATCAGGAAACTCGCGTACAACTGGAATATCGTCGATCTTCTTCTCATCACTAGGGGAAACAGATAAGAGTGCCAAAACGGCCGAGTAACCCTTCCGAAGACACTTAAGGGCTTTCATGCTGGAGATGAGATTTAGCGGAACACCACCCTTGATACCGTACACCGAAAGGAATTCTCCATCAGGAGAGGAATCCGAATAATCTTGTCGTAACAAACAATCTCCGCGCGATACAAGGACAACCAATCCATGCCTACAACAACGTCAAAACTACCCAAAGGTACCGGCATAAGGTCGATGGGGAACGACAAACCCGACAACTCTAGTTGACACTCCCGAAGGATAAAAGTAGCTTCAATCTTTTTACCGTCAGCCAACTCAATAATATACTTAGCCTCTAATGGTACGGGTACTACATCTAGCAGTCGACTAACTTCCATGGATATAAAACTTTTATCGGCACCGGAATCAAACAAAACACTAACAGAGCGATTATTGAGAAGGAACGTACCGGTAACTTTGTCAGGATCCTGTCTAGCCTCAGCGGCTCCAATGACGAAGGCATGTGCATTCCTGCCACATCCCCCGTTGTTCCCGTTACCGTTGTTCCCTCCCTGCTTCAGTTTTGGGCAATCCTTCTTGTAATGACCAGTCTCTCCACAGTTGTAACATCCCTGTCTTCCCGTAGTTCCTTGAGTGGTAGGAGCCGAGTTAGTAGTCGGAGCCTGGGTTGATGGAAGTGTCGCCCGATAGTCTTTAGCAAAATGCCCAAATCGCTGACAGCGATGGCAACGATTACGATCGCAGTCCCCCTGATGATGACGCCCACACTTGTTGCATTTAGGCAGTTTCCCCGCATAACCACCCTGTTTGTTACCAGAAGAAGAACCCCCGCTATCAAACCTCTTTCCCTGCTGTGCTGGCCCAGATCCTTTCCCCTCGTTTTCCCACTTACGCTTGTTATTCTCCGGGGCCTTGACAGTCGAACCCTTAGCAGGCAAAATACCCTCATTCACCTTCAAGTTGGTCATCCTATGAGCCGATCGGACCACCTCTGAGTATGTAGGATGATTTCCCGCAGCTACCAACCCTGCGATTTCTGGCACTAACCCCGAGATATAGTGTTCGATCCTCCTGTACTCTGGCACATGCAAATCAGGACACAGCACTGCCAACTCATTACGCCTTACAGTATACTTTTCAATCTCTGACCCGGTCATCTTGAGGTTCCACACCTCCACGACCACCACCACCACGACCGCCACCACCACGCCCACCAGCGCGGCCACCTCCACGTCCTCCTCGCACTCCAGACATGATTCCGACAAAAAGGACGAGAAAATTTAGTTTCACAGCTAATGGTAACCACTAGCGTTCGCAAGATCAAAGCTAGATCCAACCCAGGACTATCCATTCAAACCCAGAGCTCACTAGGGCTTTCATGCATTTCGGTTTATGATTTTGTGTGCACCCAAAATGATAAACCGCTCTACATGGTCCTCCAAGTGTTCTCCTAGTTCAATGATCAAATCACCGAACATAGACTCTTAGCTATACACCGTAATGCTACGGTAGTTTGTGGCAAGTGTTTCTATTGGAGTATGGAAAGGAGATGTCCGAGCCTTGGACAAATCTCAAGAGTACACGATTTACCCCAATATACTGCACTGCCTAGAAAACAAGTAACCCGACATAAGATAGAACGGATGATGTAACATAGGAAGATCAGATGATTTAGAGATACCCCGACAAGACCATACGTAAACCACCATAATGTTTTTAGTACCATGTGACCGTCTAGTGTGTGCGACTCGGCTATAGACTAGACTCTACATGCAGTCCTAGTTCACTATAACCATTGGCTCTGATACCAATCTGTCACACCCTCAAAATCCACTTGCGGAGTTTTACCGCGAGGCGCATGACAAACCAGGATCTTAACCAACGATCACAATAAACAAGTCTAAATGAACATATGCAATTTCAAAAACATAGTTTAAAATTCCCCAAATACAGCGGAAGCTTATTCAAAACATAATCCAAAATAAACCAAGTGTTCAACGTTTGAAAACCATGCAATCCTAACTAGACGCCGTGCAGACGCGTGCGCCCTAGTTCCATTATGCTACCTTAGTGACCTGAGAAAACATGTATGAGAATACGTCAGCACAAAAATGCTGGTGAGTTTACAGGTTTGTAATCCAAGTACCAAGTTCAACCTGTCCATACTATAACAAATCGAAAACCAAAGTACGCTAGCTAGGCGTATGTTTTTGTTACTACTACGATTGGAAAACCATTACTAACTCGTAAACCAGATGTCGTGCCCGATGTAGTAAACCTGTTGTTCCTGTTTGAGACAATATGCACACGCCGACCCTCCAAGTCGACGAGTGGGGTTGGTCACTCCCAATAGCGCTATTCACATTTCCCCGTTGTGCAAACCCGCATATTCATGGTTCCCCCCGGGACATCCAAAGATCGTATAGTAAACCATAGTAAACCCATAGTATGACAGTAGTTACCAAACATAAGTTTTAACACATGTTTTCTCCCCCGAAAAGTGAAACCAGTTAAAAGAGGGGGCCGTAAACTCACCTTAGGTTGCGTTACTTCGTAATACGAATAAACTCAGCAAGCTATGCTAGTCCCGTAAAGCGGCGACCTAACATATGACAGTTACAAGTACTTAGACTAATAACCCACAGGTTAGTTAGTCCCTAGATGTCCAGACCATAACCAAGTTCGTTTGAAAACACCGTGACTGTTTAACTGACCCAATGTACAAGACTCGACATCCCATTGGTGACCCGAGACTCCCCGTGTTATGCTTACGCTCTCAAACATACAATCATGCAATCACACTTAACATACGTTAACGTCCAACAAGTTATAGCACGTAGTTCACGTATCACATAATTAAATCCAAACATATGTTACCAAGTTATTAGATATGTTACGGGGTTCCTAGCATGTTCCTAGATGTCAAATCGGGTCTCGGAATGCTAATTTACACTTACAGCAGCAGTACACGCGATTAGGAAAAGTCAACTAGCATTTAGGTTGGTCAACAGGCATTTAGGAAGGCTAATCGCCTATAATATAGGCAATTAGGTCATAAGACATGTATCTACTAGCAATTAGGTCATAAGACATGTATCTACTAGCAATTAGCTCATAAGACATGCATCTACTAGCAATTAGCTCATAAGACATGCATCTACTAGCAATTAGCTCATAAGACATGTATTTCAGGACTTAACTAGCATTTAGGAACACAATTGCATGTAATAGAGGCATTTAGCCCCCAATCGCATGATATATAGGCGATTAGGGCATCCTTACAGGCGATTGGTCTCCTAATCGCCTATAACATAGGCGATTAGGGTTGCTAATCGCCAGTAACCCAGCTGTTCCGGTTTTTTTCGCGCGTTTAACACTCCAAATCAGATCCAGAACGCGTGTAATCATCCAATATTAATCCAGCAACTATACCAAACATGTTTAAACCAAAATCCTTCGTTTAGCCTCGTATTATCAGCCCTGCATGCAACCATGTACTCCAAACACAATACACATAGCATGAAACATCACATTAACATGCATAACTATAACCCTAATGAACAATTACTCAGATTTCATTAGCATGATATCATTATTAATCTGAAACTAACCTAATAACATGTTAATCATCCATCTTGAATCATAAAAACCCTAGCTTTTAATCATAAACACACATAACACATGTATGATAGTTAGAATCCGATTAACAACACTTATTAACGATTTTCAGAAAGCTTATTCGTTTTAAAACAGGTCTGGACCGTTAGGGATTTAATAAAAATGTTAATAAAGATTTCATGGATGAAAATCACACCTTAGATTGTGATAGATTGATGAAATAAGCTTGAAACCTTGTGTTTTGATCAAAAATCACGTTCCAGAGGTTGTGTGTGTGTTGGGGCGGGTTATGGGACGACTAGTGTTGTTATGATGAAGTTTAGGAGGTCAAGCATTGTATTTATAGTCGTTTTTAGTCGTCCAGCACGTAACACGCGATTGTGCAGCATTTACACGCGATTAGGGCTCCTAATCGCATGAAACTTCATGCAATTAGGGCCTAATCGCCCCTAAGGCATGCATTTAGCATGCCAATCGCCCCTATGAAGGCCCAATCGCATCCCCTATAGGCGATTGGGCTCCCCTAATCGCCTATAGGGGCTGGTTCCGTGTGTTTTGCGCGTTAAACCCCGTTTTATCATATGTTAACACATTTTCACATACCGACAAGTCACATAATGATTTTAAACACATAACACTTGCAAACAAACATATTCACACTCGTTCACCAATTCCCGGGACTCGAGACTTGTATGTTCCGTATGACCTGACGATTCTACGAATCGTCACCATTTGTACACTTGGTTAAGGACTGACATCTAATGAACCTCTAGACCAACATCCAATGATCTTCTATACTAAACCGGTAGTTCCCGAACCATAACACGACTTAACTAACCCAGTTAAGTATAATATACGCGTGACTCGCTAAGGTAGACTTTCATCTAGACAACGTTGTTAACCAGAATTTGCCGGGTCTCACATCATCCCCACGTTAAAAGAATTTTCGTCCCGAAAATTGCACAAGTACCAAAAGGAATGACGAAAGAAACAAATAAAAGATAGAAACCAAAAGAGAGATTTACCCGAGTTGTCACATCATCCTCATGTTAAAAGGAATCTCGCCCCGAGATTCATTCAGCTTCAGTAGAGACATATCTCGATTCGAACGCTTCTTTAGGAAAGAGATGAGGATACTTAGACTTCATCTGATCCTCCCGTTCCAAGTGTACTCTGGTCCCCGATTCGAGTTCCAGCGAACCTTAACAATGCGAATCTTGCTATAACGTAGGCTACGAATCTTGTAATCCAGAATCTCCACAGGTTCTTCCACAATCCGAAGACGATCATCAACCTTGATCTCTTCCAGTGGAACAATGAGAGACTCGTCAGCCAGACACTTCTTCAGGTTGGACACATGGAAGACGTTATGTACGTTACCGAGCTCCGTCGGTAAATCAAGACGATATGCCACCGGTCCAATCCGTTCCAGGATCGTAAATGGACCGACATACCGAGGGTTGAGTTTGCCACGCTTCCCAAAGCGTATGACGCCCTTCCACGGTGAAACTTTCAGAAGTACCTTGTCATCAACTTGGAATTCCAGTGGTTTGCGACGCTGATCGGCATAACTCTTTTGCCGATACCATGCCGCTGCCAACCGGTTACGAATCTATACGATCTTTTCCGAAGTTTCGTACACTAGTTCAGGCCCAGTGAGTTGACTCTCACCCACCTCAGCCCAACAAAGAGGAGAACGGCATTTCCGCCCGTACAGTGCCTCGAACGGAGCCGCCTTGATGCTCGTGTGATAACTGTTGTTGTAAGAGAATTCTACTAATGGTAGATGAGCTTCCCAACCTTTGCCAAAATCGATCACGCATGCCCGCAGCATGTCTTCCAAGGTTTGAATCGTACGTTCACTTTGACCGTCAGTCTGTGGGTGATAAGCTGTACTCATGTCTAGCTGGGTACCCAATGCTTTGTGTAAGGACTTCCAGAAGTGAGAAGTAAAGTGGGAGTCACGATCCGAGATAATAGAAACCGGCACCCCGTGCTTCGAAACAACTTCCTTCAGATAAAGACGAGCCAAACGATCCATGGTGTCAGTCTCTTTAATAGCGAGAAAATGGGCTGATTTCGTCAATCGGTCAACAATCACCCATATCTTATCATTCCCGCTCGGTGACTTAGGAAGTTGCGTGACAAAATCCATTGTAATCCGTTCCCATTTCCACTCCGGAATTTCAGGTTGTTGCAAGAGACCCGACGGTTTCTGGTATTCTACCTTGACCTTAGCACAGGTCAAGCATTTGCTCACGTATGAGGCTATATCCGACCTCATGTTTGGCCACCAGTAAAGCACCTTCAGATCTTGGTACATCTTATCCGAACCAGGATGAATAGAATACCGGGACTTATGAGCCTCATCTAAGACAAGCTCCCGAAGTCCCCGAATAAGGGAACCCATATGCGTTCTGCGAAGTAGTGCAGGCCATCAGGCCTTCGCTCGAGGTGCTTGTCAGCACCGTGCATAGTCTCAGCTTTAAGGTTTTCCTCCTTCAAAGCTTCTAACTGAGCAGAACGGAGTTGATCAGGTAGAGAGGAATGTATGGTGAGTTGCAACGCCCGAACGCGACGAGGTTTAATTGATTCCTTCCTGCTCAAGGCGTCTGCTACCACATTCGCCTTGCCAGGATGGTACTTAATGGCGCAATCATAGTCATTCAGAAGTTCAATCCAACGACGCTGTCGTATGTTCAAATGTTGTTGGTCGAAAATATGTTGAAGACTCTTGTGATCGGTGTAGATGGTGCATTTGGTACCGTACAAGTAATGTCTCCAAATTTTCAACGCGAATACCACTGCACCCAACTCCAAGTCATGGGTGGTATAATTCTTCTCGTGCACCTTGAGTTGACGAGAAGCATACGCAATCACTTTCTCGCGTTGTATCAACACGCAACCGAGACCATGAATGGAAGCATCACAGTAGACAACGAAATCATCAGGGCCTTCAGGTAAGGACAAAATAGGAGCAGAACACAGTTTAGACTTCAGTTCTTGAAATGCCGACTCTTGTGGTTCACCCCAGTCGAATTTTCTATCCTTCTGAGTAAGAGTGGTCAGGGGTTGAGCGATCTTCGAGAACCCCTGAATGAAACGACGATAATAGCCCGCAAGGCCTAGGAATTGCCGCACCTCAGTTGGCGTCTTTGGTGCTTCCTGTAACGCCTCGCTATTTCAATAAATAATGATAATTATTATTACTATAATTATTATTATTATTATTATTATTATTATTATTATTATTATTATAAATTCTTATAAATGTTCACACGTCTATATATACGTCTATTATTAATATATAACGAATATATATAGTCCAAATACTCGATTTTAGTTGGCTCCTATAAATTAAATACGTGATTCTAATATTTTAAACGACTACGAGTGGGATGGAACGAGAGACACGATTTTAACGGGTTCGTATACGCGGTACCATCCACTTAACCTAACCCAACTTACAACAAAACCCTATCTATATAACATCTTATTCTTCCATCTTCTTCACCAAAACCCTAGCCCCCATTCTTCTCCTTCCTCCTCCCATTCCTTTCCTCCACGTACACCCACACAACTACTACCCTTACCACTGCAGTCCATCCATCCCTAAAACCATCACCACTCGAGCTCCTCCCTTCCTCTCTATACAAGCAGCGGCGGCGGCGACCACCATGGGAGCTGGCCGGCCGATAATCCTCATGACCACTGAAACCAAACCTCAAATCCCAAACCTTCGAGCACCCGACCCCCAACAACCTCACGAACCCCTTCCTTTCCCGAATCAGTTAACACCACCGGGGACTAAGAAAGCCCCGTCGTGAAGCCTCAACAGCAGTGATGATGGTCGTGCTCGGTTCAGGCCCGGTTATGACTTGCTTCCTCTCGGGTTTATTTGGTTCGAGATTTTGGTGGTTGCAGCCAATGGAGATGTTTGGCTCGGTAATAATACGGTGACCGGAGATGTCAACCTCGCTGAGGAGCGGCATTAGTGGCCGGGAAAAATATTAAGAATAATGTTGGGGTTGGGACTGGAATCTCGTTTATTTACTTTACGGGTCAGTTTTGTTTCGGTGTAGCGACGGCATGGCGATGTTGGTTCGGTTGAAGCAGCAACAATATATCACAGCTTGTTCTTTCTCTTTCGGGTCAGGTCTGGCTAGCTCGTTTCTGGTCAGATCTGATGGTTGGGTTAAGAGGCTCGTTCGGGTCAGTTAAAGGCGTAACAAGACAGGTCAACCTTAGTCAATAGGTCAGACCCGTTCAACGCGGTCAGATCTGGCGATGTTTAGTTCGAGGAACGTACATGTCGGTTCGCTAGTTATTTGCGGGAAGGTATAACGCACGCCACAACTGTAGTTTATTCATTGTGTATATTGTATGAATTTTTGTGTAAAACGAACCGAACCAACTTGAGACTAAAAGATATCTTATTAATAACTTGAACGAAGATTCTAACTTACAATATATTCAGTGTCGCGTGTAGATTCGAATGTCAAACTATATATATATGAACACGCACACATATATAAATATATTAACGAGCACGTTCATTCATATCTTATTTCTAGTCGCTTTATTCTTTTGTTTTCGGACAACGAAATGAAGAATAGCTTATTCAAATCATTTTGACGAAAATTAAGTGTTGAAAAATATGTACATATGTACGATACCTGTCAAAATGTATGGTTCCTCACATATTATAGTCTTAGTAAGTTAAACTATGTGTTGCGTACTTGTATAATTGATGTTTTGAGATAAATAGACGACTTGCGTTGTCTGGCTTCTTACAAAAACAGAGGAGACTCTGCCCAAATTTCTACAAAATATAAGCAACATCTCGGATGGTCAAATCTTTTACCTTGCACAAATAAAGCTATGTATTACAAATAAATTTTATTAGCAAACCATACTTTATCATACTAGATATATATATATATACCTATATGTATAAACCTAATAATTATACACTATTCAACCTGCGAAACAAGTTAACATTGAGTCAAGTCATACAAATATTAGTTTCTTAATACAAAATATGTCTTTAACTATAACTTCAAGACGCAACCTTGAATAATGTATGAAAGTATTTATTTCAAATAACTATACGTACGCATTTATTTACGAAACAAAACCAAGTTCCTATCGGTTCGTTAAGTCATACACACTTTAAGACGCGCATTCGTTCAATGCGAGTCTAGGTAGTTGAATAAACTATCTATACAATCGATTAATGAAACAAGCTTATTTGCATTAGAATTTAAGACATCATTTATTTGTATTAGGATACAAGAGTTCAATTTATCCAAGTTCAGACCTGTTGCTACTTGTTAGTACTTACACAGTGAATTTCAGGTGAGTTTACATAGCCCCTTTTATTATCACCATTTTTGGGGTGAAACATGTTATAACATTATCATTGCAATTCAATCATCAATGTGTCTATGTGTTTTCTATGTTGCATTATGTCTTGAGCATGATTAGAGTAAGCACCATTCTAGCATAATCATTAACATTGATCAGCCGACGGTATACATTGATAGATCTATTGGACTGACAATCCCACCCGGATACGTGCCTCCTACAAAGGTTACGTGGGTGTTTGTTATCGCATAACATATTCATTTGGACCATAAGTGTATGGTATGTATCATTTTATAACAGTCAACAGGGTTGATTATGCACTCGATTTATTTCTAATATGTTCTCACATATGGGCTAGATTAACATGACACATGAATTGCACAACATTTTATTCATTTTATTATCAAAAACCTATGTAATTCTCACCAACTTTTGTTGACCCAAAATATTTTCAAACTTAACATGTTTCAGGTTATAGCTTGCTTGAAGATTAGAGTTATTGCTTGAAGATGCGTAGCTAGTATTTTTTATTTTGATGTACAAAATTCTTAGAACAATTGTATGTAATTTATTTAAATCATTTATTGAAATTTATTATTTACCATGAGCTACTGAACAATCATCAATACATGACATCCCAATGTTTCCGCCATCGGTTGGGGTGTTACAGATTGGTATCAGAGCCATGGTTATAGGGAATTAGGTTATTAGAAAAATAATCTAGTCTATAACCTTAGGACTTTAACCAGTACTTGCTTCAATTACTTGTAGCTCTACCTTATCCTTATCTCTATCTCTATCCCTATCCATATCTCATCCTTATTCTTAGCCTAACTTAGTCTTGCCTACTCTCTTTCACTTATTTGCTACAATCCTAACGTACTTCTAGATTATTAGAGCAAATACCTTGGACTTAGATCTGATCAGTTTGATAAGCCAACATTTTCGTTTATTCGTGGTTAAATATCTACAATCTTTGTATTTCATTTCCATTTATACCATCTCCCTCTCATTTAAATCACAAGATTTAAATCTCAAAATTTTTGCAAATCAAATCTATTTTCTTCCTCATATAATCCCCTCGTTAGTCTAAATTTCATGAACCATTTGTGGATCTCAAAATCATATTTCATTTTACAAACTTGTAATATTACCCGCTTGTTTAATCATTTTCAACATCCAATCCAAATCGTATATTTCTCTTTACAACATATTGCATATTCTACTTCTTAAATCATATTACATTACATTCGGGTCAATTTTATTTTAAACCTCCTCCTTACATTTCTTTTTAAAGGCATCCTCAACCATAAAATTTCATCATGTTCAAGATTTTAATATCCTTGTTCAAACTATAATCTCATAACCTGTTTATAGGAGATATTCTAACACCAACACTGAAGAGTACTAAATTTTCTCTAAAATTCATCACCTGAGGATTTCACAAACTATAGCAAATAGATATTTTGTCAAAGAGCCTTTTATTTTCACAAAAAGTATTTTCTAAATTCCAAATGTTTATGTGACAATTTATTGACGTAACAAATAATTTACGATAAAAATGTTTTAATCTATTAAGAATGACTTCTTTTATGCATTACTCGAAGCTCATCATACAAAACGTTTGAACAAATTCTTGATTTTTGAAATCCGACATCGTGTTTAAAACCTATGACTCATCGAAATATTTTGATCTAAACCAATTTAGTTGTACAATTTAATGACTTTTGTTTTATATACGAAACCAATTTAGAAAATAAAATCTTTTCATCCACAGGAACAAAATTTACTCTACAATTTTTCTATTGACACATACTTATTTTAAACTTGTTCGAACTATTACAAGTTTTTGGCAAATACCGCAAATATGTTTTCTCATACGCTTGTATCTAACTATTTATTCAAACCCCACGATTATTCTGCATGATCATCTTATTACTTGCGTCTTTTTGAAACCCTATAAATTAAACCCTTTATCAACCATTTACACGTTCACCATTTTTCACAACTTTGATTATACTTTGAGTTTTCATCATCTCTCAAAATCCAAATTCACATCCTTTAACTCCTCGAACATGATCTTGATCTCCACGATAACCACCCTATTGAAAACTTAATTGTTCATTGTATCAAAACTTGAATATTAGTTATACATGAGGATTTGATTATCTACCTGAACATTTGATTATTCACGATATTTGGAAGCATGGAAAATAAACTATTTGCTATAAACACACCTAAAGTCATTAACCTTGTTTAGGGCAACTCTATTGCAGCTCGCATGCTATACTTGATACTTGATGCTTTTACCAACTTGTTTACATGTATGTATTATCAGTTTGCAACATATGTGTTAAGCCAAAAACAATTGTTACACTTAATCAAACAACTGGTAGAGGATGAAGTACTTGCTCAACAGTTAGTAGAGTACCTAATAACCTGCTCAACGATTGGTAGAGGTCATCATGCCTGCTCAACAGTCGGTAGAGGTTCTAAAAACCTGCTCAACGACTGGTAGAGGCTATCGCACCTGCTCAACAATCGGTAGAGGTTCCTACTCACTGACTGGTAGGAGTCTTTATCCAGCTCAACAGTTGGACTCATCTTTGGATATATTATACATGTAAATTGATACAAAAATTTATTAGACTCATTGATACACAGATTCAATCACAACGTTATTTTGCATTACTTACATGTGTGTTTAGAGTCATAGAAGGACACAAAACCCTAATGTAAGGTAAATTGGTGATTGCGGTCCGGAACGTAATCATGAATTTACAGGTACGTTAAGGTAGTGTGAAATTCTATCAAGGTTTTCGGTAAATAACAAATTATGAACTCTAGTTACCTGGTAGTCCAATTAGTCTTTCTATAGTCCATTAACTCATGCACTACTTTTAGGATTCCTAAAACTTAAGATTCTTACCCTCCTTACGATTTCAAGACTCTTATTCAAATTATTCGAAACATATTATTCTATTTATGTCGTGCCTAAACACAAAATTTTCCAGACCACAGTTACCCTAAATTCTAACCAATCACTCTCAACCCTGTGTTTTTTTTAATAACTTCGGGACGAAGTTTCCTAAAGTAGGGGAGACTGTAACGCCTCGCTATTTCAATAAATAATGATAATTATTATTATTATAATTATTATTATTATTATTATTATTATTATTATTATTATAAATTCTTATAAATGTTCACACGTCTATATATACGTCTATTATTAATATATAACGAATATATATAGTCCAAATACTCGATTTTAGTTGGCTCCTATAAATTAAATACGTGATTCTAATATTTTAAACGACTACGAGTGGGATGGAACGAGAGACACGATTTTAACGGGTTCGTATACGCGGTACCATCCACTTAACCTAACCCAACTTACAACAAAACCCTATCTATATAACATCTTATTCTTCCATCTTCTTCACCAAAACCCTAGCCCCCATTCTTCTCCTTCCTCCTCCCATTCCTTTCCTCCACGTACACCCACACAACTACTACCCTTACCACTGCAGTCCATCCATCCCTAAAACCATCACCACTCGAGCTCCTCCCTTCCTCTCTATACAAGCAGCGGCGGCGGCGACCACCATGGGAGCTGGCCGGCCGATAATCCTCATGACCACTGAAACCAAACCTCAAATCCCAAACCTTCGAGCACCCGACCCCCAACAACCTCACGAACCCCTTCCTTTCCCGAATCAGTTAACACCACCGGGGACTAAGAAAGCCCCGTCGTGAAGCCTCAACAGCAGTGATGATGGTCGTGCTCGGTTCAGGCCCGGTTATGACTTGCTTCCTCTCGGGTTTATTTGGTTCGAGATTTTGGTGGTTGCAGCCAATGGAGATGTTTGGCTCGGTAATAATACGGTGACCGGAGATGTCAACCTCGCTGAGGAGCGGCATTAGTGGCCGGGAAAAATATTAAGAATAATGTTGGGGTTGGGACTGGAATCTCGTTTATTTACTTTACGGGTCAGTTTTGTTTCGGTGTAGCGACGGCATGGCGATGTTGGTTCGGTTGAAGCAGCAACAATATATCACAGCTTGTTCTTTCTCTTTCGGGTCAGGTCTGGCTAGCTCGTTTCTGGTCAGATCTGATGGTTGGGTTAAGAGGCTCGTTCGGGTCAGTTAAAGGCGTAACAAGACAGGTCAACCTTAGTCAATAGGTCAGACCCGTTCAACGCGGTCAGATCTGGCGATGTTTAGTTCGAGGAACGTACATGTCGGTTCGCTAGTTATTTGCGGGAAGGTATAACGCACGCCACAACTGTAGTTTATTCATTGTGTATATTGTATGAATTTTTGTGTAAAACGAACCGAACCAACTTGAGACTAAAAGATATCTTATTAATAACTTGAACGAAGATTCTAACTTACAATATATTCAGTGTCGCGTGTAGATTCGAATGTCAAACTATATATATATGAACACGCACACATATATAAATATATTAACGAGCACGTTCATTCATATCTTATTTCTAGTCGCTTTATTCTTTTGTTTTCGGACAACGAAATGAAGAATAGCTTATTCAAATCATTTTGACGAAAATTAAGTGTTGAAAAATATGTACATATGTACGATACCTGTCAAAATGTATGGTTCCTCACATATTATAGTCTTAGTAAGTTAAACTATGTGTTGCGTACTTGTATAATTGATGTTTTGAGATAAATAGACGACTTGCGTTGTCTGGCTTCTTACAAAAACAGAGGAGACTCTGCCCAAATTTCTACAAAATATAAGCAACATCTCGGATGGTCAAATCTTTTACCTTGCACAAATAAAGCTATGTATTACAAATAAATTTTATTAGCAAACCATACTTTATCATACTAGATATATATATATATACCTATATGTATAAACCTAATAATTATACACTATTCAACCTGCGAAACAAGTTAACATTGAGTCAAGTCATACAAATATTAGTTTCTTAATACAAAATATGTCTTTAACTATAACTTCAAGACGCAACCTTGAATAATGTATTAAAGTATTTATTTCAAATAACTATACGTACGCATTTATTTACGAAACAAAACCAAGTTCCTATCGGTTCGTTAAGTCATACACACTTTAAGACGCGCATTCGTTCAATGCGAGTCTAGGTAGTTGAATAAACTATCTATACAATCGATTAATGAAACAAGCTTATTTGCATTAGAATTTAAGACATCATTTATTTGTATTAGGATACAAGAGTTCAATTTATCCAAGTTCAGACCTGTTGCTACTTGTTAGTACTTACACAGTGAATTTCAGGTGAGTTTACATAGCCCCTTTTATTATCACCATTTTTGGGGTGAAACATGTTATAACATTATCATTGCAATTCAATCATCAATGTGTCTATGTGTTTTCTATGTTGCATTATGTCTTGAGCATGATTAGAGTAAGCACCATTCTAGCATAATCATTAACATTGATCAGCCGACGGTATACATTGATAGATCTATTGGACTGACAATCCCACCCGGATACGTGCCTCCTACAAAGGTTACGTGGGTGTTTGTTATCGCATAACATATTCATTTGGACCATAAGTGTATGGTATGTATCATTTTATAACAGTCAACAGGGTTGATTATGCACTCGATTTATTTCTAATATGTTCTCACATATGGGCTAGATTAACATGACACATGAATTGCACAACATTTTATTCATTTTATTATCAAAAACCTATGTAATTCTCACCAACTTTTGTTGACCCAAAATATTTTCAAACTTAACATGTTTCAGGTTATAGCTTGCTTGAAGATTAGAGTTATTGCTTGAAGATGCGTAGCTAGTATTTTTTATTTTGATGTACAAAATTCTTAGAACAATTGTATGTAATTTATTTAAATCATTTATTGAAATTTATTATTTACCATGAGCTACTGAACAATCATCAATACATGACATCCCAATGTTTCCGCCATCGGTTGGGGTGTTACACTTCCCAGTCCTTAATCGCTTCGATCTTAGCTGGATCGACATGAATTCCCTGTTCATTAACCACATGTCCTAGGAATTGGACTTCGCGTAACCAAAAGTCACACTTTGAGAACTTAGCGTAAAGTTGTTCCCGTCGCAACAGTTCCAAAACTAAAC
Source organism: Ambrosia x helenae (assembly GCA_030844895.1). Lineage (NCBI taxonomy): Eukaryota > Viridiplantae > Streptophyta > Magnoliopsida > Asterales > Asteraceae > Ambrosia > Ambrosia x helenae. Next base: position 43,265,644 of record CM061225.1, read on the forward strand.
GCAGGTGTTCCTCGTGTTCGGTCTTGTTCTTGGAGTAAATCAGGATGTCATCAATAAACACGATGACGAACTTGTCAAGATATGGTTTGCAAACGCGGTTCATCAAATCCATGAAAACCGCCGGTGCGTTAGTGAGACCGAAAGGCATGACCAAGAACTCATAATGGCCATAACGTGTACGAAAGGCAGTCTTTGCAACGTCAGCTTCCCTTACGCGCAACTGGTGATAACCGGACCTCAAATCAATTTTGGAGTAATAACTAGAACCCTGGAGTTGGTCGAATAGATCATCAATACGTGGAAGAGGATAACGGTTCTTGATGGTCACCTTGTTCAATTCTCTGTAATCCACACACAGTCGAAAACTCCCATCCTTCTTCTTAACGAACAGAATCGGGGCTCCCCAAGGGGAAGAACTCGGTCTGATGAAACCCTTGTCCAAGAGTTCCTGTAGCTGACTAGACAATTCCTGCATCTCGGGAGGTGCAAGACGGTAGGGGGCCCGAGCAATAGGAGCAGCCCCTGGTACAAGATCAATACCGAACTCGACCTGACGATGGGGAGGAAGACCAGATAAATCATCGGGAAAAACATCAGGAAACTCGCGTACAACTGGAATATCGTCGATCTTCTTCTCATCACTAGAGGAAACAGATAAGAGTGCCAAAACGGCCGAGTAACCCTTCCGAAGACACTTAAGGGCTTTCATGCTGGAGATGAGATTTAGCGGAACACCACCCTTGATACCGTACACCGAAAGGAATTCTCCATCAGGGAGAGGAATCCGAATAATCTTGTCGTAACAAACAATCTCCGCGCGATACAAGGACAACCAATCCATGCCTACAACAACGTCAAAACTACCCAAAGGTACCGGCATAAGGTCGATGGTTGACACTCCCGAAGGATACAAGTAGCTTCAATCTTTTTACCGTCAGCCAACTCAATAATATACTTAGCCTCTAATGGTACGGGTACTACATCTAGCAGTCGACTAACTTCCATGGATATAAAACTTTTATCGGCACCGGAATCAAACAAAACACTAACAGAGCGATTATTGAGAAGGAACGTACCGGTAACTGTGTCAGGATCCTGTCTAGCCTCAGCGGCTCCAATGACGAAGGCATGTGCATTCCTGCCACCGCCCCCGTTGTTCCCGTTACCGTTGTTCCCTCCCTGCTTCAGTTTTGGGCAATCCTTCTTGTAATGACCAGTCTCTCCACAGTTGTAACATCCCTGTCTTCCCGTAGTTCCTTGAGTGGTAGGAGCCGAGTTAGTAGTCGGAGCCTAGGTTGATGGAAGTGTCGCCCGATAGTCTTTAGCAAAATGCCCAAATCGCTGACAGCGATGGCAACGATTACGATCGCAGTCCCCCTGATGATGACGCCCACACTTGTTGCATTTAGGCAGTTTCCCCGCATAACCACCCTGTTTGTTACCAGAAGAAGAACCCCCGCTATCAAACCTCTTTCCCTGCTGTGCTGGCCCAGATCCTTTCCCCTCGTTTTCCCACTTACGCTTGTTATTCTCCGGGGCCTTGACAGTCGAACCCTTAGCAGGCAAAATACCCTCATTCACCTTCAAGTTGGTCATCCTATGAGCCGATCGGACCACCTCTGAGTATGTAGGATGATTTCCCGCAGCTACCAACCCTGCGATTTCTGGCACTAACCCCGAGATATAGTGTTCGATCCTCTTGTACTCTGGCACATGCAGATCAGGACACAGCACTGCCAACTCATTACGCCTTACAGTATATTTTTCAATCTCTGACCCGGTCATCTTGAGGTTCCACACCTCCACGACCACCACCACCACGACCGCCACCACCACGCCCACCAGCGCGGCCACCTCCACGTCCTCCTCGCACTCCAGACATGATTCCGACAAAAAGGACGAGAAAATTTAGTTTCACAGCTAATGGTAACCACTAGCGTTCGCAAGATCAAAGCTAGATCCAACCCAGGACTATCCATTCAAACCCAGAGCTCACTAGGGCTTTCATGCATTTCGGTTTATGATTTTGTGTGCACCCAAAATGATAAACCGCTCTACATGGTCCTCCAAGTGTTCTCCTAGTTCAAAGTTCAAATCACCGAACATAGACTCTTAGCTATACACCGTAATGCTACGGTAGTTTGTGGCAAGTGTTTCTATTGGAGTATGGAAAGGAGATGTCCGAGCCTTGGACAAATCTCAAGAGTACACGATTTACCCCAATATACTGCACTGCCTAGAGAACAAGTAACCCGACATAAGATAGAACGGATGATGTAACATAGGAAGATCAGATGATTTAGAGATACCCCGACAAGACCATACGTAAACCACCATAATGTTTTTAGTACCATGTGACCGTCTAGTGTGTGCGACTCGGCTATAGACTAGACTCTACATGCAGTCCTAGTTCACTATAACCATTGGCTCTGATACCAATCTGTCACACCCTCAAAATCCACTTGCGGAGTTTTACCGCGAGGCGCATGACAAACCAGGATCTTAACCAACGATCACAATAAACAAGTCTAAATGAACATATGCAATTTCAAAAACATAGTTTAAAATTCCCCAAATACAGCGGAAGCTTATTCAAAACATAATCCAAAATAAACCAAGTGTTCAACGTTTGAAAACCATGCAATCCTAACTAGACGCCGTGCAGACGCGTGCGCCCTAGTTCCATTGTGCTACCTTAGCGACCTGAGAAAACATGTAAGAGAATACGTCAGCACAAAAATGCTGGTGAGTTTACAGGTTTGTAATCCAAGTACCAAGTTCAACCTGTCCATACTATAACAAATCGAAAACCAAAGTACGCTAGCTAGGCGTATGTTTTGTTACTACTACGATTGGAAAACCATTACTAACTCGTAAACCAGATGTCGTGCCCGATGTAGTAAACCTGTTGTTCCTGTTTGAGACAATATGCACCCGCCGACCCTCCAAGTCGACGAGTGGGGTTGGTCACTCCCAATAGCGCTATTCACATTTCCCCGTTGTGCAAACCCGCACATTCATGGTTCCCCTCGGGACTTCCAAAGATCGTATTGTAAACCATAGAAAACCCATAGTATGACTAGTTACCAAACATAAGTTTTAACACATGTTTTCTCCCCCGAAAAGTGAAACCAGTTAAAAGAGGGGCCGTAAACTCACCTTAGGTTGCGTTACTTCGTAATACGAATAAACTCAGCAAGCTATGCTAGTCCCGTAAAGCGGCGACCTAACATATGACAGTTACAAGTACTTAGACTAATAACCCGCAGGTTAGTTAGTCCCTAGATGTCCAGACCATAACCAAGTTCGTTTGAAAACACCGTGACTGTTTAACTGACTCAATGTACAAGACTCGACATCCCATTGGTGACCCGAGACTCCCCGTGTTATGCTTACGCTCTCAAACATACAATCATGCAATCACACTTAACATACGTTAACGTCCAACAAGTTATAGCACGTAGTTCACGTATCACATAATTAAATCCAAACATATGTTACCAAGTTATTAGATATGTTACGGGGTTCCTAGCATGTTCCTAGATGTCAAATCGGGTCTCGGAATGCTAATTTACACTTACAGCAGCAGTACACACGATTAGGAAAAGTCAACTAGCATTTAGGTTGGTCAACAGGCATTTAGGAAGGCTAATCGCCTATAATATAGGCAATTAGGTCATAAGACATGTATCTACTAGCAATTAGCTCATAAGACATGCATCTACTAGCAATTAGCTCATAAGACATGCATCTACTAGCAATTAGCTCATAAGACATGTATTTCAGGACTTAACTAGCATTTAGGATCACAATTGCATGTAATAGAGGCATTTAGCCCCCAATCGCATGATATATAGGCGATTAGGGCATCCTTACAGGCGATTGGTCTCCTAATCGCCTATAACATAGGCGATTAAGGTTGCTAATCGCCAGTAACCCAGCTGTTCCGGTTTTTCGCGCGTTTAACACTCCAAATCAGATCCAGAACGCGTGTAATCATCCAATATCAATCCAGCAACTATACCAAACATGTTTAAACCAAAATCCTTCATTTAGCCTCGTATTATCAGCCCTGCATGCAACCATGTACTCCAAACACAATACACAGAGCATGAAACATCACATTAACATGCATAACTATAACCCTAATGAACAATTACTTAGATTTCATTAGCATGATATCATTATTAATCTGAAACTAACCTAATAACATGTTAATCATCCATCTTGAATCATAAAAACCCTAGCTTTTAATCATAAACACACATAACACATGTATGATAGTTAGAATCCGATTAACAACACTTATTAACGATTTTCAGAAAGCTTATTCGTTTTAAAACAGGTCTGGACCGTTAGGGATTTAATAAAAACGTTAATAAAGATTTCATGGATGAAAATCACACCTTAGATTGTGATAGATTGATGAAATAAGCTTGAAACCTTGTGTTTTGATCAAAAATCACGTTCCAGAGGTTGTGTGTGTGTTGGGGCGGGTTATGGGACGACTAGGGTTGTTATTATGAAGTTTAGAAGGTCAAGCATTGTATTTATAGTCGTTTTTAGTCGTCCAGCACGTAACACGCGATTGTGCAGCATTTACACGCGATTAGGGCTCCTAATCGCATGAAACTTCATGCAATTAGGGCCTAATCGCCCCTAAGGCATGCATTATCATGCCAATCGCCCCTATGAAGGCCCAATCGCATCCCCTATAGGCGATTGGGCTCCCCTAATCGCCTATAGGGGCTGGTTCCGTGTGTTTTGCGCGTTAAACCCCGTTTTAACATATGTTAACACATTTTCACATACCGACAAGTCACATAATGATTTTAAACACATAACACTTGCAAACAAACATATTCACACTCGTTCACCAATTCCCGGGACTCGAGACTTGTATGTTCCGTATGACCTGACGATTCTACGAATCGTCACCATTTGTACACTTGGTTAAGGACTGACATCTAATGAACCTCTAGACCAACATCCAATGATCTTCTATACTAAACCGGTAGTTCCCGAACCATAACACGACTTAACTAACCTAGTTAAGTATAATATACGCGTGACTCGCTAAGGTAGACTTCATCTAGACAACGTTGTTAACCAGAATTTGCCGGGTGTCACAGACAGTGATTACATTGCTAAGACTCCCTTGAAGGCAACAACTGTTGAAGCCACTATAGTGTCTCCAAAAACAGTTGGAAGTCCCCAGTACCAAGAAAAAGGGGCATCTGATTCACCTATTAGGACTGAATCAGGTAGAACTACCGCTGGTAGGGACTCAGATGATCCTATTAACTTAGGAGATGGGTCAAAATACCAAGAATTGACGGACAGAGTTTCTGCAATTGAAACCTCTGTAGCTGACATCAAATCTGATGTCAAGCTTATACTGAGCTCCTTAGCAGACCTTTCCAAGAGTCAACCATCAACTGCTGATATAGCCAGTGAGCTATGGAAATCCGTTTCCCCCATCATCATAGCTCACAGAAAACTGGCTGATCAGACACATGAAACTTATATGGCTGAGATCAGAAACATGGTGGATGCAAGGTACAAAGATACCCATGCAGATATTAAAGCCATCAAGGACCACCTGCTGAAGACTACTGGCTCTGCCCCTACCACCATTCTCAGGGATGAAAATGATGATGCTTTCAAGGCTGATGATGCCAAAAAGGGGGAGAGTGGCAGAGATAGGCTACCAAAGCTAGATCCCTTTGGTTGTCCTCCTTCTCAAAAAGGCCAAGCCAAGTCTGCCAACAAACCAGAGTCTACTAAAACAGTTCCACAACAACAACAACAAGCAACACCAACAGCACCACAACAAACCAATGACAAGAACAAAGCAGTTGATGACTCTGCAACCATAGAAGCTGAAAAGGCTGCTCAAGAAAAACAGAAAAGAGCTGACACCTTGGAAGTTAAAGCAGAGTCACTAGTAGAACTCAAGAAGAAACAACAGCAGGAAACTGAAGATGTGGGATCCTCTAAAAGGATGAAAAGGCCTGCTATGCATGTCAGAAACCACCATCCAAGTTAAACACCTCTGTTGACAAAACCACTGCTACTGAAACCACTGCCACCCAAAACACTGAAACCACCCAAAACACTGCTTCCCAAACCACTGTACCCAAACCAACAAACACACCTGAACATACAACCACCAAACCTACATCACCAGCCAAATCCCAAACATCTGCTGGACCTACTAAAAGGCCAACAGATGTTAATCCAACCAATGCTATCAAATCACCATCCCCTAAGATCATGTACACAAGGAAGAGAAAATCAACCTTTGTTGTACATGATGAAAACATACACACATCACCAAACACCACCTCAACTGCACAATCCACTCCTCCTGTCACAGCTATTCCAATCACATCATTCTCACCACACACATTAAAATTCAGATCCCATAGACCACCACCAACCATTAAACCACTGGTTGTTCAGTATCCCCTTGAACTTGATCTACTCAAGGGGGAATTACAATCCTTCTACAATACTGAACAGCCATCAGACAGATCCTTCCCATCTCTCCCAAACTTCCCTGTTCCCCTCAACATTGATACTTATCTGAAATACAAGGGTGAACAGGTGGATGCCATCATTAAGGAGAAATGCAAAGGGAAGGATGACAGGACTGCTCAGGGCATCCATTCAGCAGAGCTTAGCAAACTCAGAAGGATTGAAGACTTTGCTAAGACCCTGAGCAACTCCATGTCCTCCATGCCTCTCAGTGGTGACTTGGAAAAGGAGGTAAGGGATTCTCTTCTGGAACAGATCATGGCAACCAAGCCTTACAAAGCAACCAAGAAGCAGTTTAATGGTTGGACCACACATGCATTAAGAGAAGAACTTATCAGAATAGAAGAAATGGCCAAAGACCCCAAGGCTAAAGTCTCTATTCCTAATTTTGGCAAAGGCAGAGACCCAGTCAGAGCCTTGAAGTTTAAAAGGATGAGACAAGAGATAGTAGCTGCTAACTATGGGGAAATGAGGTCAGTTTCTAGATGGTCTGAGCTAAGGTTGGTTGAGACATACAAAAGTCTGTAAGAAAACAGAAAGAAGGATCCCAGCCTACCAAGAAAACCTGTTTACACTGATGAGCCAATGATGAAGAGACCCCAACAGACTTTTACCTTGGACAGCCTACTTGACACCTCTGATCTATCAACTGCTGCAAGAAGACAGTTCAAGAAACAGAAGGAAATGTCAGAAGAAGATCAGAGGAAGTTTGCTGATACATTCATCAAGGAAGGGCTCTTCAATCAAGTACACTTTTTCTCTGATCCTACAACAGAGAAACTCAGAGAACTCATTGGAAGACCTCCATCACCCAACTCATCTAGAATAAATATTCAACTCAGCAAATCCACTGACTCAAAAATTCTAAAATGGAAAGTCAACAAAGATAACCATGAATTGACACTGCTCAGGTCAGATGGAAGGGTTCAGAAGATTAGCATGGATGATGCTTACAGCCTATGTGCAGAAGATCACCAAACATTGCTGAATCTGGAACTTGAAAGAGATGAAGAAGACTTATTTGCTCTGAACTTTGAACTACAATTCAAAGGTCAAATTAGAGAAAGTCTGATGAGGAATAAAGATCAATAAATAAAGCTGAGTTTTGGCATCATCTGTTCTAGGGGGAGATTATTGGGTCTGCTGACCTGGAGAAGAACAGATGATTGGAAAGCCAAAATATGCTAACAGTTGATCCTTTCAATAAACAGTCTTTACAACTTACTTCTCCCAAAAGATTGCTGACTCTAATAACTGTTCTATCCAAACAACTGCTATGACAACTGCTGATACAAAGGACTGCTGAATAAACAGCTGATGAAGAACAACTGCTGACCAAAGGTCTGATGAAGAACAACTGCTGATTCAAGTACTGAAGACTAAAGCACTGCTGGAACCAACAACACTTAGGCTCCAGCAGTGGATACAAGATCATCAGAGTTTTCCTACAACAGCTGTTTACTATCAGTGCTTTCAATGTAACAGTAGTTTGTAATAGGCAGATGTTTTATGTTTGTTATTCTGTTAGAGGTCACTGTCTTAGGTGACGTCAGCTTAGGTCATCAGTGGTTTAGGTCTGTCTATAAATAGAACAGTGCTTGTACTGTTCTATTGCATCACACACACAAACATTCTCTCAGACAAACACTGTGTGATCAGGCTGAGGGGGAGTAATTGTACGATTGTAATCTTTTAGATAAATGAAAGCATTCGATCTGAAAACATTTACTCTCTTGTTTTGATTAACAGTTTATTATTCCGCTGCACTTTCATTCTATATTCGTTTCACTTTTATCATATTTAGTTAAACATAATCAAAACAATCAAACTCAGATCCTAACAAATCAATACATAAAGTTATAACAATAATAACAATCCTAATTCGGATGCTAATTACCCTCCACTCTTTCATCCATTTGTTATTATTGAATTGATTGAATTCCTATATGAATACCTATATAATGCTTGACATACGCCAGTTAATCAAGAAATGCTTGACGTTGACTAAATTCAATCAATACATAATGTTATAACAATAATAACAATGCTAATTCGAATGCTAATTAACCGGCCACTATTTCATCCATTTCTTATTATTGAATTGATTGAATAACTATATAAACATGTCAAACCAATTCACATACGATTGTAATAAGACACGTTGAATGCACTTTGAGTAATCGCAAAGATATATTATTAGGTTAATTTCTGTTTCTCATCTTTAAATACATAAACATTATTTATTTTGATTTTGATTTGTTGTGTTATTGAAGTCATCTATTGGTTTTTACATCATTTTTTTCCAGTTAACAAGATCAATGGCTGCTGTAGATGCAAATGAGTTTACAATGGTTAACCAAATTCATGTAAACCGAAACGGTGTGGCGTTAAAGCTAAAGATTATTCGGGTTTGGCGTCTACCCGATCGTCGCAATCCTAATGATGTGTACTCAATTGAAATGATCCTATGTGATGAAAATGTAAAACTCAACAACACGTTTTTTTTTATATCCTATTATTTTTAAATTTCATAACTTTTTTTTTAGTTGTGATGTTTTTAATTTTAATGTATATGAATTTTCTTATTTTCGTACGTTAAAATACATCAATTACGTAGATACATATTTATAGTGTTTTCTTATTTTTTTTTATAATGAACAGGGTGACAGGATTCAAGCGAATGTATTTAAGCGGTTGTTTTTTAGATTTGAGAGGTTTTTGACTGAAAATTCTTCTCTTATTATAAGAAATCCAGGAGTTGGGGTCAATTCCTCTAAATACAAGTATGCTCTAAACCCAAACAAACTCTGCTTGAATATGAATACTCAAGTTTCCGAATATGATGGTTTCCAAGGTCCAGATTTTGGTTTCTCTTTTGTGCCCTTTCAAAGAATTCTGGATAGGGAGGTTGATGAATATGTTACAATAGGTATATTTCGTTCTAATAGTCTTTTTTTCATCACAACCAAACCATAATAATATTTTTATAAGTTATGTTTCATTAACGTTTATTTTATACTTGATCTTAGATGTTATAGGACATGTTAACAAGTTCTTCAGCAATGATGATAAAGATAAAAAGGTTGTCGCTGATAAAAAGAGGTTAACAATGGAAATTCAAGATATCGAGTATGTATTGTTTATTTATTTATTTTTTTGTTTGCATTTTATATACAAAAAAAATTACGTAGCTTTATAAATTGTTTATTTATTTTTTACTAAAATAATTTGTACTTTTTTGAAGGGGCTTGCGCATCTATTTAACGTTGTGGGATAGTTATGCCATGGAGATGTCTAAATATGTTGCAACTCATCAAACAGAGAAAGAATTTATAATAATAATGTAGTTTGGCCGTTTGAAGTTTTATAATGGTTGTATAATGTTTATAAATATATATAGTTATATTTATATTTATAGCTACATTATATTTTGCATTATAAATTAAGTTCTAACTTCTAAATTTTCTTATTATTAAATATTTCAAATTTTTTTCCTAATGTTTTTTTTATATAGGAAAACCGTATGTTTCTAACTCTTTTGGAGATCGAGTTAGTCGACTGTTCATCAATGGAGATATTGAAGATATAAACCTGTACAAAAAAGGGTATGTACTATTACGTTTTTCAATACGAATTACAAAACCTTTATAAAAAGTATTAATAAATATGTAATGTGTAAATCAAATTATTTTTATCAGGTTGGGTAAGAAAATCGCTGATAATCCTTCCTCTTCTCATCGACCATATGGAACTTCTATGTTCTGTTCTGATGAAGATGAATTTGTCCATAACACTCCTTTTAGTAACATTGGCGACATTTGTGAGATTCAAGAGGTAAGTATAATGTTGATACTTAAATACGATATTTATAATTAAATATAAAAAATTGTAATGAGGTTAAAATTTTAATTTTTATTTAATATTAATATCCATTGTATACCATATACTATCTTATTTCGGTAACAAATTATAATATTCATACAGGAGCAGGCTCTGGTATTATTGGGTACTATTAAAGACCTGTTTACCGAAATTGGCTGGTACTACATGGGATGCCCCAAATGCACCAAAAAATGTAGTATTGATTATATAATCAAACAGGTTGGTGAAGGAAGTTCAGATTTTGAGGAAGAAAAGGTTTATGAGTGTTTGAATGTTAGTTGTAGTGCCAAACAAGTTGAGCCTACACAAGGTCGGATATATTTGTAACATCAATTTTAATATACACAAATATAGTTTGATTTCAACCCAACTTAGTTATAAATTTTTGTTTTCTTTTTTATTTTTTTTCTAGGTTTAAAATTCAGGTTCGTGTGCAAGACGTTAATGGTGCTGTATCTCTTACGTTGTTTCATCGTGACGTTGCACAACTTATTAGTAAAAGTGCTTCTGAATTGCTTGATTTGAATACGGTATTCCATATTTTTAATAAATTTTAAATACAAAATTATTTTTAATAATTCCTTAATTATAGTTTTGTAATATTTATGTATTTGGTTATTCCTTTTAAATAGGTTGGTGATACAGTTGAATATCTTGAAGAGATTAAGACTTTGTTAGACAGAGAGTTTGCTTTTAAGATCTTTGTCTCTGGGTTCAATTTAAACAACAAATATGATGTTTATGGTGTAACTAAGATAAGTGATGATCCAACATTTATCTCGCATCTAAGAAAAAGTTGTACGTAGGACAGATACATATTCGAATTCCATTTCATATAACATAGCAAATTTTATTTACGTAAGACTTTATTAAATTTCTAATTTTTTGCATATTTTTTTTTAAAAACAGCCTGCTGAATCAGAATCACTTCACACGTCTCTCCTGGCAATGCCGTCTAATGTTATTTCTGTTTCCAAGGTACCATTTTCACAAACACTTAATTTCATATTAATACATTTTACTCATTTTTTCTTTCATATACAATCACTGATGAATTTGCAACATATGTTTGTAACTATTTTTTCGTTAGGAATCAGACACAGGCGATAATGATACGCCAATTTCCATTGCTGATAACTTTGTTGATAAGAAAGTTTATGCTGAAGGAGAACAATGTTCTATCAGTTCCAAGTATCAAATGGTTAAGCGTAAACTGATTGACGCGATTTCTGATGATGAAAGCACACCAATTCCTTCAACTAAGATTGGAAGTGGTGGTAGTATGGAGTAACTTAAAATTCCGTTGAGCCTCCCGTCTTCCTAAACCCAAAATGAAGAGGATTTGTTTGCTATGCTTATGGTCAACCAGTTTCATTGCTTTATGTTTTGTTTTGTTTTTTAATAATTTTGAACAATTTCTACTTTGTTATTTTCTCTTTATACCATGACATGGTTTACTGTTTTTATTAAGTTTCATAACGATGATAATATTTAATAAATGCGTTTGCTTGATTGATAAGTATGTTTTCATCCATTTGATATTATGTTTAGTATATATAGATACAACTAGATTGGTGGATGTAGTCATCAAACATAATAGTGAGTTTTAATTTTGTATGATTAGTATCTAATTATAACAAAAAAATTGTACCATAAATGTTGTATATCATTTTAATTTTGTTACCGAAATATGTTGTTATAATACAAGCAACCATGGATCGGCCCACTAACTTACCAACACCAGTCCATATAAATTACATAGCATACATATTAGATTACTTATTGGGTTGAATGTTTTTATTAGACAAAGGCCCGATTATTTAATCTTACATTCTGATTCAGCCCAACATCAATTGTTTCATTATATACATACCCGATACCCCACATTGTTTCATTTTTTCAGATTTCTAGGCTCTTCCAAAAAGCTACTTTACCAAAATGTAAGTAACCGTTCATCTTCTTCACTATTATGAAATTTCGATACTATCAAACACTTTCAGACATCATGTTAATAATCGTGTATCTGTTAGGAATCGATGTATTTGTTATTATCACTATGATTTTTTGATGATGCATGTGCTATTAATTCTCTCATTAACAGTATTAATCGTGTATCTTGATATGTAATGTCACTTATATGTATTGAGTAACAATCATTGTTTGATCTTTAATGTTAAGTAGATAAACAATCAGTGTTAAATATAGATGAATATCATTAACAAATCTGGAGAATTAGTGGTGTGATAATTTATTATTAATCATGTTTGATTGTTTTGATCAATGTTTTATTTTCAAATTATTGTTCTTGCATGTATGTAAATAATTGTTTGTATTACTATGTTAATTTCGAAATATGTATAATATGGTTATTAATTGTTTTTTAGTAACCTACTAATCAGTTGATGAATTATATAAATATACATATCGAAATTGATTTATAGTATTGTTTTCGTTTGCCATGAACATATACCGCGTCTACTCCGGTGGGTACCAATCTACTGATTAGTTGCTCGATAAATGATTCCGGATATGTTATCAGTTTTTTTCAGTAGCATGTCAGTTTGTTGGTTAATGTTTGATGATTTTTCGAAAATAATCCATATTCAATCATATGATGTTAGCTCTGTTTTTTGTATTTTGTTGTTTAGTCTTATTCGATTTTCTACAAATTGCCATAATAGACATGCGTTTTTATTTAGATTTGTTTGTTTTCAATACATGTGTAGTTGTATACATACTTATGCTTTTAACCTTATTTCTCGCCTTCAAATGAATGCAGCCTTTTGCCATCCTGCCGCTTAAGTAGCAAAAAATGGTAAAACACTTAGATTTTTCTTTATTTTTATATCTATTTTTTGTAAACATACAATTTACGCTTAACTTTATAATTGTTTAGGCTAACCAATAGCCTGTTGAAGTGATTGAAGTTTCAAGTGACTCGTCTGACTTAAGCGATTGGGATGAAAGCGATTCAGATAGTGGGATGCACAATTTGGGTTTATGTAATTGGGAAGCTGCTCCTGAGCGTGATTCCATTTTTACAAAAGTCACAAACAAATTTGTGAGTATTTGTTTAGTCATTACTAAATTTTAATCTCTAAGTACTTTTGTTAACAATTGTGATCTTTTAATTAACTTATTACACGCAAATCTTTATGTATTTTGTCGCAACGCTTTCCAATCGCTTTTGCAAGGCACCATCACTTCGAAAAGAAAGCCACCGTTTTTGTCCAGTTTGAAAATGGACCGTGTATGATTAGAAGAGTGCTGGTTGAAGGAAGCGGGAGTAAGGTAAGGTATTCTTTGAACAAATGGAAGTCAAGAATGAAAAGGCTTGGGTTAAGGAATGGTCGTCGTTATAAGCTTACGTTTTACTAGGGCATTTTGGTTTTCTCCATGCCTTAGCTAAAGGCATTGTAGGTTCAATGTTTTTGGTTTCGTCATTTGTTGTTGAAAATGACGATATCGTAGTAGAAATGAAATATAACATGACGTTTATGTACGTTTAGTGGTCCCAAATTTTGGTTGTTTATTACTGTGGGTACCCGTTTTGTACTAGCAACTTACTTATTATGAATGACCTTCATGTTTAGGTGTTAACTATTATCCGAATATTAATGAATGAATCGGTTTGTAGTATGTATGCCGTTTTAATTTTGCATCAAGTTATGTATTCATATAAACAATAGATGCTGCTATAAGTTTTGACCTCTTTCAAATTTGTATACACTTATTAGAAACAATCCATTTAATATACTAATACAACCGCTCCGTGGTTCTGCGTTTTGTTACACCTATCATTCTGGTGTTATAACCCTTTACTAAAATTCGTAGTAAATAATTTAATTAGACAAATAACATAAAAATACAAGTTTATATTTAGTAACTATTAATATTTGGCATAAACTAATTTTAGAATTGACTATACAAAAAATTTGTTTGACTTTGATAACTAAAATTGTGTACAATTATACATAAATAAATTTCCAGTATATTTGGTAAATTGAAAAGGAGATTATATGTTTTAAAAATTTACGTTAATTTATGTTCATAAACAATTGAACATATATATTGTTATTAATAAACTTTACAAAATATTTCTATTCATCTCTATATAATAGTTATGCAACCATGAATATGTAATTCATTTAAAAGCCTTTTCACTTTTGAAAACCAGGTTTCAAAACTTTGTTTGGTTATCTAATTTATTTACGTTTTGTGTTTATGTATACTATTTTTTTTTTTCATTTTTTTAGTTGTCATGGATAATAGAACCGTTCAAATGGTAGCCAACGGTGCAGTCTTGCATGAAATCGTTTAATGTTATCTATGCGATCTAAACTGTATTGACCATGCTCAATACATTCAACATTGCAATGGCAAAAAACATCGGGCAAAGGTATTACATTTACGTCATTCGTATAATATATTGCGCATTCCTTTTGTCAAGATATTTTAATATACGTAGTTTTTTTTTGACATTCAAGAATGGTATGTATTAATGGCTATTTTTGTAGATTGGGCATGCGTATGGTCAAGATTTGTTCTACTGTGGAGTTTGCAACATCCAATGTACCAGCATGGATAACTTGAATGACCATCTTGCAGGAAAGAAACACATTAAGGCGATAAAGGCCCAAGGTTTTTTTTAATGTTATGGAATAAGATATTCTTATGTCTCGTAATGTCGCATCTTTTAATTTTAGTATCTTAATTGTTTTCAATTATAAATACTAATTACCGTTTTTCAGTTTATGCATCTATGTTTCTATATTCCCTAATGTTATAGATAATGTTATTTACTATGTTAATTTTGAAGCATTCATATTTTATTCCGTCGTTTACATACTTAGATGTCCGATGTTTGACACTATGTAAAATATATCTACATCTTATGATTTGTTGATAACCAAGACATGGTTTTATACCAAAAGTTTAATAGATATGCCAATTAAAAGTAACCAGTTTATATAAAACTTCGACCCAATTAGAATAAATTCCATAATTTGAGTTTGTATTGAAGAAAAAACGTGTAATACATATGACTACTTTTCGCTTTTGTTTCTTCAATCCGATGTAACCTCATTAAAATACGATTCTTTGTGTACCTCAGACACAGCTTCAGGTACATACATCGATAACTTTTCTCTATGTAATGAATGATATTGTTAATACCAATCTATTATTGTTTCAATTATACATTGTTAGTTAATAACTAAACAGTTGTATTCTAAATTATCATATGTAACTGCACTTAGTGCATAAACTTGCTGAAGTTTATGTATGTTCATATCCCGGCACTTTTTTCTCGCCAATCTTTATTACCTATACAGTTTTCATAAATAATTTGTCATAATTGTGTATAGTTAAACTAAATCTGTAAACTGTTAATTTATAAATGAAGAAATAGATACCGAGTAGAGTGCCTTGCAAAACACTCGTGACAAACATACATCGTGTGAAAGGTTGCAGGACAGATTCTGCATAAACAACAGATATAGCAGATTTATCAAACTGTTCAATTATGTGACGATTATTATAAACAATTTTTTTGCGAAATATATTTGAATAAGCTTGCAATACAAACAGACGTTATGTATATACAACTTCAATAATAAAGTATTATTTTTAAACTTTTTTTTTGTGCTTTGAACAGTGCGTTGCCATTTGTCAATAAAACAAGTTATGTACTAATTACAATTACATTAAAAATAAAAATATGATAAAAAGTCATTTACAAAAACACAATGTATTCATACATTTTGTTATTTTTTGTTAAAGTTTATACTTTGGTTGAGTACTGATCATAATAGGTAATCGGTTTTCATTACTAACGTTACTTATAGGTTACAAAAAATATTCACTTTGACATGAAAACCATAGTTATATATTAGTTTTAATTTTAATACCCATTTCATATCAACGCAACATTGAAACATGACATTTATATAAGAAAAAAAATATCAGACTAACCGTTATTCTTAACACTTTACGTTGTAGCCACTAAACTTGAATAATACAACTCTTAGTTTAATAAATTTTTTTATTCACTATGGTTTGCACCGTGGGTCCCCACGGGTCTCAAACCTAGTTAGGTAATATAGCACGTGTCATGGTATTTTAAACAAGTAATGTTTTGTTGCAAAGAAACAATTGGCAGTGATAATTTGTTTTTGTTAGCTTCGTAAGCTTGAAAAAACTAACAAAAAGGTCTAATGCACTCAAGAACTGAAAATGGGGCGAGGTGATAAATCAGCTATGATGATGATTCCGATGATGATGATTCCGATGATGATGATGATGTCAATCAAACAGGAGAGTTTGCTATGTATTCGACAAGAACTAAATATCCCTGAGTTTCAGTGCATGGGAAGCAAGGAGTTAATTTTTTTTATTTTTGAACGGCTAACAAAACTTTTACTCCGACATACAACCAAGACGCTAGCATCAATATTACATGTCCGAATACATTTTCCTCGAGGAGTTAATCTTTTATTATGTTTATTTCAGTGTTTGACAACCCATCAGTTGATGGTGTACAATTTCCCAAATCGAATGTTTTAAATCGTTTTTTAGAACGACAACCCTTTCCCTTTCCCCTTTCTTCATGAGTTCCCGTTGGTCCATGTTCGGTCACCCTCGGAAAGTCAGTGGGAACTCACTTGGAATGCACTCTTGCAACTTCCCAAGCATCCAACAATCCAAAGCCACTCTTTATGTAGAGTGACTGATAATCGCGAAGGGCCGCAAGTATGATTTCGACATCACTCGATCCACTTGGCCAAATATGTTTCTATTTTGAAAAAGATATAAAGTTAACAATTTATACAAAAATATAAACTTAACAATTTATAAAAAAAAAAATTATAAACGAAAATAATATACCTGTGTAACAAAGAGGCCATTGAATTGACTCATTTTTTTATTTAAATTGGCCGCTGACGCACTGAACTACAAAATTGGATTTTAACACCCTAAGCTATTGACAATTGGCCGCTGACGCACTGAAATACAAAATTGAACAACACCGCACTGTACTTTCAACTTATTGGCCTGTATCACACTCAGACTAACCATGGTTAATTTTTTGCTGACGTGGCATGGTGACCTGTGCATTTTTTGATGACATGGCATGGGGAATAAGCTGACGTGGCATGGACACATCACCTGCCACGTCAGCAAAAATGGACACGTTAGCAAAAATTAACCATGGTTAGTCTGAGGGTGATACAGGCCAATAAGTAAAAAGTACAGTGCGGTGTTGGTCAATTTTGTAGTTCAGTGCGTCAGCGGCCAATTGTCAATAGTTCAGAGTGTTAAAATCCAATTTCTCTATGATTAAGTGTCTTGTGTTTTCATAAATATCACTTAACTCTTGACTTCATTTTAATTAAATATGGTGTTTCAAAGACAAAATTGCCCCTAAAATGTAATTATTTTATGTATTGGGTGTTGTTTCATAGGCAATTAAATTTGTACCTCCTTGTCAAATGCTTTATAATATAGTATAGATATAGATATAGATATAGATATAGATAGTATAGATATAGATATATATTTATTTTATAACTGTTGGGAGACGTCAACAAATTCTTCACTAGTGACCCACCATCTATCCATTTGAGTCCTTGTACACGAGCGTTTGTGCAACCACCTAAGCTGAAGAAGGCCTCATAACAAAATCAAACAAATATGTGAAAAACGTTTCTAAGAAAAAATCAATGCTAGAGATCAACATTTAAGTTTTATCATAGCAATTTTTTGGGTTTGGAAGGAAAACCCTTTCTTGGTACATATCAGCATTTATGTTTTACATAGCAATTTGTAACTAAAGCTTTAGATATACTTTAACCTCCATTAACTCCACCTAGATGACACATCACCTATTTTTCCCTTTTTACTCCACATTAACCCAAGGAAATAGTTCAATCCTATTAACTTTTTTTTGAACCGTGACTTTCATTCAAAACAGGCGCGTCCTCAAAACGAGGGTCGCCGCCAACACCATTACAACAGGAACGACTCTTTAACCACAAAAAAGACTAAGACTTTATCGACGCCAAAACCTCTTGCACCTTTGGGTCTTTATTTTCGAAAAGTTCCCGATTCCGCGCTTGCCAAATTTTCCATACACTGACCATTATAATATTCTGAATAATCCGTTTTCCTGCACTTCCACCGGGTCTCAAGTCGATAAACGAAAGAAGGTCGCTAAAATCAAATGCAAAAATAGGACCAATCTTGCACCACGTCCCAATTCCGGCCCAAACCTCCATCGAGAAGCTGCAACCAGTAAATATGTGATCAACTGATTCAACATCGGAGGCACATAGAAGACAGAAAGGATCTGCAACGTGTAAACCTCTTCGAATCAAGGCATCTCTAGTCGGGAGGCGTTTCATCTCAGTTCTCCATATGCAAAGATCAACTTTGGAGGGAATCCATCTATCCCACTTAATGATCTGTGCTCTTTTAGTGTCCCTTCCTCTACGCATCCATTTCTTGACACCTGAAACTGAAAAATCCTCCACATCGATAACTTTCCAGTTCCAAACATCCTCTTTTTCTGACAAGGAAAATTTGGAAATTATTTCATTCAATTCCTGCCATTCTGAAACCTCGGCTACAGTTTGAAGACCTCTCGTCCATCGATCTTTAAAACTGACCCCAGCCGAAGCTTGAGAAAACCGTTCACTGATGCAACAGTTTTTAACTCCTTCTAGCTTAAAGAGATTCGGCCATCTATCTTTTAACAAAGAATCCCCATACCAATGGTCTAGCCAAAACAGAATATTCTTCCCATTACCCACTGCAGCCTACAAATAAGTGTGAATACTCTTATTCTGCAGCTGAATTTTATTGACAGCTGTGACGATTGAGTGCCAACAGCCGCTTAATCCTTTATTATCCGGAAGACATAACCAACGACCCCTCCCACCATGTAAAGTTTCAATAAGACGACGCCAAAAAGAATTTTTCATATTATGATATCTCCAAGCCCATTTAATTAAAAGAGCCGAATTTACATCCGTGAGCTTAGAAACTCCCAAACCTCCATCCGCTTTAGTGGTTGTGACTATTTCCCAAGAAACCCAATGTATTTTCTTTTCAATAGAAGCACCGACCCAAACAAAAACTTTTTCATCAGACCTTCCAACTTATTAATAATCTCCATCGGCGCCTTATAAATAGAAAGATAATAAATTGGAAGGTTCGCTAAAAGGGATTTCACAAGAACTAAACGACCGGCCAATGAGAGGTTTTTCGCCTTCCAAGAAACTAGGCGATGTTGCACCGTGTTTAACACCGGGTACCAATTAATAACTTTGTTCATATTTGCACCCACTTTGACCCCGAGGTAATCAAAAGGAAAAGAACCAATTCTACACCCCAAGATCTTCGCCATATTATCGATCTTTTCCTCTTCAACACCCACACCAAAAAGTTGGGACTTGAAAAGATTAATTTTCAATCCCGAACAAAGATGGAAAATACGAAGAAGCCGAGCCGTAGCTTCAATATTCTCATGGGACCACTCGCCGACTATAATTGCATCATCCGCATACAATAAATCAGAGATATGCAACCCCGCATTAGGGAAATTAATTCCCCTAAAATCACCTTCTTGAATCGCTTTATTAATATTACAAACTAAAGCTTTCATGACGATGAGAAAAAGAAATGGTGATAACGGGTCACCTTGGTGAAGGCCTTTTTGGCATTGGAATTCAAAAGTTGGCGCGCCGTTGACAAGGACCAATGATCTAGCCGACTCTAAGATACCATTAACCCATGTACACCATCTAAGCGGAAAACCCATTTTCCCCGTCATACTTAACAGAAAGGACCAGTTAACATTATCATATGCCTTAGCAAAATCAATCTTTAGGAAAAACACCTTCTTCCTTGACTTCTTTAAAGAAGCATATAACTCGTTAATCATCAAAGGACCGTCTAGGATATACATGTTACTTACAAAAGCTGATTGGGAATCGGAAATTATAGCCCCCTTCACTTTTTTCAAACGTAAAGATAAAAATTTAGAGATCACTTTACTGATAATACCCACAAGAGTGATAGGGCTATAATCCCCTAACCCCACCGGAACCTTAGTCTTCGGTATCAAAGTGATGAATGAAGACGAACACCCCTTATTAATCCGGCCCAAATCATGAAAGTCGATCATCAGCTCCATAAAATCTTCTTCCAAGAACTCCCAAAAAAACTTCACAAACCAAAAGTTGAAACCATCCGGCCCAAGGGCTCTATCCGACCCACAGTTCCATACGGCGGCTTTTATCTCCTCCTTCAAAAATGGTCTCTCCATGTCAGGTAGTAAATCAGCCGGAATCTTCTTCAGATTTGGGCACAACAATGTCGGCCGATTTTTATGAGAATCAGAAAAAAGGTTCCGAAAATGCTTCATTATTTCTCTTTTCACCATAGACGGTTTAGAAATCCAAACATCATCTACCAATAAACCCGAGATGGCATTAGTGGCTTTCCTCCCATTAATAATCTTGTGAAAATAACCCAAATTTTCATCTCCTAGATAGGCCCATTTGATTCGTGATTTTTGTTTTAAATCCTCTATCTTGCAGAAATTAATATTATCGATCCCCATTTTGCATTGTTCCCAAATCCAAACCTCATCTTCTTCAAGATCTCGGGCCTCCATAATTTTTTTCCAATCTAACAACTCCCTCTTGCATTTCGGTTAACTCCTCCCCTTCTTTATCAGTCACATTTCTCCACCAACTTCTAAGGGCCTCCCGCACCATCTTGAACTTCTTAGTTATCCGCACATCAGGAGCATCATTGAAAACACAATTAGAAAACACATTGGTCACCACTTCCTTGCACTCCGGCCTATCCAACCAGGAGTTAAACCATTTAAAAGGTTTAGCTCCAAAGTTAGTGTCAACCAAAGACAACAATAACAAACAATGATTAGAGAGGTCTCTAGGAAGCGCCCTTAAGCATGCTAAAGGCCACCTGTTAAAATAGCTATCACAAACAAAAAATGGTCAATTTTGCTTAGCTTGAAACCCCTTCCCTTCCCCACAAGGTGCGTGAAATGATTCCCCCTCATAATGTATTCTTTAAGCCCCACGTCATCCAAAAATTGATTGAAATCATCTGCACAATCTTGATTAAACTTAGAATTAAGACGCTCCTCGGGAAACCTAACCGCATTAAAATCACCCATCAGTATCCATAACCCCTGTCGACCATTCATAAGAATCAACAACTGCGCCCACAAAATTCTTTTTTCCTAAATTTTTTTGGGGCATAAACATTTAAGAAAATAACCATAAACCCATCTTCAGTCAAAGTACCCGATAACACTATAAAGCGATCATCCAGAACAGAAGACCCCACCTTGAACACCTTCGGATTCCACTCACAAATCAACCCCCCCCCCCCCGATTTCCCTTCAGAATTGACTTCAACAAAATCACAAATCTCGTTACCCCATACAGCCGATATATCAAAAATATGACCAGTTGAAATCATAGTTTCCTGAATCGACAGAAAAGTAATACCAAATCTTTGACGCGTACCTTTAACCCAAGATACTTTAATAGAACTCCTGAGCCCCTAACATTTAGAGAAAGGAAATTCATTGTTTACCTCATTGAACACCTGATTGGAATCCTTCTTTGACAACTGCATCCCGAACCACCTCTTGGAAGCCATTCAATTGAGCTCTGACTTTTAGACCTAACCAAATAGTAGCATCAGTTTCAGCCTCAATATCTACCTGCTTAAAAGCCTCTGTATCTGATGCCTCTATCTTTTCCTTAGTATCACCAGATTTATTCTCCACACCATCTATATAATGTTGATATTCTGCCTAGGTTGAACATCACTGGTGACATCAGTTTAAGTCTCATTCTCAGAAACCTAACCATATATTTTTGGTGGTTTTCTGTTTATAAAAGAAAAATAATTTAATGCAGTCTTTTAACATTCGGTTAACATGTCAACAAGTAACTCTTTTAATGCTCCTTAACACAAGGAGGGAGTGATATGCAATGCAAGTTAACATGCCATGTCACTTTTAACGCCCTATATATTAGAGTACACCCCATGACAGATGAAATATGAAGTCTAGATAATCCATTTGTCAAAACATTTACATTAAGACAAAATGTAATTATGTAAGTTGAATCGGAACCAACGCTTGCGATCTATGTGAAGTATAAATCAAGTGATAATATGATTAGCATGGAAAATAACCTGCTAATTAGGGTTTTCAACTTCGACAATGGCAGGGAGGGAATGATATAGGGTCAATCAATGGTACGATGTTCCGGCGAAGAAAGGACGTGGAAATAATAATCTTAATCAAGGAGAGCGAACGGAGGAATCATTAATGAAGTTTTTTGTTTCTAATCTTCCAGAGAGGTGTTCTTTTGTAGATCTAGTGGAGATTTTTAAGGGTTTCGGTCAGATCTTGGGCGCGTATATCGCTAGAAGGTATGATAGGGTTGGAAAGGGATTCGTTTTTTGTGAATTTCAAGGATGTTAGGGATCCTGTACGCCTAGAAAGGGATCTTAGAGATGTGTGGATTGGAAGCTACAAGTTATTCTATCACACCCCAACCGATGGCGGAATACATCGAGGCGCAACTTGTGATAGATTGTTCAAAGACTTCATGATACTAGAATTGTGACAAATTGATTTAAGGAAATTTCATTTCATAGCATTCAAAGTTGGAAATACAAATTATTCAAGAAAAGGAAATACAACAAACAACATAATGATAAAAAAACTGGTGCGTTTCTAAGTCCATCCCTACAAGATTTCTTGAGACATCGCATCAAATATTTCCTGCCACATGTATAAAATATACGTTAACACATAAAGTATTGGTAAGCATACTAGTTTTGGTTTTCATACGTAGTATTAAAATGTTTACTCAAATCTTCATGCTATAGTTTTGCACATACAGAATCATACAAAAGGCATAATCAACACATGTTTGCACTGCTTGACCTAACACCGAAGTGATCGGCCGGTAAAACTTAACATGACCCAGTTAGGGGGCGTGGTGCTACTCCTATAGCTCTATACATGTTAAGGGGGTTGTATGCTAAGCGGCAGTTGTAAGAAGTCTCCATAGCATATAAGCATGTTTAGTAGATTGAGCATGTGAGTATGAAAGTGTTTTGTGTATGTTTGCATAGGATACATGTTGAGCCCCAAAAGTGTTAAAGAGTAAGAAGGGGACAAGTATGAACTCACCTTAGGGTGCCTTTGTTAAGTTCTTGAAACGGGTCTTGAGAGAAACTTTAGCTCCGATTAACTAGAGTTGGAAAGGAATGAGTTTTAGATTCGAGGGTTGTTTTAATAAGTTCAAGAGTGTCATGCATGCCTTTAAGGCGAACCAAAACACAAATCATCTTTAAGATGATTCGGATGGTCAAGAGCTAAAGTTAATAACCAAGCACAAAACCCCCCATGTAGGCGATTTGGATGGTATGTGTTAGAGTTAGGAATGTGAATCCATTTTAAGAGTGTTTCATGTCGTGACCACTTGGTTTATAGATTAAACATGGGTCTTAGACAAGGGATTTTCCCATCCTTGTATGGAACGAATCCGAGTTACAAGAAGGGTCAAGAGATTGGTAAGGTAGGGATGTATCCACAAACCTTCCAAGTTAATAGATTAGTAGAGTTTTGAAAGTATATGTTTTAGTATTTACATAATATAACTGGAGGGTTAAAGTAGTGTATGGTGACTTAGTTTGGAAGAGCCTTGGCTTTCCTTTGTCAACCATTAACCATAGCACAAGTCCATCCAACATTAAGTTGTTGGTGAACTTGGTTGGTATCACTTCAACTAACCTTCTAATGCATAAAAACAATAGAAGATGAACCACCTTTGAGGCCTCATTTTGGTGTCCTACTCGTATTCATTTGCCATAGCAAACAAGAGTTAGGTCCTAGAGGTTTCTCTAAGGGTTAGAAGAAGAAAAGAAGGAAGAAAGAAGAAGAAAGTTAGAGTTTAAAATGATAAAACTCACTTAGAAGTGGGCTTCCAACACTTGGGATTTCTTGAAGAATTTGGAGGTTTAGAGAGGATTTAGGATTGAGCAAGTGTTAGAATGGGTAGGGAGTGGTGTATTTATAGTTAGGGTGAAGGGGTTAGGTATTTAATGAAGTAATTAGGGTGATTAGGAGTGAATTACGTGGGAGATATATCTAAAATAAATAAATAAATAAAAAAGTGGACGGCATGTTTGAAAGTGTAATCACTTTTTTTTTCTTTTTTTCCTTTTTTTTTATCTTGAATTATTATAATTAAAAGTATATATGTTTATATAAAAAAATAAAATAAATATATATTAAGATCTTAACTAAATGAGTTTCTTGTTATAACGCCCAAATTGAATAGGATAAATTAAATGACGACTCGTCACGAATTGGTAGGAGTAACATAAAAGAAGCGAATAAAGGCAAACTTGGAATTTGTTAAATATAAAATTTAAAATACATGAAAAGTAAAAATCACGCGATGTTACATATTCATAGTTCTTGCTCGTTTTGTCGATAGAGAGAAGGTTTCAAGGAAGGATAACAGACAGTGGTTACCAATTAAAGGAAAAAAGGTCCAGTGCAGTGCCAAAGATGACAATATTATCAACAAACAGGCAGTGGATCAGATTGGTCCTAGTGGTGTACGATCAAGATCGAAGACACTCTCATTAACAAGGAGTTAGAGAAGGATTAACAGAGATTACGGTGAGTGATAATGTCTAAGCATTTCCTGAATGGGGTGAATGTAGCCTGATTGGTAGGGTAAAGGATTTTGGAACCTTAACATTGTTGAGAAAAATATTAAGTAATGTGGGTGATTTTAATGTGAACATCAAGTATGTGGGAGGATTCTTGGTGTTGTTAGTGTTCTGAGATAGTGGGGAGAAGGAGAAATTCTTGGGAAAGAAGGAGTCTTGGATGAGATATTTTGAAATTCTGGAAGTTTGGAATGGGCAACTTCTTAAAACTGAAAGGATTGCATGGTTTAAGATGTATGGTATTCCTTTGAGTTTAATGTGTAATCAGGTGTTCCTTGACATTGGTTCTAGTTTTGGAGTGGTGGTTCAGTCGGGGCAATCTACTGTTGAAGAAGGAGACTTGTCGTTTGTATGTGTTGGGGTTTTATTGAAAACGATGGAAATACTTAATCAGAAGATTCGGCTAAAGTGGAAGGGAGGTAGTTTTTTGGTCATAGTAGAGGAGGTGGTGGGTGAGTGGATTCCTGACTGTTTGGTTGAGTTCGAAGAGACATTAGAAGATAGTGTTTCACAGGAAGATCCAGTGACTGCCGTGGTTAATGGCGGTGATCAGACTTTTGGGGAAGATGATGTAGATAGGGAAGGTGCGGGAATTGGGGAGAATGGCAAACATGCCAATTTGGAGGATGATATTCATGGTAGTATGGGTGACATTCAAGGAGTGTTCAATCAACACTTTATGGAAGGTAATAAATGTTTAAATTCTGAGTTAAAAAAATTAAACATGGTAGAATGAAAAGTGGGTCAGGAAAGTCTTTCTCCCCCGTGGGCTTGGAACGCCCAAAAAGTGACTATGAGAGATGATGATATTTTTGACGTGGACCGGTTTATTTTCAATGTGAATGGAAGCCCACAAGGTAATAAAGATGGTGAAGGTATAGTAAGTAGTTCACTAGAATATTGTACTCCTGACCTTAATAGAGAGGTTGTGATTGATGGGGATGGGACGAGAGGTGGTTCCACAGCAGAAGTGAATGTAGGGTCCGAGGAACAAGTTAATTTGTTGGATGGCGATTTCAGGGAAGAGATTCATGATACGATGCATATGGCTACGATCTTGGGAGTGTCTAATATTGAAAAATTTGAAGGTCCTTTAGTGAACGTTATAAATGACGAAGGTGTAACACCCCGCCCCTGTCATCACCAATATTGTCCGCTTTGCCCATCCAGAACTCACGGATTTGTTTTTGGTTGCCCAAGTGGAGACTTCCCAGGAGGTCACCCATCCTAAAATTTCTCCCACCTAAGCACGCTTAACTGTGGAATTCTCCTCTCATCCACTAACATTAAGCCCCAAAACGCGTTGGTGATTTAAGAGGCAAGACATTACTTATGAACCAAGGATCTCTCCTGGCCACGACCGATGTGGGATTTTCCCGGGTGTCACATTCACCCCCTGTTAGAGTCTCATCGTCCCTGATGAGGTATGTACCCACCATCCCGAACGGCACAGGAGTGGCTCTGATACCATTCTGTAACACCCCGCCCCTGTCATCACCAATATTGTCCGCTTTGCCCATCCAGAGCTCACGGATTTGTTTTTGGTTGCCCAAGTGGAGACTTCCCAGGAGGTCACCCATCCTGAAATTTCTCCCACCTGAGCACGCTTAACTGTGGAATTCTCCTCTCATCCACTAACATTAAGCCCCAAAACGCGTTGGTGATTTAAGAGGCAAGACATTACTTATGAACCAAGGAACTCTCCTGGCCACGGCCGATGTGGGATTTTCCCGGGTTGTCACAGAAGGCTTTCAATTGGTGGACAAATGAATGTTTTATCGTTAAATATTCGAGGACTGGGATCTGATGAAAAGAAGGATTGGATACGTAATTTGAGGATTGATAATGATATCAGTTTTGTCATGATTCAAGAGATTCAATACTCAACATTGGGGGGGGGGGTGTTTGATTTAAGGAGGTGTTGGGGAAATGGCGATTTTCTCCACGAATGGGTGGATGCTTCGGGACGTTCTGGAGGATTGTTATCTTTGTGGGATCCGAAGAGGTTCTCGTTCAGATCGGTGGAAAAGAATAGATATTTTTTGAGTATTCGTGGCAAGATTAAAGATAGTGGCAAAGATATTACGGTTGTTAACGTGTATGCTCCGCAAAAATTGGTTCACAAGAGGGTGTTATGGGCGGATTTGGAGCGCTTTATTGTTCAAGATAATAACTATTGGATTGTAGGTGGGGATTTTAATTTTGTGCGAGATCGATCAGAGCGTCGGAATTTGAAGTTCGTTCCTGCAGTAACTAATGAATTCAATGAATGGGTGGAGAGATTGGGATTACATGAATTAACATTAAGGGGTAGGGGTTTTACTTTCATTTTGGGCAATAAGTGTAGTCGTATCGACCGTTTGTTCGTTTCATTGAGCTTCTTGAATGATTGGGTTAATTTGGAATATCGAGTGCTTGCACGAGAGAAGTCGGATCACAACCCCTTGATGTTGAAGGTGGAATATCGGAATTTCGGTCCTAAACCGTTCATATTTTTTAATTCGTGGTTAGAAAGATGTGATTTTGAGGAGCTTGTGAATAACACTACGACAAACTTCCATGGGGAGGGTCGACCGGATCTTATACTGTTGCAAAATCTTCGAAAGTTGAGGCATGAGATTGTGAAATGGAAAGATAAAATGTTGGATGAAGAGATGGAGGAGGAGTCGACTGTGAAGAAATAATGAAGAAACAACGAGTGTTACTCGAACTATAGCCGGGGTGTTGCTACTCGTGTTCACTACAGGGTATAATCCTTTGTTCACACCGAGGTTAGATCTGTGGCCCGTAAGATAAATAGGGGGTAAAGAGGTAGTAAACAAACACAAGGTATAAGTGGTTCGGTCTTGTTGACCTACGTCCAATGTCAAAGTATAGTCTTTATTACTCGGAAGATTACAAGTGTAAAAGAAACAATACAAGTGTATGTGTGTGATTGGAGAATTGATCGACCCTATAAAAGGTATAGAAGTCTTCCTTTTATAGCGGATGTGTGGGCCGGGCACCGCGGCCCACAACGGGCATGATGGGCTTGGGCCTGTCTTCTAGAAGCCTATCCAGCTTCCCGCCCGAAAGAACCACTCACTAGCTACTTTAAGCGCGGACTTAAGGGTTTGCATAAAGCAAATCAGATGCATGTGGCGTCCTACCATTTGTCCACGTGGCGTGCTATGATTGGTTGTCAGGGGCGACGCTCTGCCACTGGTACACGTGGTGCCCTGTGGTTGTCTGCATGAACCTGCTCTTCTTCCTTCGTCAGAGTGTGTCAGGCGGCTTAGCTTCCTCTAGAAGATTCACTAAAGTGACGTCTGACACATAGGTGATAGTGCAGCAAGTGGGACTCAAGGGGAGCTGAACCTTGTTGCCGCCAGCTGTCATATTCCGTGGGTAACCATCGCCAGGACTGGCGCATGGTTTAACGGGGACAGATTGCATTCCTCATATGATACTCTAGGAAGCTGAACTCCGCGGAGGTGTGTTGTGATCTCAAATGGCCAACCCTCCACGGGTGTATTTATGATGCAATGTTTGTGGGGTAGGGTATGCTTGCGCGCGAGAATTAGTACCCTACCCCTTCAGATAGTATTGTTGAGGATCGGGATTTAACTGAAGCGGAGTTATGGGTTTATGAGGAAGCTAAGAAGAAGTTAAAAGAGTTTGAGGATTTTAGATGCATAGATCTTCGTCAAAAAGCGAGGGTGCGTTGGGCTAAAGATGGGGATGAAAATACTTGTTTCTTTCATGGGGTGGTTAATAAGCGTAGGGTGGCGAGTTGTATTCCCAGCTTGATGGTGAATGGTGTTTGGATGTATAAACCTCATGATGTTAAAAAGGAAGTGTTACGATTTTTTAGGCAAAAAATTGTTGAAGATGTTAAGAGCCGGCCACATCTGGATTGTTATGGAATGAAAAAGATCAATGATGAACAATCGGTTGAGCTCAGTAGACCATTTTCAGAGAAAGAGACCAAAGAACGGTTTTTTATTGTGGTGGAGACAAAGCCCCGGGGCCGGATGGTTTACTTTAGATTTTGAAGAAGTTTTGGTCTCTTTTTTCGGCCGACTTTATGCGGATTTTTAAGGAGTTTTTTTGTTAACGGGGTCATTAGTCGGGGCGTCGTCTCGTCATTTATTACTTTGGTGTCAAAAGTTAAAGACCCGGTCGAGCTTGGTGATTATAGACCGATTAATCTCATTGTGGTGGTGAGTAAGGTTATTTCTAAAGTTTTAGCTAATAGATTGAAGGAAGTTATGGACACTATAACACATGAAACTCACTCTGCCTTTCTAACGGGGAGGTATATCTTGGACGGGCCTTTAATTATTAGTGAGATTTTATCTGGGGCTAGAAGGATGGTTAAAGAATTATTCTTATTCAAAATTGACTTTGAGAAAGCATACGATAATGTCCATTGGGATTTTTTGTTATCTGTTTTGCGCCAAATGAATTTCCCTAAAATTTGGTGTACATGGATTATGGAATAATGTCTTCTGCCCGGTCGTCAGTTCTTGTGAATGGATCCCCTACGTTCGAATTTTCTTGTGAGAAAGGTATTCGACAAGGGGACCCGCTATCTCCTTTTTTGTTTATTATTGTGATGGAGGTGTTCTCAGGAATGGTTCGTAAGGCTTGTGCTAGTGGTTCTTTCGAAGGTGTGAGACTTCCAAATGGTGGGCCAACTTTATCACACTTACTCTATTTGGACGATGCGATGGTAATGGGAGGATGGTCTCATTATAATTTCAAAGCTTTGAGGAGGTTATTGCGGGTATTCCACTTGTGTTCGGGGCTCCGTATTAATATTAAAAAATCTACTTTGTTTGGTGTGGGAAAGACTCTCGATGAGGTTACGGTTATGGCAATCGGGTTAGGGTGTCGGTCAGGGGTAACTCCATTTAAATACTTGGCATCCAAGTAGGAGTAATAAGAATCACATAAATAATTAGGACCCTGTGATAAAGGTGTTCGAGATCCGGTTATCGACATGGAAGGTGAAGGTATTATCTATCGGTGGTACAGTGGTTCTTATAAAATCGGATTTAGAAAGTCTTCCAACATATTATTTCTCTTTATATA
Organism: Ambrosia x helenae; assembly: GCA_030844895.1. Classification (NCBI taxonomy): domain Eukaryota; kingdom Viridiplantae; phylum Streptophyta; class Magnoliopsida; order Asterales; family Asteraceae; genus Ambrosia; species Ambrosia x helenae. The sequence continues at coordinate 43,295,947 of CM061225.1, forward strand.
AGTCCACTTATGGTGGTGGTGAAGATGGTTGAGGCTAGTATTAAATGTTTTCTTTGGGGTGGTACTGATGAGGTTCATAAAGTGCATTGGGTGGCGTGGGAGAAAGTCACGAAACCGAAAAATGAAGGAAGGTTGGGTCTTAATAAACTTGAGGAATCTAATAATGCATTATTGTTAAAATTGTTGTGGAGATATCTGGTAGATGAGGAGGCTTTATGGAGAAAGATTATTGATGCGGTGCACGGATCGATAGAAGATGGGATACATTCCCTGGCAATAAACGTCTCTCAGGAACTTCAAGTAAAGTAGTAAGTTTCGGACATCGCTTAAAGATTAATGGTATGTATTTCGTGAATATGATTCAGGGAGTGGTGGGTAAAGGAACAAAAATTAAATTTTGGATCGACCCTTGGTTAACGTGTGTTCCATTAAATAACTTGTACCCGACTTTGTTTCGAATTGAAAAAGATAAGGGCTGCTTAGTCGCTGACAAGATCATAGCTTCAAATGGGGTTAGTCCGGTTTGTTGTGATTAGAAAGGGTATCTAGAAACGAACATAGAGGTGCATGAAGTTATAGCTTGTTATAGATTGCTTTCAGATGTGCGTCTAGGCGACAAGGAGGATGGGTGGGTGTGGAGCAATGGGGTCAATTCAGCTTACCGGTTAAGGAGACTCGGAAGTGGTTATGTAGTAATGAATCGGCTGATGGTGGTAATGAGTTTATGTGGTGTAAATGGATCCCTAATAAATGCAACATTTTCATGTGGAGGGCTATGATGGATAGGATTCCGACAAAATGTGCGCTTAGAAGAAGGAATATCTTGAATGGGGAGTGTTCGTGTGCTTTTTGAAGTGAAGATGATGAGACTGCAGATCATGTTTTCACGACTTGTCATTTGGCAGATGGAGTGTGGAATGGTATTGGCTCATGGTGTAAGTTGCCTCATTTCTTTGCTTTTTCAACGAAGGATCTTCTACAGATTGTTTAACATATGGGGGCTTCGAAAGAAGGGTAGGAACTTGCTTATGGCGTTATCATTTTGGCGTGTTGGCATATAAGGAAAGCTAGGAATTAGAAGGTTTTTTCAAACATAGATTCGAATGTAATTAAGATTATCTCAGACGTAAAGTCTTTGGGATATCTTTAGTATAGGAGTCGGTTCAAAGAGGCAAGGGTGGATTGGAAAGGGTTGGTGTAACTTTTCTATTGATGTGATGTAATAATTGTTTTTATGGCTTATCTCTATCTTGGAGATAATCGCCGTGTTTGTGTTTACTGAAGTGCTCCTTTAAAAAAAATAGCAAAGATAATCCATTTGTCATTCCTTGTTGATTTCAAGTACAAAATCTGAAAATTTTTATTTATAGAATGTCATATTGAAGAAACAAATAGTCTAACCTCCTGGTAGGGATGATGAGGCTATTCTATTCCACAGAGATAATCCTTCACTAGTGGCTTATGGATTGGACTGACCTGCAAACACAAGTAGAATTCGGGTAGGGAGACGACTACACGTGGTAGTAGTTTATAACAAAAACGTGGGTGAATGGAGATACTATCAAGTGATAGCTCTTTGGGTTACCAAAAAGTGTCCTTTCTATTAGGGATATGATCCCTTATATAGAGGTGGATGCATGCCACCATTACCCTAAACCCTAATCGTTATGGGACGAGGCCCGATTAGGGTTGTCTCCACTACCCTTGGCTATGTTAGTAAAGTAGTTATGGAGAGCTACATATAAGGAAACGATGGAACGATTACCGCCTTTACCGCCACGCACGCTAATTCTTCTCCTTGATTAGTGCATGGCTGTTGACCGTGCGTGACATGCATGTGCCATTCTCCGCATGCAGCCTCCTTCTACACAACTCTTAGAACCGGGTTTGGGTATGACCACTTGTCTGTTTAGTACTCAATCCCATCAGGTCCCCCCATTCCAGTGTGTCTTCTATTTCTGAATTTGTGAGGAGAGAGGAGGGATGCTGGACTTAAAAATAATGAAGTCAGGATGTTAGCTCATCCGTTGATGGGTATAAATACGGGAAGGTGATGTGTACGCTGCCTTGCGGGTGTCTAGATGTGGAGTGTGGAAAAATTTTCTTGCGTGGAGGCGTACTGCGGAGAACGGGATTGATGATTTTACGTCAACTTTCCGCACCCATGTGACACATCAGTCATCCGCGGTGGACAGTTGTCACTTCCCCACGAAGGTGAAAAGGTTGGGGTGTGCTCGCAGTTGTGATGGGACGTGAGTGGTGACCGTTGGCGTGTTTTCAGACACGTTTTGTGATGTGTGACAGGCGCGTGGGCGCGTGGAGCGCTTGTGGCGTCTGATTGTCTTCTGTCAGACACGTTTCCTGCTCTGATTAGGCTCATGTTTGAAAAAGGTGTCTAGCCCACGTTCCATGACGTCAGCTTTATTTATTGCACACCCTATATAATCATTTCAAAATTCTAACCTTCCCACTTCTTCCATATTTCACTCTTCTGACTCCTAGACCATTCTAACTCCCCCTTTCAATTTTTTCCTAATTTCTTCGACTCGTTACGATGTCTCAAGATTCTCAGATGGTCCGTGATTAACCAAAGGTTTCAGAGTCCACCAAGGATGATACAACGTCTAAAAGTATTGACACGACTACCATTAAATGGGACTCTGATTCTTTTGCTTCATTTCTTGATCAGCATGGAATTAAAAAAGAATGGGCTGCAGAACTTCCTGTGGAGGGGAAGACTGCATTACATGCGACAGAAGGTAAGATTGCTTTATACGAGGCCTTTTTTACTAAGTGCTGCTTCAGGCTTCCCACCACACATTTCTTGGTGAACACATTGCACACCTATGGCGTTCATCCCACCCAGATGACTCCATTTGGGTTGCTTCGTATAATCCATTTTGAAGTAACCTGCCAGTCTCTGGATATGGAGCCTACGTTCGAGAGATTGAACGTATTTTATGTTTTAGAAGCGGCCCGTGCTGGTAGTGGATGGTATAGCCTTGGTACTCGTCGGAAGGTTAAACAACTCGTGTCGGAAAATCTTAAGTCAATGTACGACTCGAAGGAAAAGTTTTTTTATGTTAACCGCGGAGTCAACCCCGCGCCCCTGCAATGGATGACTGTTGGGTTGAATGAGAAGATTACTGAGTTTCACCGATGTAAATTTATAAGTGTGACATCCGTCACCTTTCATTTTATCTTTTGTCCGACTTTAGTCCCTCTCAATTCATGTATTTACATTTATAATCTTTGTAATTCAAAGTTTCGTTTCAATAATAAAAGTTGCGAACTTGTTTCTTGCGATTACTAACTATTTACTCGAATTGTTGTCGTAATTAAAAAAAAAAATCTTTTCTTTTATAATAATAAATAATAATAATAATAATAATAATAAATAATAATAATAATAATAATAATAATAATAATAATAATAATAATAATGTTAGTAATAAACATTGTTTTATTAATAAAGCTAAACAAACCATCTATCCTAACCCATTAACACAACCCAACCAAATCCACCGATAACCCAACACCCTTAATCCAAAGCCCAACCAAACCTGAGCCCAGCAGGCTAGCCCTCAAATCTGTTTAAAAAAAAAAAGAAAATGTTTGTTACCAGACTCGAACCCGGGTCTGGCTTGAATCAACAAACAGCAGCAACGATCTAGGCTACAGCTCTCCTTGTGTTCCTAAACCAAACCTAAATAACTTAACCCTTCACGCAAATTTTGATTCAAAACATTCCAATTATAAGCCTAGGACGCGTCCCGTTTTAATGCATAGTCAAACTATCCATTTAGACAAATTGATATGTTAAGCTATAAATTAAACTCTCATTGACAACCTAACAGCGCCGAGAAACACACACACACACTCAAATTTTCTTTTTCTTCCGTTGTTGTTCGTGGATTTGGACGGGTTTGACAGTTTGTTTGAATCGCGATTGGGAGTCATTGCCTAGGTATAATTCTAATTCTTGTTTTCTGTATATTAATCGGGCTCTTATAAACCATAACCCCATAGTTAATCGGTCTGAAACCTTGGTATTAAATGAATTGTTAATCTAGGGTTACTAGGGTTTAGTTTGGGAAGAAGGGCTCAAAACTGTTATGATATAAAAACTCTTGTTTCTGTAATAAACTGTTTTCAGGGTGTGGCTAAGTAGTGAGCCACGCTTGTGATAAGTCTTGGACCGGCCTGAGACTCGAGTTCGAGTCCTAGCATATACACCTTTTTTTTGAGCTTGTCCTTTTATAATTATGCCCTTATTATTTTTAAAATAGTTTTTAAATACCAAAAGTGATTTGTAAATTCTATAAAAATTCTTTTATGTTATTCGGATGTTAAAGTTTACTATACAATTTTAGTTTTTCCAAAATCATTTATTTAGTATATATAAAATATATTACTAGTTTATTCAATTAAAATTTTAAAATTCTATAAAAATATCTAAACGACTTTATAAAATTCCCCAAAAATTATTTTAAACTTGTAGATCCATAAACATTTCAGAAATAAATTTTATTTCAGAAAAATCGTTTGTTCCTTATTTTTAATTGATTTTTGTTATTTTAAATCATAAATAAATCATAATAAATTCATTTTTCAATATTTTTATCCCAAAATTTTACTTAAATTATTTTTGTTCATTTAGAACTGAAATATAAACTTTAATTTGAAATTTCTTTAATTTTAATATTCTTAGATATTAAAATTATATCTTTGACAAATAGAAATAAATATACTAAATATTCAATTTTTGAGAAAATAATTTTATAAAAATTATTTTCATGCTTAAAACTTTATAACATGACCATCCTTAATAAAAAAACCTACAAAATTCTTTTATTTAATTATTTACCAAATTTCTTTGTCTATTAACAATTTACCTAATTAATAAAACAATTACTTATCCCCAAATTAGGAACCCTAAAACTACTTGTATCCTAGATGACTCAGACTCTAAGTTTATTCCCTTACAAATTATCTAATTCATTAGGTTAATCCTTGGGATAATCCTAATTCACATCACGTTGTTCGGTAGTGTTTCAAGTTATTACGCAAACTGTGAGTATTTCCTATCCCCTTTTTGTCTTTATTCACTTTTGGGGTGTTACATGTACACTTATACAAAATACATATTCAAGTTCACATTTTTACAATACAATTCTAGTACTTTGTGCATTTGCTTACATACGTGCTTTATGCTTAGACATTACATGTAGAATACATTTGTACTTAGTGAAATCATTAACCATGTACAAGCTGACCTTAACATTGGATAGCGCTATTGGATTGACAACCCGCCTAGGTTGATTCTCCCCCTTTTCATCAGAGAATCCGTGGTTATTGTTAAGTTATTATCCATTTAGTGGATAAGTACACCGCCGTTCATTTAGTACATTTATACAGTCACGGGATTGATTTCGCTCATTTGTATGATACATTGTTTACATAATTGCATTGTAGCTTTGCAATTGAATTGTATACCATTTTTCCAACTTACTATATGTATTAAAACTAGGAATGCTCACCAACATTTCTTATGTTGACAAAACTTATTTTGTACATGTTTCAGGTGCAGTTTGATCTTAGTATTATAGCATTGGATTCTAGTGCTTGCTTTTAATAAGTTATTTCAAATTTCATGTTTCGTTCAGACTTTTGTATTTTTCCCATTTCATCTATGTAAGACAATTTAAATTATTCAATAATATATTTACATTTTAGTACCATGTGCTTTTGAACAATCGTCACTACGTGACACCTCGATGATTCCGCCATCGGTTGGGGTGTTACAGATTGGTATCAGAGCCATGGTTATAGGGAACTAGGTTATTAGATAAAATGGCCTAGACTATAACCGAACTTCAACATTCATGCATAATATTCCCTAAATTTCCATTCCCCTCATTTCCCTCTACTTTCCTCCCTCTATCTTTCCCTTCTTCTCTCTCCATTCTTCTCATCATTCATTATGGTGCATAGAGATGGTGTCCTACAAGGAGTCGAAAGTCTATATCATCACGGAACAGAAGCAGTACCTTTCGTGAAGACGCTCTTAGGCATGATGCCTACTTTTATTTCATTGATTTTATTTTGCTCCTTCAAAGTGTTGAGCTTTAATGAGTGTGATGGAAAACGTGCAATCCGGAAGGGTAGATGCCTGTACACTGGGTTTTCTAGAATAGGCAAGCATAGCGCATAAATCCAATGACGGACCTGTTATGCTTACCTGGGGATTCCTGGAGTGAGTGTCCACTTATAGGCTAAAGAATGTCTTCTTTGATCACCATTGGGTTCAAATCCTTTGAAAAGTCAACGTTCTTGTTGGGCTTTACAGCTAGACAAGGGCAATCCAAGTATTTTATGCAAGTTTTTCAATATTACTCTCTCGTTTCATATACAATATTTTGTATTTCATGATTTTCATATTCTGCTTACAAATTCATACTTTCATAATCATCTGTACAGTTATACACTTACATTTTCTAATCTCATGATTATTCATTGACTGCCATGTAGATGTCTGCTCGCCGCATGCTCCGTGATGCCAGTCAACGCACTGTTCGTGTCTCTGGACAACGTTCTGATCGTCGCCTCGGATCTTTAGTCGCTGAGCAAATTGCTGCAGTGATCCCAAATCTTGTCAGTGAGTTAACCCATAATAGTAATAGTGCCAACACAGAGGGTGCGACTCAATTTCGGTGCACTTTCAAACACTTTAACTCCTGCAACCCCACAAATTCACTGGTGAGAAGGGTGCTACTAGCCTCCTCCAATGGTTCGAAAGCATGGAGAGCACCTTTGTGAACAGCGAGTGTCCTGATGAACTCCGCGTTCGCTATGCCATCAGTGTCCTTCAAAAGGGGGCATTAACTTGGTGGAACGACGAAAAGCGCAATCGAGGCGCTGATGTTGCTTTATCTTTGTCTTGGGCTAAGGTTAAGGAACTCATGATCGCCAAATTCTGCCCTAGGAATGAAATCAAGAAATTGGAGGATGAGTTTCATGGGCTGAAACAAGACAGTGGTGAGAATCTTGCGTATAATACTCGATATCATGAACTCAGTATATTGGTTCCACATATGGTTACCCTGGTCTCTCGAGCAATCGAGAAATATATCGAGGGATTACCTGACCTGATTCAAGATGTAGTCACTGGAAGCAAACCCACTACGGTGGAAGAAGCCATCCAGCTTGCAGCCTCTTTGACTGACAAGCTGAGAAGACCACCACCCCTACTGTTGAATCATCAAAAGCCGCTTCAGCAAACCCCAGTTCTAACTCCAAGAAGCAGAAATTTGAAAGTAAAAACTATGCTATGTTGGCCCCAGTGAACCAGGTTCCAATGGTCCAGACCCCTCCTGCCAAGAAGGTTTATGGGGGAAACTTGCCCAAATGTGCTACTTGTCAATACCATCACCCTTCAAACTATCCTTGTCGCCACTGCACCACCTGTCGTAGGTTTGGTCATGTAGCTACCACGTGTCGTTCGGTGTTTAGACCTCAACCGGTTAACCCTCAACGAGGCAACCCTCAGCCAGTGAATCCTCAACCAGCTCGCCAAAACCCACAACCTATAGCATATGCTCGAGCATGCTTCAATTGTGGCGATCCAAACCATCTCAAAAATCAATGTCCAGACCTTGTCCCAGCAAACCATGCAACAAATCAAGTGGCACGTGGTAGGGCGTTCAATATCAACACTCAAGAAGATGCTGGACCTGAAGATGCAAATCTCATTGATCAAGCTTTGGATTAAAAACTTTCTTAACTAACGGATTCAATATCCACGTCTTTCACCCTTTTGCTTCAGTTTTTCCTTGCATTTTGAGTCATGTCTTAGTTTTGGAATAATTTCAAGTTATCATGTTTGGATATTTTTTTTGGGAAATTAATTTTTTTTTTTCAACTTTGGTATGCAATGTTTGTATAAATTTCTTTATTTGTAGAAGATGATTACACCTAAGGTTGGAAATTGAGGATCTAAGAAACATGATATATCAGGAGAACTCGTTAGACATGACCATTATCAAACTGACAAATCTATGTCACATAACACAAATACTACAAGATACAAACTAAAAGTTAAATTAGTTAATATATTTTATTGTGTGCAGTTTACATGATCTATGCTATGTAGTTCTATATTATCATATTGCACTATATGCATACTATTTTCATGTTTTTACTTATGTAAAAATTATATAGCAGTTTAAACCATATTCGCACAAAACTTCAAATTACATTCTCTATTTGTATGACGATCACAAGCTGATTTACACACAACACAATCTTAACTTGAACAATAGTCATTTTTCATTTGCATTACCTTGACTATAGACACCTGATACACTAAAAAGATACTAAGGCATGTGAACCAAGAAATTGCTCATATTGTATGTGCGTGAAAGGATCGATAACAAACAAAGATTGATCAAACAAGTTAGTTTCAGGTGCGGAAACCCTAAAACTATCACAAAATAATAATCAAACAGATTCAAACACACAGATCATCATTTTCAAACGTTTTCATTAATAAAACACTTGTTTACACGTTGAAATATAGATACAATCAAGGTATGAACGATAAACAGGTTTAACAAAACACTAGAGAGAGTTTCTGAAAGTGGAGGGAATAATAATGATCAAAAGTTACATTCAAAAATCAAACTTGTCTATTTATAGACTGCACATTCGCCCAAACTGTTCATGCGAATGTGCAGGTTCGCCCACATCAACTGGTCGAACCAAGTTCTACTATAATCTAATCTTCATTCGTCCAAACAATCTTCCTTCGCACCTTTCAGTCTTCCTTCGCACCTTCTATTTCACTCCTTCGCACCTTCGATATCAACAAAACAAAATGTGTTATACAATCCAAAGCTTTAGTCGCACTTTTGCATCTACAAACTCCCCCTCGACTATTGCTTGGATTGTGTTCGTCGTTGTTCGTCCATCCTTATGTTCATCAGTCTGATATGTCTTTGAATCTGCTGTTCTCTTGTCAACACCGGTTCATGAAATTGCTTTTGCTTCTTCGTTTTCAGCTCTGGCACCTTTTGCTTTTCCACAAACTTTCCCAACTTCTCATCATAATCACATCCTTCTTCTTTTTCTTTGTATCGTTACCAGCATCCTCATCAAGTTCATCATCTTCTTCGTCATCAGATAGTTTGAAGTCAACTTGCTCTTCTTCTCTTTCTTTGTCTACTTCACCAGCTTGAAGTTGAGGAGCTTGAGAGTACAAGTTCTTGATCAGATCATCCATATGCTTGTTACTCTTTTTCAGCTGTTTATTCTCCTCCTTCAAGATTATAATCCTTCTGGTGTTTCGTTGCTCATGCTTCAGCAACTTCTTGTTTTCTCTCTTCAATCTCTTGATTGTTTTCTTCAAAGTCTCATTATCATCTGCCGATGTGACTACAACCTCCAACATCTTCTTGTCATTGGACTTTAACTGCTCAATCTCTGTCTGTTGTTTGTTAATCAGATTCATCATTTCAGATAGTCTCTGATTCACAGCAGTCATAATATCACTGTCCATCGATACTTTTGTCTTCTTTGGTGGTTCAACAGCATCAGGCAACTTTCCTTTTCTGATCTTTTTGAGCACATTATCCAATGCCTCATTCACATCATCCATCGGTATTTCTTCAGTTTGTGGTGTGCTAGATGTTGTTGCAGTCTTCTGCTTCTTATGAACTGGTGCAATAACCGGTGATTTAGAACTTGTAGCTGGTGGCAGTTTCTTTCCAGCTATCAAAGATTCTATCTCTTTCTTCCTCTTTATACTTGGCTTCTCCTGTTTCTTCTTCTCTTTTCTAGCAGCTTGCACAGGAGATCCAACAAATGTCTCTTCAGCATTAAAACCCAGTTCTTCTACATCAACAGGAATAGGGCTTTTGTTCCCTTGATCCTCAACATTTTGGCTAGCAGACGCACCAGCCTCAGTGGCCTTGGGCATGGTTGTCTCTACCGTCTCAGCATTAGAATTCCATTGTTCTTCCTCTATCGTCTCTTTTGAATCAATAGACGCTTCATCAACTAAATTCAATCCCTTTTTTGCCATTCTCTTATTTCTTCTCTGAGTATTTTTCTTCTTCTCTGGTTCAGAAACCTCAATCCTTATCTCTGGTTTCTTTGTCTTACCACTCTTCGCGCCAACATTCACAACTTGTCTCTTGCGCTTAGCGTCAGGATCAACATGATGTAAAGGATTATCCTGATCAGAATCACTGTTAACATTCCTTACAAGCCCCTCACCCGGATCTGTGTAATCCACTCTAGCTAGGTGTCCAAACAAACGTCTAACTGGAGGACGTTCTTCAACAGACAAACCTTTATAAGCTTTCATCCTAGCGAGTGTGTTCAATGACATATGTTCCTGAACAACAATGTGTTTTGGATCTCTCTTCAGCTCTTTATACTTGTGATCGAATATCATTTGAAGAAAACGAGGATAAAGTAAAAACTTGAGATTCCTCGTGCCATTTACAGGTTCCAGTAAGTGAGACATCAGCATGCCAGAGATATTGAACGGTTTGTTCAATACTAAAGCAACCATCATCGAACTGATGCTCTTCCTCATCAAATCATAACCTCCTGCTGCAGATCCGAAGACGTGAATTAAAACATGTGCCAGATACTTGAATTGTGGGCACAGTTTTCCTTTATGCAACGAACCGTCAGTGATTGGTCTGTTGTACTTCATCCTGAGAAAACACTTTCGTTGATCCATGAATGTAAACTCTTTTGGATCTTTCGGATCATCATTCAGATTTAGTGCTTCTCTTAAATCCTCTTTGCACACAATGACTCGTTGTCCCTGAATTTTGCTCGTCAAGCATGATTCGCACTTCCAAAAAGTTTAGCATTAGACCAGAATTCCTGTATCATATCTCTGTAGATCACTGTCGGCGTAGCAATGGCATCAATCACCCTGCTTCTTTTCAAAAACTCAATAATACCGACGAATTCTGTGTGCTTCTTCACATCTCCAAGATATGCACAGCAGTTGTGCGCATTCTCAAAATCTAGCTGCTTAGCAGGCTGTGATGAGGATCCTGCTTGTTCCGTCGTCTTCTGTTGATCAGACATCGTTAAATCTGCAAAACAAACAAAAACACACGTTAAAAATCGACAAAATATCAAATTGAAAATTTTTGATCAAAACCTCCTCTTTCGCCCAAACGGGGGTACGAAGGAGCCTTTTTATTGGTACGAATGAGAAATAAAGGGTACGAATGTATTGATTTTGAGAAAATGTTTCATTCGCCCAACTAATCCTCATTCGACCATATGAAACTCTTCCTTCGCCCATTCGATCTGGTCGAATGAAACAGTTCATATTTTTGAAATTACAATTTTGAAATTTAATGATCCTAAACATGTCCATTTGATTGAAATCCGTCCTAATAATGCCGATAAACATTTCTAAAACAACAGTTTCAACAATTATACATTGTGTTTGTGTTTTCACCCAAAAACTAGGGTTTAAACCATGATAGATCAATCTGACAAGTTTTAAACTCTGGTTTTGATTATTTCTCCCCCTAAAACACACACACAATCAACCCTATGCAACAATTGTGAATATTATGATGATTTAAAACATTTTTGGACTGTTAGGGCTCGGAACTGTAAACAGAGATTAAAACCCTTAAATCTTGATGATAACCTGTAAAAGTTATGGCAAAATGATCAGTATATGATGCCGAACACAATGAAAGGATTTAAAAGAAACGAGCAATAAGGTGAGGTAATGATGAAAATCTGGAAAAAATTATGAAGGGGTTCGAATGAGATGTTGGGTATATATAGGCTTGTCCCTTCGCCCGTTTTGGTCATTCGAAGGAGAAACTTTTGTCTCCTTCGACCCTATTGAATGGGTTCGAATGAGATAAAAGGGTTCGAATGAGATAATTATCATGAACACTCTCCTTCGCCCAACAAAACATACGAATGAACAATTAAAAACCCACATTCGACCAACTGAATGGGCGAATGAAAATTTGGATTTTTGAAAATTTTCCAAATCTCAAAAACGAGTCTCGGTCCAATTATTTTTCAACTTTTAAGCATCCAACATTAATGTTTTCACATTTTAAAAGTTACAAAGCTCAAATGGTGTATCCAGGTTTAAAAAATCAACATCAACCACCATCAGTTATCAAAAATAAGATGAAAATGAAAAATCTTTTTGGATTTTCTAAAGTTTATGCTAAAACACACCTAAAATCTTTTTGAGTTTTGTAATTTTTGACGAGAAAATAAAATGCAGAAATGTAAATGAAAAACTGTAAATATTTTTGGGATTTCCGGTAAAGGGATCATATCAGTTATTGAGAAATCTGATCACACCGTTGATCTTTTTGAAATTATTATCATTAAAGACAATGTGTGATCTGGCAATTGCTGATATTGTGATCCACATAAACTCACATGCAGACTTTTGTGCAGTGCTTTATACTGATACTGATATTTATAGTATAAACGCAATTGTTTGTGGTTCCCACACACACGACATACTCCCGTATCAAGAAGTAAATGCACAAAGACTCATTGTAAAGCGTGATTATGCTTTCGTCGTCTGTAATTGTACAAGATATAATGCATAGAGGTATACAGGTCAGCAAATTAATGCAGCAAAGCAACATATGCACTATACCAGGTTGAGGACTGATATTAATCATGATTTGCATCAATGATCAATACGATGTAATAGATAATCTTTGATCATCATATAACATGGAAAGTTCCTCAATTCGGTAACTTTAGGATTTGGCATATAGCTCTTTTATAAAGACACCCTGTCTGATCTAGGTCCGTAATGACTTACAGCAGAAGATCAGAGAGGCTATCCCCAGACAACTAATAACATAACGACCCTAAACCTCCAAGTATTGTACAGATACCCTATCAAACGAAATTACGGTACTAAGACCATATGCCCATGAGGAGTTCATCCACACAACAAATCGTTTGATATGTATGTATCAGGCACGCAGGAATAGGTCTACGAAGCCTATCAGCACGTCGCACAGACTCAGACACACGCCCTATATATCATTACATTATTTAGAATGTGTCAGATCCCCACTGATGTACTATCATTTCCCTTTATACTCCAGGAAATCATTTTAGAATTTTCTGATTTTTATAGATTTTCGAATTTACTGTTCCCAAGGATAAGCTGGAGCATTTCAAATATGTGACTGCCCAGATATCGTTTGTTCACAGAAATCTGACGGCATTAATCTAAGGGAAAAAGATATAGCAGTCAGCAAAGAAATTTTTCAATTTTTTTATGGTTTTTTTAAATTATTCAATGTTTTTGGATTTTCGAAATTTTTCTGAAAAACAGTAAAAAGTTAAACTAAAAAAAATGATAGACTGAGGTGGTGATCAGTCCTGTTTTTCTTTAATACCATTAGCTTTTAAAAGATAATCAAATCTGGATTTGTCAAAAGCTTTGGTAAAAAGATCTGCGCGTTGATAATCAGTGTGGATTTTGACCATATCGATCAACTCTTTAGCATAACAATCACGGATAAAATGATATTTAATCCGGATATGTTTAGCCTTTGAGTGATTTACTAAGTCTTTTGTTAATGTGATTGCGGCCTCATTTTCACAGTAAATAGGGGTTTTAAGAAATTGCAAACCGTAATCCACCATCCGCTGTTGGATCCAAAGAACCTGTGAGCAGCAGCTCGATGCTGAAACGTATTCTGCTTCACATGTGGATAGTGCAACTACGGTTTGTTTCTTGCATTGCCAGGTCACGAGCCTGCTCCCCATAAACTGACATCCAGCCGTTGTGGATTTGTTGTCTTTGTCACAGCCGCCCCAATCTGCATCACTAAAAGCGATTAGGTCAAAATTATCATCATGAGGGTACCAAAGTCCTTTCGATGGACAACCCTTCAGATATCTAAGGATACGCTTGACAGCTGCAAGATGACTCTGTTTCGGCTTCGATTGATATCGTGCACAAAGGCATGTCGCAAACATTATATCAGGTCTTGACGCTGTGAGATACATGAGAGATCCGACGATTGCTCTGTATGTAAATGGATCAGTCAGCTCCCCCTTAAGGTCAACTCCAATCCTGTGATTGGGCTGTATCAGGGTATCCATCGGCTTCGAATCATCCATCTAGAATCGGCTCAAGACTTCAGAAACATATTTCGTCTGGTGAATAAAGATCCCCGTTGGTCTTTGCTCCACCTGCAAACCGAGGAAAAACTGCATTTCTCCCATAGCGCTCATTTCGAACTTTTCCTGCATAACTTGTTCAAATTCCCTGCACAGAAGTTCGTTAGTTGACCCGAAAATAATATCATCAACATAAATTTGTATGAGAAGCAAATCATCTCCTGCTCGTTTCGTGAACAGTGTGCAGTCTACCAGTCCGCGTTTGAATCCTTTTGAGAGAAGATACGTGCTCAGCTCCTCATACCATTGTCTCGGAGCCTGGTGCAACCCGTAGAGAGCTTTGTTTAACACATAAACCTTATCCCGGTGAATAGGGTCCTCAAAGCCTGGCGGTTGACCTACGTAAACTTCCTCTTTGACCACACCGTAAAGAAAAGCACTCTTTACATCCATCTGATACACCTTAAATTTCTTCTATGATGCAAACGCGAGGAACATTCTGATAGCTTCCAAGCGTGCAACCGGTGCATAGATTTCATTATAGTCGATTCCTTCAACCTGATGAAAACCTTGAACGACCAAACGAGCTTTGTTTTGCACTATGACTCCTCTGTCATCCTTCTTGCACTTAAACACCCATTTGGTTCCAATTTTCTTTCTTCCGGGGTCAAATCTGTCAGGGTCCATACACCAAGTTTCTGGAATTGTAATTACTCCTCCTGCATTGCTTCCACCCAGGCGTCATCCAAAAGAGCATCCTTGTAAGTCCGCGGCTCAACTTGCGAAACATAACAAGCAAATGACTAGTCATTTTGAAAACCAGATTTCTGAATTTTGGCATATAAAGCAAGGTTGCCAATGTTTTCTGGTACTTGAGCATTTCTCAGCTGCCCTCTTGTCATCACACTGCTACCAGGATCACCAATAACCTGTTCAAGCGGGTGTATCCGATGTATCCGAGATTCCGGATAATCAGGTACTTGTACTCCCGTTTGAGTTGTCAAATTCTCTGTAGAAACCAGATCATTACCCACATTCGATGTTGAAGCATCAGTATTAGATGGGTTCACTGGTGGTGTCACTGTAGCGTTGTCCAGAATAGCTTCACTTGTTGCATCATCGTCTTCATATTCTGATTCGGATGAATTAAGCAATGTAGAAGCCTCTTGGAACACCTCTTCTTCCAATACAGGAGCAGTGGTATCATTAGAAGCTGTTTGGGGGTTTACCATGATCGGACGCACTAACGGTGAAGTTACGGCGTTTTCGACCTCGTAGTATAAGCGAAGTACAGCTTCTTCAACCATGCTATCTAGATTGAATGATTCAAAGAAGTCTTTGTAATCAAACATCCAATCTGGTCCTCCACCCTGTACATTTTGTGTATATCTTTGAACTTCGACATTAGTCCACTCCTCGACTTTTCTAGTTCTTTTGTTGAATACCCGTTTTAATGGGGTTGCATATCCAACAAAATAACCTTCTTCAGCCTTTGGTGCAAACTTCTCCGAAGGATTCAGCATTGTACACGGGGCACCAAATGGTTCTAGATACTCCAGATTCGGCTTGCGTCGGTTCAACAACTCATAAGAAGTCTTGCCAAACTTCTTCACTGTCAAAACACGGTTAAGAGTATAACATGCTGCGTAAATAGCTTCGTTCCAGAACATGACTGGAAGATTTGAATCCGCAAGCATAGTTCTTGCCGTCTCTATTAGAGTCCTGTTCTTTCTCTCTGCGACACCGTTCTGCTGGGGTGTATACGGAGCACTATATTCATGATGAATTCCTTTGTTTGCACAAAGATCCTCCATCTGAGCATTTTTGAACTCCGTCCCATTGTCACTCCGGATTCTTTTGATCTTCAGACCATATATATTCTCCAGACGTGTAAACAGAACCTTCAAATTGTCAAAAGTGTCGCTTTTCTGATGCAAACACATTACCCATGAAAATCTTGAATAATCATCAATCACCACAAGACAATATAACTCCCCGGCATGACTTTTACGTCTGACTGGACCGAATAAATCCATATGCAAACGTTCAAGTGGCAGCTCAACGGAATTAACTTTCTTTGGTCTATGGGATTGTTTGTGCTGCTTTCCCTTCTTGCAACTGATACACTTGTCATTCAGATGGAAGTGTTTCACATTAACTCCCGTGAAAAGTTCATTTTTCACAAGCTGATTCATCTTTCGCAAATGGATGTGTCCCATTCTCCTGTGCCACATAATCGATTCTTTTTCTGTAGCCTTGGAGAGGAAACACGTGACTTGGCCATGGGTGGTCATTGCTTTGGACATGTCGAGAATATACAAGTTGTTTACTCTCGGTGCCTTCAGCATCACCCACTCTTTCGGTAGCTCAAACCCAGGTTTCAAGATGTAGCATGATTTGTCATCAAAATACACAGAAAATTGTTTATCACAAATTTGACTAACACTGAGTAAATTATAGTCTATCTGTTTCATGTAAGATATACGCTCAAATGTTACGACCCCATTGCTTACACTCCCCTCCATAGTAATGTAGCCTCCCTTATTACCAGCAACTGCCACATAACCTCCGTTAATGTTTTTGATGTCAAAGAGTAGCGTGAGGTCCCCTGTCATGTGACCAGAAGCTCCACTGTCAACAATCCATAGGCTACTAACAGGGCCAGCTGGAGCTCCCTGCACATTTAAAGTAAAGCAGTTAGTTCTTTCGGGGGACCCAAGCCTGTTTGGTCTTGGGTCTTTGAACAGGTTGTTTCAAAGAGTCTTTCGAATCACAAACATCTTGGGTTACTTCAACCCCTTTCTTCTCACTCACAATTTTCTTTTTCTCATTCTTCTCACTCTGTGAAGTAGAGGCTCCTTCAGATTCCTTAGATGACCAAGATTGCTTAGATCTTTTCAAGATCCGAATCTGAGATTTTGAAGTCTCAGTCGGTTTCTTTACTTCATCTTTAAAAGCAACCTTCTTGGTTACCTTCTCTGATTTAACAGAGACAGGTCCAACTGCTTGTTTGCTATTAGGTTTAGGAGCAACCTTTTTGTTATCAGCAGTTGAGTTCATCATAGGTTTCTTAGCAGATTTATCAGTGGTCATCCGGTTGCGTTTATCATACGTCATCGGACGGTTTTCCCTCTTGTTGTAAAAATTGTTTTGAATAAGATAAGATTCTTGCTGAGGGAAATACCGTCTTTGTTGATAACCGTAGTTGTCAACTGGATACTCATGATATTGCCTCATCTCCACCTCGTGCCTTTTGTGTCGTACGTACGGGCATGCGGCAAGTAAATGTCCCCGTTCCCCGCACTTGTAACACGCACGGTATTCCTCATAGTTTTCCTTGATTGGCGACTTGGAAAAGCTAGCAATGGGATATCGATCGACCATGCATTGTTTCCTTAAACTCTCAGGAGCTGGGTCCTTTGAGTAAGTCGGTTCAATAAAACTGTTTTCTTTTTGAACAGGCAAAACAAATTGTGTGACATTGACCTTAGCCTCTTTATCCGAATAAATTTTGTCTAAAATCTCTTGAGGAATGTCATTGGTCCTTTCAAATTTTGGAAACCAAATCGTACTTTCCTGCCAGATCTTTTCAATTTTTGAATAATTGACAAACTTAATCGGATATTCATCATCTGATAAAATCTTATCGGAGCCTTGCATCCGATAGAAGATTTTGACAGGTTTATCACACGATTCATTGCTCACATCATTGGATTTTTCAGATTTAAGCTCATTTTTCTTATCAACCGGTTTTACCACATTTTTCTCAATTTAGTTTCATTTTTCTTTTCTACCGGTTTTCTCACATTTTTCTCAACCTTCTTTACCTCTTTCTTTTCAAAACTCTTACCAACAAGCTTTTCATTTTTCTTAACCTCATTTTTACGATGAGCATTTGCCATTGGATGAATGATCTGAGACGGTGAGACTGGCTCAGTAGTGATTATATGATTTTCATCAGGGATATCACTATCACTTTCAACCGTCTCAGATGGCTCATCTTCTTCATCTGAATCATCAGTAGCGACCACACCCTCACTATTTCCCAGTACTGGTCTCACATCAGAATACGGATCCCCGACACTGGAAGTGTTAGGCTCATTTTCTGATGTGGAATCAGGATTGATTAAAGTCTCCGGTGGTATTGCATGTAAAGTGTGATTCTCAAACAATACTGGAGATGGGACCGACTTATAGTTTGCACTATTTGACTGGGAGGGTTCTTCAATGATATGGTAGACTACATATGCTATGTGCTTGTAACTTTCTAATTTCTTGTTAACTTTTTCCGCAAAGCACTTGATGGTTGTCATTTCCTATTTAGTGTTTTCCATTTCATTGATGTAATTATTAATGGCAAGTTGTTTGATTGATAATGTCTTTTTATGTTCAGACACATCCTTTTTATAACCATCAAGAACTTTGTTGAAATCTTTTAAGTCCTTTTGATAAATCTGACAGTTGATTTTTGCACTCTCAAGTTGGACCTTGAGAAGCTTATTTTCATCAGTCAGTTTTTCAAAATCAGCACATTTATCACATTTAACACACGCTTGAGATTGAGTTTCAGAACTTACCGGCTTAGGAGGTTCTGTCATGGCCATCAAAGCGAAGTGAGCTTCCTTCCCTGCGAAGAATTTGGAGTAGTCAATCTTGGTGCACGCATCATCCACCATACATGACTTGCGGGTCATCAGGAAGTCAGCTTCAGCTAGCAGTTGGTCAATGTCATCATCTAGCGAATTCACACTAGTCTCTGAATCAGATTCACTCTCCATGTCCGAGTAAGCTGAATCGTCTTGGTCTCCAACATCAGTGACAGAATCAAGAATCATCCCCGATCTCTTGTCTTCACTCTCAGCAATCACATCCTCATTCACTTCCTCAATCTTCAACTCCGACACTTTTTCAATCACAACCTCTTCTTCAATCTCCTCATTCTCATCCAAACTCATCTGCTGTGCTACACAAGCTACATTCCCAGCAGTGATCTCCTCCACCCCCAATTGCATACCAGTCCAATCAAAACCTTCATCCTTTTGGATCACAAGTGCTTGGTTTTGGTTTTGATTGTCAGTTTGGTTTTGGTTTTGTGTGTTAGGTGTAGAGATAGGAACTATTGTTCGGTTTGGATTTTGTTGAGGTTGGTTTTGATTTGTGGATTGTCTGGTGTTGTTGTTTTGTAGACGGTTCTGATAAGTGTTTTGTGGTTGAAAGCTTGAGATGTTTGGACTGTTGTATGACACTTGATTTTGGTTTTGGTTTTGTCTATTTTGGTATGTTGAATTGAAAGGGTTTCGGTTACCTTGTTGCGCTGGCTGTGTGCACTCCCTTTTAAAGTGTCCCTTCTCACCACAGTTGAAGCATGTAACTTTTGCTTTGTTGAATCCGTATGTGGTGTTGGGAGAGGTTGAGAGATCAGTTCTGCCAGTCTTCTGAATAAAGTCAGTGGCTCTCCTCATAATGCTTGCAAAAGCCCACTGAATGTCCATCAACTCCATTTCCTCTTTGTCGATTTGAGCATAGTCCTCATTGGTGAGATTATTGTTACCAATTTGACTTGCTACCAAACCGTTGTAAGAAGCAACCATAGCAGATACAAGAGCAACATGCTGTTGAGCAATTTCAACAGTCACATTGTTAAGGTTTGAGGTCTCTAACACAATCGGGTTTTGACTTGATTGTGCTTGAGTAATCTGCATCTGATGCACTTGAGGAGGATATTGTTGTTGTTGTTGAGGTTGACTTGATGTGTAGCATGCGGCTTGTTGTAATGGTGAAAATGGTGGAATAAAGTTTGGTGTTTGATAAGGTTGTTGTGTGTATGATGGTGTGTAGGATGAAGTTTGAGCAAGGTAGTTAATGGGTGCTTTTGTTGGTTCGACAACGTTAGACACACATGCTATGTGAGGTGCAACATTAGAAGTGGTGCTTGAAGCAGAAAGAGAGTTAGATGTACCACTCACATATAAATCAGGATTCTGTGGAATCTGAGCTCTCTTAGCTTTTCTCTTTTCCTCCATCTCTTTGTTTTCCAGCTTTTGGATGAACTCATTAATAGTCCAATACTGGTAAGCATCCTTCTCCTTTAACACTTCGATGTGTTGGTTCCAGTAGGGTGGTAAAGCATCAGCAAATTTATCTACTAATTCCGACATTGGAATGTTGATTTCATAGCTCGACAATTCAGTGAGCAAATGGCAGTACCGTGGAACCAACTCTTTTAGGGTCTCATTACCCATATAACTGAAGTTTTCAAACTCCTTCCGAAGCTCTTCCATCCTTAGCTTCCTGGTATTCTCATTTCCATCATGTCGATTTCTCAGCATATCCCATAGTTGTTTGGATGTTGTACACGATCCAAACTGATGCAAAAGATCAGTGTTGATCGCCTGGGATAGCTGAGAGAATGCCTTCTTCTCTATCGCAAACCTTTTCTTCTCGTCATCCGCCAAATTCTCCAAAGGGATTGGTTCTCCCGTATTCTCCAGAATAGGAGCAACGTAACCCTTCACAATCAATTGCCATGCCTCGGCTCCCTCAAGTCCTTGTCCCTCAACATGGATCTTGAACTTAGTCTTCCAAGTATTATACTCCTTCATGTCCATTAGCTTTGGTGGACGATTGCCGCTTCCAGAAGATAGATCATGAATAAGAGTGGATATAGCGTTGGTCGTCTGTGAATGGACTGCTGCTGCTGCGACTCCCCAATAGTTGTCAATTGGTTGTGGTAATGGTTGAACAACTTGTTGTGGTGTCGAACTAGTCATTGCCATATAATTGATTGGCTGTGATGGTTGACTAGTCTTCTGAGCTGCAATGGACCACGGATCTTGTGTTGTCTGCTGTTGTGGTGCTTGAGTAGGTCTAGGCGTTGTTGGAAAGTTCCACATCTTGTCCTGCAAACGATTAAACACGAAAAGATTAAAAATGTTTCAAAACAGGATGCTCCTTCGTATAAACGGACGTGCGAATGAGAAATATACTTCTCCTTCGACCGTTTTTAATGGATACGAATGTGAACTAAAACAACAAAATCTCCTTCGACCACTTTAGTCTCTCTTTCGACCGTTTTTCAGCTCCTTCGACCGTTCGATCAGACGAAGGTGAAACAAATGGACGTATGTGAAAAATAAGCAATCAAAGTCTTCCTTCGACCACTAAAACACCTCCTTCGTACACAAAATCACTCTTTCGACCCAAATAAATTCCACTTTCGACCAAACTCTCTCGTTCGACCCCTGTGATTTCAAAAACGGTTATTCTTTGAAAATCAGTTAATTTTGATCATGTTTTTCAAATGATGATGGATTTTGATGATCTTAATCATGTTTTGAATCGGATTTGATTTGGAACAACTTTAATAAAGAGAATTATCCGATTTAAACTAGAAATCAAGATGTAATCGATCATAATCTTATCACATCAGTTTGTTCATTGAAAACAGAAACTTTTTGACCAAAATTGGGTCCAAATCAACTGAGAGATTATTAATTTGTGGTTGTTTGATCCGAAATGGCTCTGATACCACTTTGTATGTGCGTGAAAGGATCGATAACAAACAAAGATTGATCAAACAAGTTAGTTTCAGGTGCGGAAACCCTAAAACTATCACAAAATAATAATCAAACAGATTCAAACACACAGATCATCATTTTCAAACGTTTTCATTAATAAAACACTTGTTTACACGTTGAAATATAGATACAATCAAGGTATGAACGATAAACAGGTTTAACAAAACACTAGAGAGAGTTTCTGAAAGTGGAGGGAATAATAATGATCAAAAGTTACATTCAAAAATCAAACTTGTCTATTTATAGACTGCACATTCGCCCAAACTGTTCATGCGAATGTGCAGGTTCGCCCACATCAACTGGTCGAACCAAGTTCTACTATAATCTAATCTTCATTCGTCCAAACAATCTTCCTTCGCACCTTTCAGTCTTCCTTCGCACCTTCTATTTCACTCCTTCGCACCTTCGATATCAACAAAACAAAATGTTTTATACAATCCAAAGCTTTAGTCGCACTTTTGCATCTACAAATATCAAAGTTGTCGTGTTAAAGTATTTTTTTTATATTCGACACTTACAAAAGAAGATAGTCCTTAAGTATTCATTTTGACTTGGGGAGAATTATGCAAATTTCTCTACTCTGTCGCAGTGCATGTCTAATGTATTATGTTCAAACTCATGACACCTCATTTTCATAGCTCGCATACTCCAAATTAGTTATATTGTTTTGAATTAGAGTTGTAGAAGGACATAACAACCTAATGTAAGGTAAATTGATGATTCCGGCCCGGAACGTAAACATTCCAATTATAAGCCTAGGACGCGTCCCATTTTAATGCATAGTCAAACTTTCCATTTCGACAAATTGATATGTTAGGCTATAAATTAAACTCTCCTTGACAACCTAACAGCGCCGAGAAACACACACACACACACACACACTCAATTTTCCTTTTTCTTCCGTTGTTGTTCGTGGATTTGGACGGGTTTGACAGTTTGTTTGAATCGCGATTGGGAGTCATTGCCTAGGTATAATTCTAATTCTTGTTTTATGTATATTAACCGGGCTTTTATAAACCTTAACCCCATAGTTAATAGGTCTGAAACCTTGGTATTAAACGAATTGTTAATCTAGGGTTACTAGGGTTTAGTTTGGGGAAGAAGGGCTCAAAACTGTTATGATATAAAAACTCTTGTTTCTGTAATAAACTGTTCTCAGGGTGTGGCTCAGTGGTGAACCACGCTTGTGATATGTCTTGGACCGGCCAAAGACTCGGGTTCGAGTCCTGGCATATACACCTTTTTTTTTGAGCTTGTCCTTTTATACTGATGCCCTTATTCTTTTTAAAATAGTTTTTAAATACCAAAAGTGATTTATAAATTCTATAAAAATTCTTTTATGTTATTCGGATGTTAAAGTTTACTATACAATTTTTAGTTTTTCAAAAATTATTTATAATATATATAAAATAAATTACTAGTTTATTCAATTAAAATTTTAAAATTCTAAAAAAATATCTAAACGACTTTATAAAATTCCACAAAAATTATTTTAAACTTGTAGATCCATAAACATTTCAGAAATAAATTTTATTTCAGAAAAATCGTTTGTTCCATATTTTTAATTGATTTTTGTTATTTTAAATCATAAATAAATCATAATAAATTCATTTTTCAATATTTTTATCCCAAAATTTTACATAAATTATTTTTGTTCATTTAGAACAGAAATATAAATTTTAATTTGAAATTTCTTTAATTTTAATATTCTTAGATGATTCCGCCATCGGTTACCATTAAATGGGACTCTGATTCTTTTGCTTCATTTCTTGATCAGTATGGAATTCGAAAAGAATGGGCTGCAAAACTTCCTGTGGAGGGGAAGACTGCATTACATGCGACAGAAGGTAAGATTGCTTTATACGAGGCCTTTTTTACTAAGTGCTGCTTCAGGCTTCCCACCACACATTTCTTGGTGAACACATTGCTTACCTATAGCATTCATCCCACCCAGATGACTCCATTTGGGTTGCTTCGTATAATCCATTTTGAAGTAACCTGCCGGTCTCTGGATATGGAGCCTACGTTCGAGAGATTGAACGTACTTTTTGTTTTAGAAGCGGCCCGTGGTGGTAGTGGATGGTATAGCCTTGGTACTCGTTGGAAGGTTAAACAACTCGTGTCGGAAAATCTTAAGTCAATGTACGACTCGAAGGAAAAGTTTTTTTATGTTAACCGCGGAGTCATCCCTGCGCCCCTGCAGTGGATGACTGTTGGGTTGAATGAGAAGATTACTGAGTTTCCACCGATGGAAAACTATAAGAATCAAGAGTGGTACAAGTCCCTTTGCGCACATGCCACTCCGCTTGCTATGGATAAATGTCCGGAGGGTGTTTTGGTGATGTTGGCGCTAAGTCGGTTGAGCACCCCTGATGGTTATGACCCATGCATTCCGGAGGAGGGTATGTTTTTCCTTTTTTTATTCTTGTTATTCCGCGTAGTTATGTGTTTGACAAATTCCCACCGTTTTATGGTATATGACACGTATGCCATTGTTTGAGCTGTTTGAGCAAAGGGGTAGCGTGAGAATTGCGTATAATCCTGTTCCCGAGGGGACTCAGTTGTTAATTGAGAGGCTGGGTGTGAATTTCATATATCCGCAGCTTGTGGATCCTCCAAAGCACTACACTATGACAGGTTAGTGAACCCTTAATCATATACTTTATCGTTTTGTACGAACACCTCCTACGCCCGAAGGGGGCGTAGTTGTGTACGTTGGTTGCGTACCGACATCACGCGCCCTTTGTGACATGGGTAGGGATTCAGTTCCGTAAGAAAGTGGTGATAGACTTAGAGGCGCATCCTCAGGGCGTATGAAACAAGCTTGTACGGGTTAGTATTGAGTAGAGTTTGTAGGATATAGCCGCGTTGTTGATGACTCAAGTGTGGTGGTCCATTAATTGCAGGCACAGGGCCTTCCAAGCACAGGAAGCGTTCTAAGCATTGTAAGAAGACTGAGTCATCTTCCGCCCCACTTGTAGAAGGAGATGAGGCAACTGAATCAGATGATGATCTCGAGCACAAACGCCACAGACAACGGTCTCCAGCACGCCAATGTGAGGGTGTGCCTGCGGAGTTGTTCTAGAAGCAGTTGGAGGCCTTTAAACAATCCCAAGTGCAAATTCCCAAGTCAACAATGGGGGTTGTTTAGACAGGAGCGCAGAAGCCTATTGCCGCTGTCCCTATCGATGTGTTTCAACCACCTGTTGTGTCTAAAGGGCCCAAGGTGAGGATGACGATGAAGCCTCCTCTTAAACGGGACCCAATATAGAAGAATGCTGAGAAGGTCGATGGGAAAAAGAAAGTTGATGATGTGTCTTCCTCGAAGGAAAATGTTGAAGTTCAAATTTCAGACAAAAGTCAAGCTCCCGACCAAAGTCATTTGGAGAAAGTTAGGGGCTGTTTGGTTGATTAAGTGCTGAATCATTAAGATGGTCTGAATGGTTAAGAGCTGAATCATTCAGCATCCCTTATTAGCTTAATGGTTCAGCACTTAATCATTCCATTCAGATGCTGAAACAAACAGTCTGAATGCTGAATGATTCAGACCTGAATGGTTAAAAGGCTGATTAAGAGGCTACCAAACAGCCCCTTAATGCTGATGTGAATCCTTCAAGGGCTGACGTATCCGATGCTCCGGAAGTCAACATAAGTAACCCCAAGAAAAACTCTGGTATTTCAACTGTGTTATACAAGAAGTCAACCTCTGATGTGACTAGGGATTCCCACGGATCCGGGGAGACTGGAAGTGGCCGGTGTAACACCCCAACCGATGGCGGGAACATCGGGGTGCCACGTATGAATGATTGTTCAGTAGCTCATGGTAGTACACAAGTTTAAATAATCCTTTAATACATTACAATATTGAATTACATTAAAGTCTACATCAAGTAATCAACAAAGCTTCAAATATCTCCTCATGCTAGCTCTAGACTTCAAGCATCAGTATTTCCTGTTGAGTTTGGAAAAATGGGGGGGTCAACTAGAAGTTGGTGAGAATACATAATCCATGTTAAGCATATAGTTTAAGTATAAAAGTTTAGCAATTCGTATGTCTATCGTAAATTTAAGTCTACATAAATAGTATAATATGTTGACATAATCAAACCTCGACTAGTTTAGGTCCATCCCGTTATCTACGGTTCACCTTAGTAATATGTTGAACGATAACAATCACCCACGTGACCTATGTAGGAGGTACACGTATCCGGGTGGGGTTGTCAATCCAATAGATCTATTATTGAGTATCGCCGGCTTGGCCATAGCTAATGATTATGTAAATGTTGAAACTCGTTGAAACTCGTTGAAACTGTTGACTAATTCATGAGGCAAAAAAGTTTACTACTAGACATGCATGTTGAATTGCTTAAATAATTGTTGCAAGTATAAAGAATCGCATAAACATGGTTACGTAAACTCACCTTGGTTTAGTATTAGGTATTGAGAAATAGTGTAAGTGTAGCCCAATAGATTGCCAAGTATTACCCTATGTATAAGGCAACAAATAAGTCTAAGTCTAACTAGTTTATAAGTATATCCTAGGGTTTCGATTTCGGGATATCCAACTGTTGAATTTAAAATAAAATGTTAATTAAATAAAGGGAAATTTGATAATAAAAGAAAGTCTTTTTAAAATTTGAATTTAGAATGCTCACAATAATGTGTTTGAAGTATAAAAATAATTTTTATAAAATTATTTCCTTAAAAATAGATTTTTAAATCTATTTATTACAAATTGCCAAAAATTAACTTTAATATTTAAAAATACTAAAATTAAAGAATTATTATTTTAAAAATCATATTTCTGTTCTAAATATTTAAAAATAAATTGTATAAATTTTCGTGCAAAAATAATAAAAATTGAATTTATTATGATTTAATTATGATTAAATCTAACAAAAATTGATTAAAAATATAAAATAAATGATTTTTCTAAATTAAAAATCATTTTAGTAAAGTTTACCATTGTACAAACATAGGATAATTTTTGTAGAAATTAATAAAATTGTTTTGATATTTTAATGGATTTTTATAAATATAATAGTATAAAATTGATTTAATTATTATAAATATTAAATCAATGAATTTCAGAAAACTAAAAATTGTAAATAAAACTTTTATCTCAGATTTGATAAATATAATTTTTTTAGAATTTATAAAAAGGTTTTAATATTTTAAAATGAATTTACAAGTTTAATGTAATATATATATATATATATTATTTGGTTTGTTTAAAAATGAAAAATAGTGGAAAAAGGGTGTTCAAGCCGGGACTCGAACCCGGGTAGTCTCAGTTATAGGCATCAGTCACAACCACTTGGCCTAGGCCTGTGGTTGTGATTTATCTCAGTTTATTAAAAATAAATACAATAAGCAAAAACAGTTTCTTCCCCAAATCAACAACCCACGAACCCTAGCTTTTCCAATCAAGCAATTCACACATCTTTAACCCGATTAATGTTAGGGTTTTTGATGTGTGAATGCTGGTGAACAAAACCCACATAAAACATTAAGCTTACAGTGTTGCTTCGTGTTTGATTGCCCGGTCAAGGATAAAAGTCAAACTGTGTTCGTGTGGGTAGTTTAGAGGATGTTTCAGAGCAATTGGTGGTTAAGAGAGATGTGTGAGCGAGTTGTAATGGTTCGTGGATGGACAATTTATAGTGCTAAGCACTAGATCGTAGATATGGTAAGGATTGACCAAGTATTAAAGTTCACGCGTGTTCTTGATAATTTTGGTATCAATTGGACGATAATCAACGCGTTAGTGAGTCACTGAAGGCCGATAATTGCGAACCCATACCATTTCTGGATCAAAACGCGTTTAAAGCCGTTAATTAGACTGGTCAAAATTATAACACTATTGCCATATCTGCTGCTGCACGACCACAGGGAAGAAAAAAGATGAATTGAAAGTCGCCTTATATATAATAAATGTTGGGTTTAAATCAAATAAAGGGTGTGGAGCAGATGGTTAATGCGCGTGTCTTGTCTGTGGTGTGATCCCGGTTCGAATCTCGGCGGGGACACAAAAATTTTTTTTTTATTAAGAAGTAAAGAGGGAGGGAGGGGTGGTTAGCTGTTGGGCCGGGTTTTATTCTGTTCTGGGCTTGGGCTTATAATTCTGGGCTACAACTTTCCAAGGAGGAGGGGGGTTTGGGCTTAGGTTATGGTATTGGTTGCTGGGTTGATGGCTAACATAAGTTTGTTTTTTTTTTAAACTGAATTATTTATTTTATAATTATCAAATACATTTATATATATATATATATATATATATATAAATCGTGAGTTAGGATAATGATGACTTAGGCACATTGTGAATGATAGAAGAAAAATAATGTACGTATTAAAATTTGAAAATTTTTGCGATGTTACAGTCTCCCCTACTTTTAGGAACTTCGTCCCGAAGTTAAGAGAAACACTAGGTTTACAATTGGTCAACTACCGGAAACCTTGATATAATTTCACACTACCTTAACGTACCTGTAAATTCATAATTACGTTCCGGACCGTAATTACCAATTTACCTTACATTAGGGTTTTGCGTCCTTTTATGACTCTACCGATTGTTGAGCAGGTCTGATAGTCTCCGCCAGTCGTTGAGCAGGTTGTAGGGCCTCTCCCGACTGTTGGAAAGACATGATGACCTCTACCAATCGTTGAGTAGATTGTTTGGTAGTCAACTAATTGTCGTACAAGTAAGCAAGCATGATTATAGATATAGCAATTAGTTCACATTCAACAAGCATGTACACAGATGTCATGATAATACTTGAATTTATTACTTGAAAATAAAGGTGTCAATACATGGAATTTAAAAAAGTAGACGTCATGCATATGGTGGGGTTTGCTGTTTAAGTAGCTGGAGGGTTTCAAGCGGGGTTATTTGGAGCATCAAGAGCGTTTGTAGCAGGGATTCGACAAGCATTTGTAAGATGCCCATACCTTTGACAATTGGTGCACTGTCGGCAGGGTACTTGAGTTGGATGGTAATACTGGCAGGTGTTACACTTAGGTAGGTTCCCATTGTATTGTTTCTTGGTGGGTGGGACAGTGGTGTCTATTGCAAAATTCCTGACCTTACACTTCCCATTGGTTGAGGCCTCGGTTTTGATTTCAACGGCAGGTTGGGGAGTATCCTTTTTCTTTTCCCCTTTACGAGTCAGGGTTCCTGCCTTCACATGGTTATCTGTTAGGGTGGTAGCCAAACGCTTTGCTTCCTCCAAAGTAGCAGGGTTCCTTCCCCACACTGTGTCTTGAATCTGCATCGGTAAACCACCAATGTATTTTTCGATAGCAATGGGCAAAGGGGTGACTTTGTGGGGTAGCAGTAAGCTAAGCTCGTGGAAACGAGTGTTGTAAGCAAGGTTTTCCCCACTGTCTTGAGCAAGATCATGAAATTCGTCTTCCAGTTTCTTGATTTCATTACGAGGACAGAACTCTGCCTTCATAATGTCTTTAGCTTGATCCTAAGTTAAGGCTAGTGCAGCTTCAGCTCCGCGAGTGCGTTTTTCTTCATTCCACCAAGTGAGTGCTCGTTTGTGAAGAACACTCATGGCATAACGGACCTTAAAGTTGTCGGGGCATTCACTGTTAATGAAAGTATTCTCAATACCCTCAAACCATTGTAGGAGTCCTGTAGCTCCTTCTTTTCCACTGAACTTTGGGGGATTACAGGAATTAAAGTGTTTAAGGGTACAGGCTGGAAGTCCATTCCCGTTGTGGTTTCCATTTCCATTCCCGTTGCCGTTGCCGTTTCCGTTGGATGACTTGAGCTAGTAAGTTGGGAACCAGAGTTGCGATTTGCTGCGCCATTTGTTGAGAAATGATTGCAGCCATTTGGGCATCGACACCATTGTTGTTGTTGTGGTTAGTATTGTGGTTGTGGTTGTGATTGCTACTTCCTTCATCATGATTTTCACCACTGTTAAGACGAGCACTGCGACGTGGAGGCATGATCTGTAAGAGACACAGTGAAATGAATGAGATTATATAAGGAATGTAATCATTTATTCATTAATTAAAACGAATAAACGAAAACGTTGACTTATCAAAGATTCTAAATTCTAATAACATATGAAGACATGCTTTAACCTATAAGTGAACACTCATCCCGAGAATTCCCAGGTAGGCATCCGGGTCCCTCGTCTGATTGGGATATATGCGCAATGCCAGCCTAGACAGAAGACTCAGAATACAGGCGTTCACCCTTCCAGATTGCACGTGTTCGTTATTAAAATCTAGAACTTCGACGAGATTTCAAGGTGGTTCAGGCTAAGCATGGGGAATTTGTCCTATTAGTCTAAGAGTGAATCTAGTGATGGAGAGCAACCTTCTTGTAGGGATGAAAGTAGGGATATGAAGTAAGAGGGAGATAGAGAATAGCAAGTAAAAGAAGCAAGTAATAGTTAAATCCTACGGTTTTAGACTAGATTATTTCTCTAATAACCTAATTCCCTATAACCATGGCTCTGATACCAATCTGTAACACCCCAACCGATGGCGGGAACATCGGGGTGCCACGTATGAATGATTGTTCAGTAGCTCATGGTAGTACACAAGTTTAAATAATCCTTAAATACATTACAATATTGAATTACATTAAAGTCTACATCAAGTAATCAACAAAGCTTCAAATATCTCCTCATGCTAGCTCTAGACTTCAAGCATCAGTATTTCCTGTTGAGTTTGGAAAAATGGGGGGGTCAACTAGAAGTTGGTGAGAATACATAATCCATGTTAAGCATATAGTTTAAGTATAAAAGTTTAGCAATTCGTATGTCTATCGTAAATTTAAGTCTACATGAATAGTATAATATGTTGACATAATCAAACCTCGACTAGTTTAGGTCCATCCCGTCATCTACGGTTCACCTTAGTAATATGTTGAACGATAACAATCACCCACGTGACCTATGTAGGAGGTACACGTATCCGGGTGGGGTTGTCAATCCAATAGATCTATTATTAAGTATCGCCGGCTTGGCCATAGCTAATGATTATGTAAATGTTGAAACTCGTTGAAACTCGTTGAAACTCGTTGAAACTGTTGACTAATTCATGAGGCAATAAAGTTTACTACTAGACATGCATGTTCAATTGCTTAAATAATTGTTGCAAGTATAAAGAATCGCATAAACATGGTTACGTAAACTCACCTTGGTTTAGTATTAGGTATTGAGAAATAGTGTAAGTGTAGCCCAATAGATTGCCAAGTATTACCCTATGTATAAGGCAACAAATAAGTCTAAGTCTAACTAGTTTATAAGTAT
Organism: Ambrosia x helenae; assembly: GCA_030844895.1. NCBI lineage: Eukaryota > Viridiplantae > Streptophyta > Magnoliopsida > Asterales > Asteraceae > Ambrosia > Ambrosia x helenae. Next base: position 43,326,968 of record CM061225.1, read on the forward strand.
ATCCTAGGGTTTCGATTTGGGGATATCCAATTGTTGAATTTAAAATAAAATGTTAATTAAATAAAGGGAAATTTGATAATAAAAGAAAGTCTTTTAAAAATTTGAATTTAGAATGCTCACAATAATGTGTTTGAAGTATAAAAATAATTTTTATAAAATTATTTCCTTAAAAATAGATTTTTAAATCTATTTATTACAAATTGCCAAAATTTAACTTTAATATTTAAAAATACTAAAATTAAAGAATTATTATTTTAAAAATCATATTTCTGTTCTAAATATTTAAAAATAAATTGTATAAAATTTTGGTGCAAAAATAATAAAAATTGAATTTATTATGATTTAATTATGATTAAATCTAACAAAAATTGATTAAAAATATAAAATAAATGATTTTTCTAAATTAAAAATCATTTTAGTAAAGTTTACCATTGTACAAACATAGGATAATTTTTGTAGAAATTAATAAAATTGTTTTGATATTTTAATGGATTTTTATAAATATAATAGTATAAAATTGATTTAATTATTATAAATATTAAATCAATGAATTTCCGAAAACTAAAAATTGTAAATAAAACCTTTATCTCAGATTTGATAAATATAATTTTTTTAGAATTTATAAAAAGGTTTTAATATTTTAAAATGAATTTACAAGTTTAATGTAATATATATATATATATATATATATATATATATATATATATATATATATATATATATATATATTATTTGGTTTGTTTAAAAATGAAAAATAGTGGAAAATGGTGTTCAAGCCGGGACTCAAACCCGGATAGTCTCAGTTATAGGCATCAGTCACAACCACTTGGCCTAGGCCTGTGGTTGTGATTTATCTCAGTTTATTAAAAATAAATACAATAAGCAAAAACAGTTTCTTCCCCAAATCAACAACCCACGAACCCTAGCTTTTCCAATCAAGCAATTCACACATCTTTAACCCGATTAATGTTAGGGTTTTTGATGTGTGAATGCCGATGAACAAAACCCACATAAAACATTAAGCTTACAGTGTTGCTTCGTGTTTGATTGCCCGGTCAAGGATAAAAGTCAAACTGTGTTCGTGTGGGTAGTTTAGAGGATGTTTTAGAGCAATTGGTGGTTAAGAGAGATGTGTGAGCGAGTTGTAATGGTTCGTGGATGGACAATTTATAGTGCTAAGCACTGGATCGTAGATATGGTAAGGATTGACCAAGTATTAAAGTTCACGCGTGTTCTTGATAATTTTGGTATCAATTGGACGATAATCAACGCGTTAGTGAGTCACTGAAGGCCGATAATTGCGAACCCATACCATTTCTGGATCAAAACGGGTTTAAAGCCGTTAATTAGATTGGTCAAAATTATAACACTATTGCCATATCTGCTGCTGCACGACCACAGGGAAGAAAAAAGATGAATTGAAAGTCGCCTTATATATAATAAATGTTGGGTTTAAATCAAATAAAGGGTGTGGAGCAGATGGTTAATGCGCGTGTCTTGTCTGTGGTGTGATCCCGGTTCGAATCTCGGCGGGGACACAAAATTTTTTTTTTTATTAAGCAGTAAAGAGGGAGGGAGGGGTGGTTAGCTGTTGGGCCGGGTTTTATTCTGTTCTGGGCTTGGGCTTATAATTCTGGGCTACAACTTTCCAAGGAGGAGGGGGGTTTGGGCTTAGGTTATGGTATTGGTTGTTGGGTTGATGGCTAACATAAGTTTGTTTTTTTTTTTTAAACTAAATTATTTATTTTATAATTATCAAATACATTTATATATATATATATATATATATATATATATAAATTGTGAGTTAGGATAATGATGACTTAGGCACATTGTGAATGATAGAAGAAAAATAATGTACGTATTAAAATTTGAAAATTTTTGCGATGTTACAGCCGGGGTAGGATTACTCCGCGTGGTCATGGGCCACCGAGGCCTTACCAGCCATATTGGGGCATCATGGAGACTACTCGCTTTACGAACCCGTTAGATGCTCAAGAGTTTATGACCCTCTCTGTTCCTCCCCGCGAGCGCGATTATCAAGCTAGCGTGTACGGTCGTTCCTTGTTTACTGACATTGCTATGAACCTAGCGTTGAAAGTAAGTGGTATTGGTTCCCTTATTCGACGCGAGAACGAGTTCATGCGTGATTGGTAGAACCTAAAGGATTCGAAGGCCGCCTTATTGAAACGAGAAAAGGAATTCCAGCGTGCCCGTGCTGATGTCAGGGCAGAAATCAACCATTATAAGCAAAGGGCTCACACGGCGGAGGAAGAGGTGAAAAAACTGAAAGCTGATAAATCAGAGTCCTCAAAGCATTGGAAGGAGTCCTGCCAGTGGACCAACTTAGAAATAGAGCGTTACCGTGCTTCTGCGGAAAAGTTGAAGAATGACATTGGTCGACTTAACTGGGACGCTGAGGAGAAACAGAAAGCAAGTGATGCCAATAAAGCTGAGTTAGAGGAGACCATAACTAAGCTTAACCAGCAGTACGAGGACCTGTTGAAGGCCACTTCCGTGCTTTTAGAGGCGGAAACACAGATCAAATCTCTTAGCCACGATAAGAGCCGGTTAGAGGAGGAGAAAGTGCTGCTAGAATCTTCGTGTACCTAACTTGAAGTAGACTTGGGCCAAACTCAGAGGCTTTCCAAGATGCCTCAGATGTTGCACTAGCATGCTGGAGCGTGTAAACTGGATGATGTAGTATGGTGTTCAAGGGGTAAGCTGCTTATCCTCATAACCACTTTATTTCTTGGTTCATAGTGTAAATAATATCCTCTATGTTTATGCAGATTTTTAAGCGTGTATGGAATGAGCCGAAATTTGGAGATGTTATTGCGAAAATTGGTAGTTCCGCTATGAAGCATGGTCTTCAGCTAGGATTCAATGAAGGTTTTCACCATCACGCAGCTGAAAAGAAGATTTAAGAAGGCGCATACTACAACAAGCCTTATGAAGAAGAAATGTTGCATGCGCAAGCGGAGTCTGAATCACATTCCTTCGAATTGTTTGACTTGGTGGGCGAGTGCCTGAAGACAAACGACCCTGTTGGGGAGCTCCATGCATATTTCGAGGAGTCAGATCGGCTAGGTGCAGAGCTTGAAGAAAAATCCCGCAGAGAAGAAGAATAGAAGCAAGCTGCAAAGGCTAGCGGGGTTGGTGTGTCTTCTTCCACAGGTGCTGGTGGTAGTACGCGTGAAGGAGAGTCCAATATTGCTGATGTAGATCATTATCTTGATGTTACTGATTTTAGCTAGTGGTATTCGAACAATTAACCTTCCTTGTTGGTGTGTAATGTTTTGAACATCTTTAGATCTTTATGATTTTGTGTTGATGATTGTAATCATGTTCCTTTGCTTTTTTAATCATGCTTTGTTATGCACAACATAATCATGAGCTGACGTCAACTGTGATACAAGTCACCTATGTCAGACTATGGAAGTAGCAGTTTTGACGGCTCCTGTCAGCCTTTTGAAGTGATACCTATCACCCATCCCTAGGCTAATCAAGTGCTTTGCCATTAATGGTAATGAATTACTTGTACTTTACTTTCTATATATAGTAAATTGTAGCTAACTTTGTGTGACAGCCGGAAAATTTTTCTTTCTTTTCATCGCTTCCATTTCGGTTTCGGGCAATTTTCGGGATGAAAATTTCTTTCAACGGGGGATGATGTGACACCCGGCAAACTCCGGTTAATAAATTCCGTCAAACTAGTAAGTCTACCTTAGTGAGTCATGCATATTACATACGTATCTGGGTCGGTTGAGTCATTATGATGGTTCGGGAATCATAGGGAGTCATTACCATGATCCAAGGGATCATTCGGAGTCGGTCCAATGGTTTGATATTGGGTGTTTGTACATGTTTCGGATTTGATTTGGAAGGTTAAACGCGCAAAATAGGGCTCGACACTGCACGACCGATTAGGGGAGTCCTAATCGCCTGAGTGTAATGTGGATAGCCCTACTCGCATGAAAATGGGGCGATTAGGCCCCCTAATTACCTGTTGACCATCCTAGTCACTAGTTGACTTTCCTGTCCACATACACATCATGTGATTACAACTCCTAATTGCCCGTTGACCATCCTAATCACTAGTTGACTTTCCTATCCACATACACTTCATTTGATTACAACTCCTAATTGCCTGTTGACCATCCTAATTACTAGTTGACTTTCCTATCCACATACATTTCATGTGATTACAACTTTAAATTGCCTGTTGACCATCCTAATCACTAGTTGACTTTCCTAATTGCATGTTTGATTCCTTATCGTGTGTTTTGCTGTTGTAAGTATATTTTGACATCCCAGAACATAAACTAACACCTAGGAACGTGTTAGGAACCCCGCGACAAGTCTAATAACCTGATAACACGTGTTCGGACTTGTTTATGCGTTAATTGAACTGTATGCTAGATTTGGTGAACTTTATGCGTGTTAAGTGTATAGTTGCACATGTATGCATGACATCGTGTATTTGGCTAACACATGGAATGTCGGGTCACCAATGGGATGTCGGGTCTTGTCTGGGGTGGTCGGTTAAACGTTTTAATATCTTTTCAAACGTACACGGTTATGGTCTAGACTATTGGGGACTAATCAACCTGCGGGTTATTAGTCTAACATCTTATACACTCGTTATGATAGGTCACTGGTAGTTGGTACTATCTATTGAGCTGAATTACTGGTTTTTGGAAGAAAGCAACATAAGGTGAGTTCACGGCCCCACTCTTTACTGGTTCTGGTTTTTGGGGAAGAAAACATGATGTATTCATTAAACGTTTGTCAACTTATGTTTTCATAAAGATGTATCAAACTATGTTTTGGTATTTTTGTAAGTACACGGTTTGTGACTATCGCATTTGGATTTTATATAAAGCGTTGTTTTCAAGATTACATGTTGATAAAAGTCTTATTCGACCTGGCGTGAGGTCGAAGGTAGCTGATTAAAAGGTCCAAGGAAGCTTTGATGAAGATATGTTTTGGTTCGAGCCTTATTGAAAGTCGAAGATCACATTCGACCACATCGTGGGGTCGAATGTACAACACTATATAAACTTAGAATTTTATTTTGATGTTTGGTTTTTGGTCATTTGTGTCTGGTCTTTTGTGTGTATTCTCTCTAAGTTCTGGAAAGCTCCTAAACTTTTTTATTTCATTATAAACTCAATTGTAAAGGTTTATCATCTATGTTTATGAATGAAATGTTTATTAAAAGGACTCGATTGTGTTTCTGATTTGATATATATCATATTGCATACAATCTAGGGTTTTCGCACCTAGATTGTTTCACTTGTATGATCATCTAGTGTTTTCCTATAAAACCGATCATCTACCAAGTGGTATCAGAGCCAATCTCGATCATACAATTGCAATTTGCTAGATTTCGAATAGAATTTTATCAAAAAACACCTAAAAATTTTTTGTTTTGCAAAAACTTTGAATGACAATGGAGATTGATTGATTTTGACTAGATTTCACGGAAAAATCAAAATTTTCATTCATTAAAGTTGATCTCCATTAAATCCGAAGCAAAACCTGATTAAGATCATCAAAATCCATAACCTTTTGAAAAACTTGGATCAAATTAACTGATTTTTGAAGAATAACCGTTTTTCAAAAGATTTGGGTCGAACCAGAGAGAATGGGGTCGAACGTGTGAGTTTTTGGGGTCAAATTAGTGTGTTTGGGTCGAACCAGGAGGGTTTTAGGTCGAATCAAAAGTTTTCAAGTGTGTTGTGTGTTCATTCGACCAGTTTGGGTACATTCGACCATACGGGAAGTCGAAGGAGTCTTTTGTCTAGGTCGAAGCAAGTCTATTGTGTGATTTTCTTCATTCGAGTCTATCACGGGGGTCGAACCAAGGGTATTGTCGCATTCAAGCCCACATTTTAGTTTCAAAGGTCGAACCTGAGTTTGTATTTGGAGATTTTTCTAAGTGTTTACATTCCGAACATCATGGATAACATTTGGGATATTCTTCTACACCTAGACCTGCAACAACACAGCAACAACATGTTCCGATGAATCCATGGGCGGTTGCTTCTCAAAACAACAACACACCACCATCACAGCTGATTAACTACATTGCTATGACTAGTTCAACCTCACCACCTGTTACTCAACCTCCACAACCACAAGTGAATGATCTTTGGGGAGTTGCAGCAGCAGCAGTGCAGTCTCATACTACCAATGCGATTACCACACTCATTAATGACTTATCATCGGGAAGTGGGAATCGTCCTCCTAAGTTGTTGGATATGTCGAATTATTATCATTGGAAGAAGAATTTCAAGATTTATCTTGAAGGATTGGGATTAGAAGTCAGAGAAGCATGGCAAATGATCATGAAGGGATATGTTGCTCCGATAGTTGAGAACACGAACATCCCAATTCCATTTGAAGATTTAAAAGACGATGAAAAGAAGAAGTTTGCGCTTGAGAAGAAAGCTATGTCTCAGTTGTCTCAGGCATTATCTACAGACTTATTGCATCAGTTCGGATCATGTACTACTTCCAAGCAACTTTGGGATTGTTTGAAGATTAGACATGATGGCAATTGAAGAACAGGAGAAAAGTCCTCCAATAGCTTATGATCAAGATTTGGAGTTGACTATTGATCATCTAGATTTTGTTGGATCACCTGTTGCAGGTGAAAAGATGAAAAAAGCCAGAAGCAAAACTATGGCTAAGAAAAGTTGAATACAATGAAAAAGAGAGATAGAGAAATTGATTTGCTAAGTCATTGGAAAGAAAGTACCAGCGATTGGAAGCTCAAAAGATACAACACCCGTTGCATCCCCAACTTTGAAGAAAAAGAAAGTTGTTCAGGAGGATGTTACTGTGAAACCAGCTCCAGCTCCTGAAAACTTTTCAAGTATGTTGAAGACTGTGTTAGAACAAGTTCAGAAGAAAACTGCTCCTACTGCCGAATCATCTACACCACAAGTTACAGTTTCAAGTGATGTTATGGAAGCTGTTAATCGCAATGTTATGAAGGTGTTTAATCAACAGCAGGAGGAGATTAGATAGATGAGAGAAGATGAGAAAACAATGTTTCAGATTGTTTTATCCTCCAAAGCGAATCAAGAAGAGATTGAAGCAAAAGTCAAAGAGCTTCAAGAGGAAAATTAGATATTGTTATCTCGTGGTAAGAGAAATACACAAAGAATCAAGTACTTACAGCATGAAAACCGAAAGATCAAGTCAACCAACAAAGACTTGAGAAAGATGATAAAAGATTTGTATTCAAAAGCTCCACAGTTGAAAGATGGAGAAGAGGATGAAGAAAAAGAAGAAGAGCAGGTTAATTATGAGCCGTCTGATGATGATGATGATTTTGATGATTCATCAGATGATGATGATGCTGGTAATACGAGTGGTAGAAAGAAAGATGATAAAGGTGATGATGATACTGATAAGTATAGATATGAAAAGAGAGAAACTGATAAGAGAGACACATGTGAGTCTAGTTCCAAAATGAAAAAGACACCTGGTGGAAATGTTGATGATGATAGCATATTCTGGACAGAGAAGATTAGAGCTTTGTCAGATGAAGATAAGAACTTGTATTGTCAGATGCTGATGCAGAATGTTTGGACGATTGAACTGACTGGAAAGTTTCTAGAGATTTTTGAATCTGACGATATGAAGTTTGAACTGGAATACAATGATCCTGATCTAGAGGATGGTTAAGTATCTGCGACAGTATCCAAAGAGATTTTTGAAGGATTGGCTAAGCAGGTAGGGAAGTCTCTTGAAGATATAATGAATGAGAAAAAGATTCCTGATATTCCAGAAAGAGATGCAGGTAATCACTCTAATGATAGAGATACTCCTGTTTTTGAAGACATTGAGATGGAGGATATTACGAGTGAGGAATATCCGGAGTATTTCAGAGAGAAAGAGGAAGGTGTGATACTTGAAATTAATGAAGATACTCTTAATAAAGCTAAGAAACTTGCTGAGGAGAAGAGTAAGAAGTTTATTGATGAAGTGTTTGAGAATGATTCTAATCAGAAACCAAATGTTCAACAATCTGATGACTTGAAGGATTTGTTGAAAAGATTGAAAGAAAAAGAAGCTAACTGACCAAAGACAGAAGTACAGGGAGGTTTCTACAAATACCATAATGAGCTGTTCAAAGGAAGAGCTTTGGGGTGGAAATATCACAAACAGTTACGTTGCGTTGGTGTTAAATAGGAGAAGGGAATTATGTACTTTCACAGGTTCCATGATATCAAGACCTTGCCGTACTGGGCTGTTAGAGACATTTGTAGACACACGATGAGCAGTCCCTCTGTTAATAATAATAATGTTGTTGGTTACTTTGCTGACAGAATGACGAGGGAGAGTAGAACTAGGTGGAACATGTTCAGGCCTCAGTATCCAACGAGGAAAGTTCACAAAGAGGTTGATCCTATCACTGGTCTGAACAAGGTGACATTGAAATACAAACCACCCGTTGTGCTGAAACGGATTCTATTGATGCCTATTCAGCAGCATTTCAGCAAAGAGTTCGTTATTTGGTATTATGATTGGAGAACAACTAAAGCTATCATCTTGTTGAAGGACAAAAGAGGAGAATACAAGAAGATACATATCTTTGATCCTATGTGGCTTATCAACTGCTCGTATGAAGACATCATCATGCTTTACTACAATCCGATTTACTGTGAAGAGAAGGATGAAGATCAAGCGATGAAATATCACTGGGTTGTCTGTTTTTGTTTTGTCTGGGATGTGAATGCGGGGTGTGACTTTGACAAGAAGCTGGGAAAGTATGTTAAAGTGAATGAAGTGAAGAAGAGTCCAACAAAATGTCATTTAGAACCGGAGATGAGCAAAAAGCAGAAGAAAGTTCTCCGAATCAAACTGATGAACATAACGCTTGATTATGAACAACAACAATCCAAGCAATAGTCAAGGGGGAGTTTGTAAGAACACGGTTTGTGACTATCGCATATGGATTGTATATAAAGCGTTGTTTTGAAGATTACATGTTGATAAAAGTCTTGTTCGACCTGGCGTGAGGTCGAAGGTAGCTGATTAGAAGGTTGAAGGAAGATTTGATGAAGATATGTTTTGGTTCGAGCCTTATTGAAGGTCGAAGATCACATTCGACCACATCGTGGGGTCGAATGTACAGCACTATATAAACTTAGAATTTTATTTTGATGTTAAGTTTTTGGTCATTTGTGTCTGGTCTTTTGTGTGTATTCTCTTTGAGTTCTGGAAAGTTCCTAAACTATTTTATTTCATTATAAACTCAATTGTAAAGGTTTATAGTCTATGTTTATGAATGAGATGTTTATTAAAAGGACTCGATTGTGTTTCTGATTTGATATATATCATATTACATGAGATCTAGGGTTTCCGCACTAGATTGTTTCACATGTATGATCATCTAGTGTTTTCCTATAAAACTGATCATCTACAATTCTTACATTCTTTATGTATTGGAGTATTCATTTGAGTTACTATACGATCTTTGGAAGTCCCAGGGAAAACCATGAATGTGCGCGGATGCACAACAGGGGAAATGTGGATAGATCTATTTGGGCATGACCGGCCCCACTAGTCGACTGGAGGTCGGATGGGTGCATGTTGTCTCTTAGGTATTCAAGTATTCAGTATTCATTCAGGCATTATTCATGTATTCACGTATTCGCGTCCAGTTATGGTTTTCCAATCGTAGTAGTGACAGGTATTCATCTGATTGGTATGCCTGTGGCCTGGTTTGGCCTAAGGGTATTCTTAAAACTTTTGGAGTCGTTGTTCATAAAAACATGTGAACTCACCGGCATTATTTGCTGACGTTTTTAGCATGTTTTTCTCAGGTCGCTAAGGTAGCAGCAGTCAATAGGCGCACGGAGTCTCACGGCGTCTAGGATTCATTTGCATGTTTATTGAGTATTATCAGACTTTCATGTTTTACTTTCGGGTTGTAATAAGGTTTTACGCTTCCGCTGTGATGGATAGATTTTGAAAACTTAATGGGCAGTTTACATTGTTTTCATATCATATAGTTGTCATTTATTGTGACCGTTGACCTGGATCCTGGTTTTTCATGCGCCTCGCAGTAAAACCCCGCATGTGGAATTTGAGGGTGTGACAGATTGGTATTAGAGCCAATGGTTATAGTGAACTAGGACTGCATGTAGAGTCTAGTCTATAGCCGAGTCTCACACACACTAAACGGTCATATACGTTTGAGTCTTAGCATACGGGTAACATCTTTCGGGGTGTCGGTGTCCTCTTCTCGTATACGACATCATCTGTTAAATTCTAAATCTAGTGTTCGGTGACTTGAACTTCAAGCTTGAAGTGCATCTAGAGGATCATGTAGAGCAGTTTATGATTTCGGGTGCACACGAGATCATAAAATGGAATGCATGAAAATCCTAGTGGACTTTAGGCTTGGACGGATGGACCTGAATTGGACCTAGATCAAATCCTTGTGATTCCTAGAGGGTTACACTACGGGCGAGCCTAAATCCTTTGTTCTTGTTTTGGAAGAAGATGTCGGGAACTCATGGCGGTCGTGCTGGAGGCCGTGGTGGCGGCGGTCGTGGTAACATTAGCATGACCCAAACGGAACTGAACAGCCTGTTGCAGCAGCAGGTGAATGTGGCCTTGGCTACATTCCAGGCTGCACATAATGTTTTTGGTGGTAAGTTGATTAATATCAACTCTACCATATTCTTGGGTGTTGTGTCCTTCTTTTTGTTGTTGATCTGTGTGTTCTGTCCCAGGTGGTGCTGTCAACCCATCCCCACCCCAGTGCTCGTATAAGAAGTTCATGGACTGTAGGCCCCACAACTTTAGTGGGACTGAAGGGGCGGTGGGACTGCTCCGATGGTTGGAGAAGATTGAGTCTCTGTTCGCTATGCGCAACTGTCCTGATACTGATCGTGTTAAGTATGCTACTGCTACTTTGGAGGGTCATGCCCTAACTTGGTGAACTCTACCACTGCGACTCTTGGCCTGGGTGAGGCCAATGCCATGCCATGGACCGAGTTTATTTAGATGATGCGAGCTGAGTATTGCCCGAGGGATGAGATCATGAGGTTAGAGCATGAGTTCTGGAATCTGAAGATGGTTGGGTCTGAGATAGAGGACTGTACTGCGCGACATAATGAGTTGGCTGTGATGTGCCCCGGTTTGGCCACACTTGAGTACCGGAGGATTGAGCACTACATCACTGGATTAGTGCCAGAGATTGCTGGGCATATTGTTGCCGCTGATCATACTACCATGTTGGCTACTGTTCGGGCAGCTCATAAGCTGGCCAACATGAAGGTTGCTGAGGGTGTCTTACCTCCTAGGGGTGCTGCTGTGAAAGCCCTGATGGACAACAAGCGGAAATGGGAGAGTGCTGGAAAGAACTCTGGGTCGTCTCAACAGCAGGTGAAGAAACAGGATGTTTTGGGATCACCATCTGAGCAGAACTTAGGAGAGTATACTGGGAAGTTCCGTTGTCGTCGATGTGAGAAGTTCCGTTGGAACTTGGGATCACCATCTGGGTCGTCTCAACAGCAGGTGAAGAAACAGGATGTGTGGGTTTCATCATACGGGTGATTGTGAGAAGTTCCGTTGTCGTCGATGTCAACGTATTGGTCATCATGCTAAGGATTGTAGGGCTACTATTCAGCTGCACCCGACCCAGACTACTACCATTGCTACAGCTCCTCAGGTTAAGCAGGGATGTTATCACTATGAGGATACTGGGCACTTTAGGCGTGATTGCCCTAAGATGAAGCTGGGCGAGGGTGGGAACAACGAGGGCGGTGGTCGAACTGCTCATGCTTGCGTCATGGGTTCGAGGGTGAACTAGGAGGATCCTGATACTATTACTAGTATGTCTTCTTACTTGTCACTATATTTCAATTTCATTCTGGTTTTCGTACTGTTAAGAGTTTTCGTATCGGTGGAGCTTCATCTGTTACTATAATCTGTGCCTACACCTTGGAGGGGTAAGTCCTTGGTTATCGTGTGTCGTGTTGCATCTCGTTCGGGTCCGGGGTGTGTAAACTCTACATGAGGAGGTAATCTGGAGACACTGCTTGGACAGTACCTGGTACTTCGTTTATACCGATCACAAGGGTCTTCAGCATATCTACAGTCAGGTTGGGTTGGTTATATGGAAGACTATAACAGTATCTTTTCGTGATTTTGGGGAGCGTTGTTTTGGGCATGGGGTGCTCAGTTGCATGTTTGTTTGGGTTATCTCTTGTATTGTCTGGATTCATTACGGTTCACGTTGCGGACCGGGGTTCTCATGGATCGGGTTTCTCGTGTACTTGGGTCGACACTCGTTACTGTTGAAGCTGAGTGAATCTCGAGACGAGATTCCTTTCAACGGGGGGATGATGTGACAGCCGGAAAATTTTTCTTTCTTTTAATTGCTTCCTTTTCGGTTTCGAGCAATTTTCGGGACGAAAATGTAACGCCTCGCTATTTCAAAATAATAATGATTATGATTATTATTAATTTTTTTTATAAATGTTCACACGACTATATATATGCCCATTATTAATATATACATATAGTCCAAATACTCGAGTTAAATTAGTTTATGTATACAAATCGCGTAATATAATTAGTGTCGTGATAAATGGAATAAATGAGACCGAGTCAGTAATTGGCTCGTATATGTGTTTGACATCCACCTAAATTAACCTAGTTTACACCAAACCCTACCTATTTATTATTCTCCTTAACCCATCTTCAACCTCCAACCCTAGCCACCACTACTTTGAATCACCCTTTCTGCTTTTGTTTAAATCCTGTGTTCTTGATTTCATAGAGCAGTCACAGTCAAATCTTCTCCTTTATCTCCTCCCCCCCCCCACACACACACACACACCATACCACCACCTCACCACCGCCGCCAACCAACACCGAACCACCACTCTGGCCGCCCAACCCCCACATCAGACCATCGCTGACAACCACCACCATCCGAGCCCCCTCTCTCTTTTTCCCTCCTCCGGTCACTTATGGTGCGGCGGCACCCCTGACACCGACCAGGTCACAGGCTGTGACAAGGCCACACTCCCAAATAATGAAAAACAAGCATCGATAGGAGTTGATCATTGTGCAATGACTGGTTATGGTGCAGCTTTTGGGTTTTGGTTTCCGTCGCGTTTGGTGCGAAACCGGTCTGAAGTGCAGGTTTTTGGCCAGGTCAGTGTCCTCCATATTTTGTTCGTTCTCAGCCCTTCATCTCCTTGTTCTAATGTCTGGTGCTGTTCCGGGTCAAGTTGTATAGATGATGGTTCCGGTTCTGGTCACGGGTACAGGGGACCGACTGTGATGTTTGGGTGATGTTTAATGTGGGTCTCGGTTGGATTGTTCTCATCTCGAGCCAATCCATTTCGAGTAAATCGAGCATCGGGACACGGGTTAACAACAGTCAAGCGTTCCAGATCCAGTCAACAGTGGTGTTCGGTCAAGACTGGTCAACTGGTCCAAGTCCTAGTTAACAGTAGTCAAACGTGGTCAAACCTGTCAGATCTGTCAACACGATTTACGAGGCAAATACGCGACTGGGGAAGGTATAACACGCATGCCATGACTTTAGTTTATTCATTTCATGTTTATTGTATTTAAATTTTTATTCTAAAATCTAAACGAACCAAACCGAGTTGTAATAAATACTACTTATTTGTTTGTTAGCTTGACGAATAGAATAACGACTAACTTATGTTAATACATATTGTTATTAGAATGGCCAAATGGCGAACTATAAATATATGTATCACTTAACAAATGTAGAACCTCTCGTTCATTATAATTATAGCTTTGATAAGTCGAACCACTTGTTTTAAATAAAGACTTCATTAACTTTAGTTGAATTATATTGTGTGATGAGAACTTGGGCGATTAATTTGGGATAAAAATAGACGACTTGCGTTGTCTGGCTTTATACTAAAATAGAGGAAACTCTGCCCAAATTTTTATTGAATAAAAGTACATACCAAGCGTCTAAATCTATAATTATGTTTAAATGAAAATACATTTTACAACTAGGTTTTTTCCGAAACCAAAGCGCCTCTTAAATTAGTATTGAGAAAATAAATCTAATGTTCAAACGCTATTTTGTCATACTAGAAAAATGTATATATAAATAGTGTATGTTACCCGATCTACAAAACGAATTAAACTCGAGTCTCGTTGCACATACGCTATTTTCACAACCTTAAATGTTTCATTCTAACTAATTTCAAGTCGAGAAACCGAATATCATAGTGAAGCATACATTATATATATAATAATTACACATACACATATATTTTCAAGAAACCAAACCAGTTATTCTGATTCGTTAAGTTGCAAATATTCAAAGACGCGTATTAGTTCAATACGAGTCTAGATAGTTGAATAAACTATCTTTAAAACCAAGAAACGAAATAAGCTCATTTGCATTAGATATTAAGGCATCCTTTACTTGTATTAGGATACAAGAGTTTAATTGATCCAAGTTCAGACTTGTTGCTACTTGCTAGTACTTACACAGTGAGTTTCAGGTGAGTTCATACTTGTCCCCTTTTACTTTTTATCACTTTCGGGGTGTAAACATGTATCATATGCAAAACACACTAATGCTTTCATAAACACACATGCTCAATCTATTAAACATACTTATATGCTACTTGCCATGCTTATGATTCTTAGATACTTAGACATAAATCATTAACTATTATTAGCCCACTTAGCATGTATAGCGCTATAGGACTAGTGTAAACACCCCAACCGATGGCGGAAACATCAAGGTGTCACGTAAGAATGAGTATACAGTAGCACATGGTAACCAAATTTTAATTGAAATAAATTTAAAGTGCAAATATCCAAAAATAGAAATACATAATGAGTTTCAATGTGGAAATCTAATACATCACAAAGATCAAACAAGCCTAGACTCAAATTTGTCTTCTCATGAAAATACTCTAGCCTTCACGCATCATTATTTCCTGTTAAGTTGTAAAAATGGGGGGTCAACTAGAAGTTGGTGAGAATACATAAGCCATGTCAAGCAAATAGTTTAAGTATAAAAGTTTAGCAATTCATATGTCTATCGTAAGTTTAAGTCTACATGAATAAACATAATATGTTGAATCGACATAATCAAACCTCCGACTAGTTTGGGCCCATCCCGTCATCCACGGTTTACCTTAATAATATGTTGGAACGATAACAATCACCCACGCTACCTATGTAGGAGGCACACGTATCCGGGTGGGATTGTCAATCCAATAGATCTATTATTGAGTATCGCCGACTTGGCCATAGCTAATGATTATGTAATGTTGAAACTCGTTGAAACTGTTGTTGTTGTCTAATTCATGAGGCATTAAAGTTTACAACTAGACATGCATGTAGAATTGCATAAATAAAATGTTGCAAGTATAAAGAATAGCATAAACATGGTTACGTAAACTCACCTTAGTATATTATTAAGTCTTGAGAAATAGTATATGTGTAGCCCCAAAGTTGCCAATTACAAGAGCTTATAAACAAAGCTTCAATTGTAGAAGTAATAGACTATAGAAGAAAACTATGAGGGAAAGTTTAATCGGATTGAAACAATCGATTTAGAGGTGGCAAGTGTAATGGTTCATAGGTGGGTTTTTATACTAGTTTTGGATTCAATTAGCCATTAAAATTGGTCAACACCATAAAGTAAGGTTTTATGATGAATTGACTATTTGACTAGGACTTTGACTGTTTGACTAAAACATTGACTGTTTGACTAAGACTTTGACTCCAAGAATTATGTTGTCAAGACTTTGACTCTTGACTCAAGGCTTTTATTTTTGAAATGAATTTATATCTTCCTTGTTTGAGATTATAAATGTAATTTGAAAAATGATTAGCTTTAAATAAGAAATAAAAAAATCATTAGTTTGAATTAGAAAGTAAAAACACCGTCTTATAAAATGACGATTTTATAAATAGAATTAGGATAGGACATATGTCATGATTGAAGATTTTTTTTTTAAGTACAATGATAAAAGGAACTTGGAAAAATAGAGTGCACGGATAAAGATAAGAATACTTAGAAATAAATTAGACTTTATATCATAGATCGGGAAATACTTTAATTCAAAATAAATGGGAAAATTCATGAGGTTACAGTCTCCCCTACTTTTAGAAACTTCGTCTCGAAGTTATAAAAAAAAAACACTGGGTTGAGGGTGATTGGATAGAAATTAGGGCAACTGTGGTTTGAAAATTTGTGTTAAGGCATGACATGAATTTATAGGTAACAGAATAAACTGTTACGAATAATTTGGTAAGAGGTTTGATAGGTGTGGGTTTTAAGGGTTGGATTAGGTTCGTCTAAAATAGCAAGGATAATAAGAATCTAGCAAAACACTAAGCTTTAAGTTTTAGGAATCTTAAAAAGAAATGCATGAGTTAATTGACTATAGAAATACTAAACAGGTAACTAGAGTTTATAATTGGTTATCTACCAAAAACCTTGATAGAATTTCACACTACCTTAACGTACCTGTAAATTCATGATTACATTCCGGACCGTAATCACCAATTTACCTTACATTAGGGTTTTGTGTCCTTCTATGACTCTAAACACGCATGTAAAAAATGCAAAATAACCTTGTGATTGAATCGTATACAATGTATCCAAAAATGAGTCCAATTGTTGAGCAGGAAAAAGACTTCTACCAGTCAGTGAATAAGAACCTCTACCGATTGTTGAGCAGGTGCGATAGCCTCTACCAGTCGTTGAGCAGGTTGTAGGGCCTCTACCGACTGTTGAGCAGGCATGATGACCTCTACCAATCGTTGAGTAGGTTATTTGGTACTCTACTAACTGTTCAGCAAGTACTTCATTCTCTATCAGTTGTTTGATTAAGTGTACCAATTATTACACACATGAATTGCAAATTGATAATATGTACATGTAAGCAATCAAGTATCAAGTATAGCATGCGAGTTGTAATAGAGTTGCCCTAGACAAGGTTAATGACTCTAGGTGTGTCTATAGCAAATAGTTTATATTCCATGACTTCTAGTATCAAATGTTCAAATATGGTAGATAATCGAATCCTCATGTATATCTAAGGATTAAGTTTGATGCAACACACAATCAAGTTTCAATAGTTTGGTTATCATGGGTAACTAGCTCATGTGTGAGAAGGTGAAGGATATGAATTTAGTTCTTGAGAGGATGATGAAAAAATCTTGAAGCAGAATCAAGGTTGTGAGAGATAGTGAATGTGAAGATAGTTTATAAAGAGTTTATTTTATAGTAAGGAGATTATGTAGCAGTGTAACTTGTGGGGTTTGGATTAAAGATTATAATCAAGTGTATAAGAAAACATGATTGTGGTATATGCCAAATATTGTAAAAATTTGAACAAGTTGAAAGTAAGTGAGTGTCGATGGAGAATTTAGAGACTAGATATTATTCCTATGGATAAAAAAAATCTTATTTTCAAAATTGGTTTTATACATAAAGCAAAAGTTGTTAAATAGTACAAGCTAAGTGGGCTTTGATTAAAATATTCCCGTTAGTTGGAGATTTCAAACATGACATTAGGTTTTGAAGATCAAGGTTCTATTAAGTGATTTTTAATAGTTTAAAGCATTATATAGAAAATTGTTTGTTACGTCAATAAATAAACAATTGAATTTAAGTTCGAGGACATCTTTTGACAAAAAAAATATGTACTTTGTAAAGTTACTAGGTAATGAAAATACAACAGGATTTAGAAATCTTTAGTTTGTGCTAAGGTATGAGGTTATAGTTTTTAAAAATAAGTAACATGTGGAGAAATGAAATAATATGATTTGGGTAGGGTGTTGAATATTTAAAAAGTGTGTAAGATGGTAAGGTGAAGTGTGATTGTGAAATCCATAGATGGTTATGAAATGAGATTGATTTAAGCTGTAAAATTTTGAGATTTTTGAGCTTAGTTTAAGGAAAGTGAGTGTAATCATTTATTCATTAATTAAAACGAA
Organism: Ambrosia x helenae; assembly: GCA_030844895.1. NCBI lineage: Eukaryota > Viridiplantae > Streptophyta > Magnoliopsida > Asterales > Asteraceae > Ambrosia > Ambrosia x helenae. Next base: position 43,344,965 of record CM061225.1, read on the forward strand.
TAAATGAAAACGTTGACTTATCAAAACTTCTAGATTCTAATAACATAGTGAAGACATGCTTTAGCCTATAAGTGAATACTCATCCCGAGAATTCCCAGGTAGGCATCCGGGTCCCTCGTCTGATTGGGATATATGCGCAATGCCAGCCTAGACAGAAGACTCGGAAGACAGGCGTTCACCCTTCCAGATTGCACGTGTTCGTTATTAAAATTCTAGAACTTCGACGAGATCTCAAGGTGGTTCTGGCTAAACCTGAGGATTTGTCCTATTAGTCTAAGAGTAGATCTTGTGATGGAGAACAATCTTCTTGTAGGGACTAAAGTAGGGATAAGAAGTAGGATGGAGATAGAGAATAGAAACAAGTAGGGTTGCAAGTAAAAGGAGCAAGTACTGGTTATAATCCTATGGTTATAGACTAGATTATTTTTCGAATAACCTAATTCCCTATAACCGAGGCTCTGATACCAATCTGTAACACCCCAACCGATGTAAGAATGAGTATACAGTAGCACATGGTAACCAAATTTTAATTGAAATAAATTTAAAGTGCAAATATCCAAAAATAGAAATACATAATGAGTTTCAATGTGGAAATCTAATACATCACAAAGATCAAACAAGCCTAGACTTCAAATTTGTCTTCTCATGAAAATACTCTAGCCTTCACGCATCATTATTTCCTGTTAAGTTGTAAAAATGGGGGTCAACTAGAAGTTGGTGAGAATACATAAGCCATGTCAAGCAAATAGTTTAAGTATAAAAGTTTAGCAATTCATATGTCTATCGTAAGTTTAAGTCTACATGAATAAACATAATATGTTGAATCGACATAATCAAACCTCCGACTAGTTTGGGTCCATCCCGTCATCCACGGTTCACCTTAATAATATGTTGGAACGATAACAATCACCCACGCTACCTATGTAGGAGGCACACGTATCCGGGTGGGATTGTCAATCCAATAGATCTATTATTGAGTATCGCCGGCTTGGCCATAGCTAATGATTATGTAATGTTGAAACTCGTTGAAACTGTTGTTGTTGTCTAATTCATGAGGCATTAAAGTTTACAACTAGACATGCATGTAGAATTGCTTAAATAAAATGTTGCAAGTATAAAGAATCGCATAAACATGGTTACGTAAACTCACCTTAGTATAGTATTAAGTCTTGAGAAATAGTATATGTGTAGCCCAAAATTTGCCAATTACAAGAGCTTATAATCAAAGCTTCAATTGTAGAAGTAATAGACTATAGAAGAAAAGTATGAGGGAAAGTTTAATCGGATTGAAACAATCGATTTAGAGGTGGCAAGTGTAATGGTTCATAGGTGGGTTTTTATACTAGTTTTGGATTCAATTAGCCATTAAAATTGGTCAACACCATAAAGTAAGGTTTTATGATGAATTGACTATTTGACTAGGACTTTGACTGTTTGACTAAAACTTTGACTGTTTGACTAAGACTTTGACTCCAAGAATTATGTTGTCAAGACTTTGACTCTTGACTCAAGGCTTTATTTTTGAAATGAATTTATATCTTCCTTGTTTGAGATTATAAATGTAATTGGAAAAATGATTAGCTTTAAATAAGAAATAAAAAAATCATTAGTTTGAATTAGAAAATAAAAACACCGTCTTATAAAATGACGATTTTATAAATAGAATTAGGATAGGACATATGTCATGATTGAAGATTTTTTTTTAAGTACAATGATAAAAGGAACTTAGAAAAATAGAGTGCACGGATAAAGATTAGAATACTTAGAAATAAATTAGACTTTATATCATGGATCGGGAAATACTTTAATTCAAAATAAATGGGAAAATTCATGAGGTTACAACTAGCACACCGCCCCCTTTATGGGTCATTGTTAAGATTTAAACGGCCTAACATGAATATGTTAGGTATACGCTGTGGTACTCGCGGGTTTGAGTTATGTCTTTTGTATGATATGTATGTGCAATGCTATAGTATGAGATTTGAGTAAACCATTCTAAAATACTATGTATGTAAACCAAAACTAGTATGCTCATCAATACTTTATGTGTTGATGGATATTTTATTCATGTTGCAGGAAAAGCTTGATGAGACGATACAAGAAACATCACTTAGGATCCGGCCTTAGAAACAAACGAAACAATTTTTATTTTACTTCATGTTTAAGTTAATGTATTTTTCTCATGAACAAATTGTATACTTGTTGAATCTTAGATACGAATGAAATCTATTTTAATCTATTATCACAATTTAGTGTTATGAAGTCTTTAAACAATCTATCACAAGTCTCACCTCGATGTTTCCGCCATCGGTTGGGGTGTGACAGAAAATTCTTTCAACGGGGGGATGATGTGACACCCGGCAAACTCTGGTTAATAACTATCATCAAACTAGTAAGTCTACCTTAGCGAGTCATGCATATTACATACGTAATTGGGTCGGTTGAGTCGTTATGATGGTTCGGAATCATCAGGAGTCATTACAATGATCCACGGGATCATTGGGAGTCGGTCCATAACCATGTGTACGAGGATTGGTGATTTTTAGAATCACCGGTTAATGCACACACGCATGTCTCGAGTCCCGAGAATTGGTGAACGAGTATTAACGTGTTTTTTATCGTACTTTATATATTTAGAATCATTATGTGACTTGTCGGTATGTGGATACGTGCTTATATGTGTTCAAATAGTGTTTAACGCGCCAAAAACCCCAAATTGTCATGTTGTATGTGATTAGGGGCCTTTATAGGCGATTGCATGCCTTATAAGCGAGTAGGGTTGGGCGATTTGCCCTATCCACATGATGTTATAGGCGATTACAAGCCCTAATCGCCTATAACAACAACGTACTCGCCTGATACATCCTTGACGACTAGAAACGCCTATAAATACCACCCTTATGCCCCAAAACATCATTTGTGCAACCCTAACTCACCCCAAAGCTATTCCACACCATAACCAACCTCTGGAACACGTATATACCTTAAAATCCATCCTTTCAAGCTTATACATCATTCTTTAGCAAAATCCAAGGTGTGTTATCCATCCTAAACCTTTGTAAAGTTTTTCTAATGATCCCTAAAGGTCCAGACCTGGTTTTATAATGTGTGTGTCTTTGAAAACCATTAAAATCAGTTGTTAAACAAGTCTAGTCTTTCATTATGTGTTCTGTGTGGTGTATTCATGCAAGATAGGATTTTTATGATTAAAACATATGGATTCCTGAGTGTTTGATACATTTCTGAGATAAATAGGTTGTTAGCATAATTACTGATGAGTTTGGAAGTCCATAGTTGTGTATTGTTGATAATAGGCGTTTTGACCCGTTTGAATGATTTTGAAGGATTAAGGATGATATGATGTGTTTTGTTGATTGAATGAGTTAGGGTTTGTTCTAGGAGCATGTAGGAACAGTAAGATGTTGTTGTATAATGTTATTATGTGATGAAATCTGGATAATTGCCGTTTAGGGTAAGTTTTGCATGTGGATGTGATGTTTTCATGATAATATTGCCATTTTGGGAAATGTTGCAATTAGGGTTATTAGATTGATGATACATTGGGGTTTTTTACTTGGGATGGGTCGTTTAATGATTGGGGTTTGATATTGGGTGTTTGTACATGTTTCGGATCCGATTTGGAAGGTTAAACGCCCAAAATAGGGCTCGACACAATAGGGCGATTAGGGGAGTCCTAATCGCCTGAGTGTCATGTGGATAGCCCTACTCGCATGAAAAATGGGGCGATTTGGCTCCCTAATTGCCTGTTGACCATCCTAATCACTAGTTGACTTCCTATCCACGTACACTTCATGTGATTACAACTCCTAATTGCCTGTTGACCATCCTAATCACTAGTTGACTTTCCTAACCACATACACTTCATGTGATTACAACTCCTAATTGCCTGTTGACCATCCTAATCACTAGTTGACTTTCCTATCCACATACACTTCATGTGTTTACAACTCCTAATTGCCTGTTGACCATCCTAATCACTAGTTGACTTTCCTATCCACATACACTTCATGTGATTACAACTCCTAATTGTCTGTTGACCATCCTAATCACTAGTTGACTTTCCTATCCATATACACTTCATGTGATTACAACTCCTAATTGCCTGTTGACCATCCTTATCACTAGTTGACCTTCCTAATTGCATGTTTGATTCCTAATCGTGTGTTTTGCTGTTGTAAGTATATTTTGACATCCCTGAACATATACTAACACCTAGGAACGTGTTAGGAACCCCGCGACATGTCTAATAACCTGATAACACGTGTTCGACTTGTTTATGCGTTAATTGAACTGTATGCTATATTTGGTGAACTTTATGCGTGTTAAGTGTATAGTTGCACATGTATGCATGACACCTTGTATTTGGCTAACACGTGGAATGTCGTGTCACCAATGAAATGTGTATGCGCTTAGGATCGTCAAATCTACAAAGAGATTGATCAAACAAGTTTGATTTAGGTGCGGAATCCCTGAATCAATCACAATTATGATAATCAAACAATCAAAACACAGATATCATCATTTCAAAGGTTTTTCTCATTAATAATCAACTCAAATTACACGTTTTAATAAAGATAACAATCAGATATGACGTGAAAATAAGTTGACAAAACACTAGGGAGAGACACAAAACAGGAGGGAAATAAAATGAACAACAACTAACTTTCAAAAATGGCTTAACCTATTTATAGGCCTGCACATTCGCCCATATTGAATGGTCGAATGTGCAGGTTCGCCCAATCATATCGTGCGAACCAAGCAATACAAAACATAAATTCTACATTCGCACTCCTTGTCTCTCCTTCGTATCAATTCTTCTCATTCGCACCTTTAACATTCTTCATTCGCCCATAGAATCCTTCCTTCGCCCGTTAGACAATCACCAAAACATATGTTTTTGTTAATCCAAAGCATTAGTCGCACAATAATGCATCTACAAACTCCCCCTCGACTATTGCTTGGATTGTTTAAGTCTTCGTTCTTCATCCATTCTCTTGTTCATCAGCTTAATGCGCAGTAGTTTCTTTTCTTCCAACGTCATCACCTTCTCAAACACTTGCTTAGGCATTTTCTTCTTCGCTTCAGGAACCTCTTGAGCTTTAACAAACTTGCTGAGCTTCTTATCATAGTCGCATCCGGCGTTGATATCATGAGCAAAGCACAGAAATACCACACGCTGGTATTTACTTGCTTGTTCAGCATCCTTCACATCGCTGAATATGGGATTGTAATACAACATAATGATGTCCTCATGTGAGCAATTCACCAACCACATGGGATCAAATATGTGTATCTTTCTGAAATTCTTGTCTCCGTCTTTCAACACTATCACAGCTTCTGCAATCTTCCAATCATAGTACCACCAGATAAAGTCTTTTGCAAAATGTTGAGGAATCTACAGCAATGGAATATGCCTCAACACTTTTGGTGGTTTGTACTTTAAAGTCACCTTAGGCAAACCGGTAATATCATCAATGGTTTTCTTGTGAACAATCCGCTTTGGATACTGAGGTTCAAGGAGATTCCACTTCATCCTGCTTTCTCTTGCCATTCTATCAGCGAAGTAAGCAATCTGATCATTTGTCGTTCCAGTCAACTTGTGACGACAAATATCACGAATGGCCCAGTATGGAAGAGTCTTCAAATCATGAAATCTATCAAAGTAGAGTATCCCCTTCTCCCACTTCACTGCAACACATTTAGCTGCTTTATAAATTTCCAACCCAACGCTTTTCCTTTAAACATATCGTTGTGGAATTTATAAAAGCTACCCTGAATCTCAGCTTTAGGATGATTAGCCTCTTTCTCTTTTAATTCCCTCAGTAACTCTTTCAAGCTATCGGATTGTCTGATATGCGGTTTATCATGCCCTTTGAACACTTCATCAACAAATTTATCACTTTTCCCTTTTGCAAGTCTCCCGGCTTCATTTAACAGTTCATCAGTGAAAGCAGTAAATCCAGAATCCTTGTCTTTCTTAAAATATTCTGGATACTCTTCACTAGTCACATCTTCAACTTCTATATCCTCGAATCTAGGTACGTCACGATTATCAGAATGATCTCCAGCTTCCTTTTCAGGTAGATCAGGAATCTGGTTATCAGCTAACAGTTCTTCTAACGTTTTTCCAACCTGTTTCGCTAAACCTTCAAAAATCTCTTTTGTCATCGCCGCCGAGACTTCACCATCTTCCAAATCTGGATCATTGTATTCTAATTTAAACACCCTGTCACAAGATTCAAAGATCTCAGAAAATCTGCTGGTCATGTCAATCGTCCAGACTCGATCAGTCAGCATCTGGCGATACATCTGTTTATCATCTTCAGACATAGACTTCAAGTTTTCATTCCAGAAGATCGTATCATCATCCACTGATCCTCTAGGGGCTTTTGAACTAGATTCTCCTCCTTTTCCAGATTCTCTTTTCTCATACTTATATTTGTCTGTATCGTCATCATCATTGTCATCATCATCATCAAATGCAGAGCTGCTATCATTACCAGAACCATCATTCGAACCATCATCATCTCCATCATCCTTCTTCTTTTTAGGAGCTTTACCAGCATCTTCATCAAGATCTTCATCATCCTCCTCATCATCATCAGACAATTCAAAATCACCTTGCTCCTCATCTAGCTCTTTATCCTCTTCACCTTCTTTCAGCTGAGGAGCTCGAGAGTATAAATCTTTGATTAGATTATCCATGTTTTTATTACTCTCTTTCAGCTTCTTATTCTCTCCCTTCAAAGCTATAATCCGTCTGGTGTTCCTTTGCTCATGTTTCAACAGCTTCTGATTATCCTTCTGCAACTGTTTGATCTTCTTTTTCAGCTCTTCATTATTCTCATTTGATATAACCACTACATCCAACATCTTTGAGTCATTCTTTCTCAGTTGGTCAATCTCTGTCTGCTGCTTGTTTATGATGTTCATCATTTCAGCAAGTTTCCAGTTAACAGTGTTCATCACATCACTATCCACTGTAACCTTTTTAGTGGAAACTTCAGCAACCTCTGGCAATTTACCCTTCTTCATCTTCTTCAGTACATTATCTAATGCTTCATTAAAGGCATCAACAGGTATATCAGCTCCCTGTTCAGTACTTGAAGTAGCTGTGATTTTCTGCTTCATTGAGGCTGGAGCAGCAACTGGTGATTTTGAGCTAGAAGCAGGTGGCAACTTCTTCCCTGCTATCAACGTTTCAATCTCTCTAGCTCTTTTCTCTGCGGGCTTCACCACCTTTTCTTTCTTTTTGAATTGGGGCTTCTTTGGTTTCTCCCCCTGAACTGGTGAACCAAGAAAGTCTCCTGCTCCCAGACCTAAACCCTCATCCTCTTCATCCAATCGAATAGGGCTATTCATTCTCTGTTCCTCCACCGACCTATTCAAACTGGCAGACTCACCAGCCACAGTGGCCTTGGGCATGGTAGTCTTTACCGTTTCAACATCTGAATCCCAGTGTTCATCTTCCTACGTCTCTTCAGAATCAACTGACGCTTCATCAACTAAGTGTAACCCTTTCTTTGCCATGCTCTTATGCCTTCTTGGTGCACTTTTCTTCTTAGCAGGCTCAGGAACAACATCTATCCTTATCTCTTTCTCTTTCCCTTTCCCACTTTTAGCTCCTACATTAACAACCTGTCGCTTTCGCTTTGCATCTGGATCAACAGGATGTAATGGATTGTCTTCGTCTGAATCACTATCAGCATGCCTTACTTCACCTTCACCTGGGTCCTCATAGTCAATCCTCGCCAAATGTCCAAATAAACATCTAACAGGTGGACGTTCATTCAACGACAAGCCTTTATAAGCTTTCATTCTTGCCAGTGTATTGATGGACATATGTTCTTGAACTACGATCTGTTTCGGATCCCTCTTCAACTGTTTATATTTATGATCAAATATCATCTGAAGGAATCGAGGGTACAACAAGAAATTCAAATTCCTTCTGCCTCTGACAGGTTCCAACAGATGTTCCATAAGCATCCCTGATACATTGAACGGTTTGTTCAATATCAGTGCAACCATCATTGAGCTAATACTCTTTCTCATCAGATCATATCCTCCAGTAGCTGAACCGAATACATGAATAATCACATGCGCCAAATACTTGAATTGTGGACACAGCTTTCCCTTGTGTAACGAGCCATCAGTAATCGGCCCGCTATATTTCATCCTTAAAAAGCACTTTCTTTGTTCCATAAAGCTAAGCTCTCTGGGATCAGTCTTTTCATCTTGAAGATTCAAAGCTTCCCTGATATCCTTCTCTGAAACTATAACTAGTTTTCCTTGAATCTTGCTCACCAAAGACGATTCACATTCCCAGAAATCCATCTTAGCTTCCGTCCAAAACTCTTGTATCATGTCTCGATAGATAATAGCAGGTGTAGCAATTGCGTCTATCACCCGACTTCTCTTCAGAAACTCTATAATCTCTGTGAACTCTGTATGCTTCTTAACGTCCCCAAGATATGCACAACAGTTATGCGCATTCTCGAACGGTAAAAGCTCTTCATTTCCTTTCTTGGCAGCCTGTGAAGATGATCCAGCTTGTTCAGTAGGTTTCTCCTGTTCAGGCATGGTTTAAACTGCAAAATAAAACAAATAAACACATTAAAATTTGGTAATTGAACTCTTCATTCGCCCAAACGGAGGTGCGAATGAGAGATTAAGGGTACGAAGGTGAAATAACATAGGTACGAATGTAAAAGTTTTTGACAAAAAGTTTCATTCGCCCAAAAATGTTCATTCGCCCAGATAAAATCTACTCCTTCGCCCGTTTTTGTACGTTCGACCGCTCGAAACGTGCGAAGGAACAGTTCTTCATTTCAAATTTTCAATTTTGAACATCAGTTGATTTCAACTTGTTATTTTGATTCATTAATCAACTAAAACTTCCGATTAACCTTTTCAAACAATCAATTTAACCATTTAAACATTGATTAAGTGTTTTCAATAAATTTTATTTATTTAAACAATCAAGTACACTAATTGATAATGTTTAAACCTATGTTTTTGGATAATCTCCCCCTAAAACACTTAAACAATGATTCCCTATCACATTCAAGTTCAATTATCTGGTGTAAGACCCTGTTCAATGGTGATTAGGGCTCGAACACTAAAACACTGATTAAACCTTCAATAATGGATATAAACCTGTAAAAATGAGTGGAAACTGATGAGAATCAACAGACGAACACAATAAGATGATCTAAAAAGCAAGAGCAACAAGTGGACTTTAAATCAGAAAATTTGAAAAATTTTTGTAAGGGTTCGAATGTGCAGACAAGATATATATATATAGGCTTCTCATTCGCCCATTTACCTCGGTCGAATGTGAAGCTTATGTCTCCTTCGCCCCTAATAAAAGGTACGAATGAGTCATAAGGGTTCAAAAGAGAAAATAACTAAAGAACTCTCACATTCGCCCAAAATGAAACGTACGAATGAAAAGGAAATTCCTCCTTCGACCCAATCGAATGGGCGAAAGTAAATCAGGAATTTTGAAAATTTTACCAAATCTCAAAATCGAGTCCTGTTCAAAATATTTTTCAACATTTAAGCATCCGACAATCATATTTTCTCAATTAAAGATGACAAAGCTCAAATGGTTCATCAAGGTTTAGAAAATCGTCATCCACCACCATCAGCTACCAAAAATAAGATAGAAATGTAAAATCTTTTTGGATTTTCTAAAGTTTATGTTAAAACATACCTAAAATCTTTTTGAGTTTTGTAATTTTTTTTTTTGACGAGAAAATAAAATGCAAAAATGTAAAGAGAAAATATTAAATGTTTTGGGATTTCCGGTAAAGGGATCATATCAGTTATTGAGAAATCTGATCACACCGTTGATCTTTTGATTATTATCATTAAAGACAATGTGTGATCTGGCAATTGCGGATATTGTGATCCACATAAACTCACATGCAGACTTTTGTGCAGTGCTTTATACTGATACTATTATGTATAGCATAAACATAATTGTCTGTGGTTCCCACGCACACGACATACTCCCGTATCAAGAAGTAAATGCACAAAGACTCATTGTAAAGCGTGATTATGCTTTCGTCGTCTGTAATTTACAAGGTATAATGCACAGAGGTATACAGGTCAACAAATTAATGCAGCAAAGTAACGTGTGCGCTTTACCAGGTTGAGGACTGATATTAATCATGATTTGCATCAGTGATTAATACGATGTTATAGATAATCTTTGATCATCATAAAACATGGAAAGTTCCTCAATTCGGTAACTTTAGGATTTGGCATAAAGCTCTTTTATAAAGACACCCTATCTGATCTAGGTCCGTAATGACTTACAGCAGAAGATCAGAGAGGCTATCCCCAGACAACTAATAACATAACGACCCTAAACCTCCGAGTTTTGTACAAATACCCTATCAAACGAAATTACGGTACTAAGACCATATGCCAATGAGGAGTTCATCCACACATCAATTCATTTGATATGTATGTATCAAGCACGCAGTAATAGGTCTACGAAGCCTATCAGCACATCGCACAGACTCAGACACACGCCCTGTATAGTATTACATTTCTTAGAATGTGTCAGATCCCCACTGATGTACTATCATTTCCCCTTTTTCTCCATGAAATCATTTTTGATTTTTCTGATTTTTATAAATTTTTGAATTTACTGTTCCCAAGGATAAGCTGGAGCATTTCAAATATGTGACTGCCCAGATATCGTTTGTTCACAGAAATCTGACGGCATTAATCTAAGGGAAGAAGATATAGCAGTCAGCAAAGAAATTTTCTAATTTTTATGTATTTTGAAATTTTTTAATGTTTTTTTTTTTTGATTTTTGAAATTTTTCTGAAAAAACAGTAAAAATTAAACTAAAAAGCGATAAACTGCGGTGGTGATCAGTCTTGTTTTTCTTTAATACCATTTGCTTTCAAAAGATATTCAAATCTCGATTTATCAAAAGCTTTGGTAAAAAGGTCTGATTTTGACCATATCGATCAACTCTTTAGCATAACAATCGCGGATAAAATGATATTTAATCCGGATATGTTTAGCCTTTGAGTGATTTACTAAGTCTTTTGTTAATGCGATTGCGGCTTCATTATCACAGTAAATAGGGGTTTTAAGAAACTGCAAACCGTAGTCCACCATCTGTTGTTGGATCCAAAGAACCTGTGAGCAGCAGCTCGATGCTGAAACGTATTCTGCTTCACATGTGGATAGTGCAACTGCGGTCTGTTTCTTGCATTACTAGGTCATGAGCCTGCTCCCCATAAACTGGCATCTAGCCGTTGTGGATTTGCTGTCTTTATCACAGCCGCCCCAATCTGCATCACTAAAAGCGATTAGGTCAAAATTATCATCATTATGGTACCATAGTCCTCTCGACGGACAACCTTTCAGATATCTAAGGATACGTTTGACAGCTGCAAGATGACTCTGTTTCGGCTTCGATTGATAACGTGCACAGAGACATGTGGCAAACATTATATCAGGTCTGGAGGCAGTGAGATACATCAGAGATCCGACGATTGCTCTGTATTTAAAAGGATCAGTTAGCTCCCCCTTAGCGTTAACACCAATCCCGTGATTAGGTTGTATTGGGGAGTCCATCGGCTTTGAATCATCCATCTGGAATCGGCTCAAGACTTCAGAAACATATTTCTTCTGGTGAATAAAGATCCCCGTTGGTCTTTGTTCCACCTGCAAGCCTAGGAAAAACTGCATCTCTCCCATTGCGCTCATCTCGAACTTTTCCTGCATAACACGTTCAAATTCTCTGCACAAAAGTTCGTTAGTAGACCCAAATATAATATCGTCAACGTAAATCTGCACTAGAAGCAAATCATCGCCTGTTCCTTTAGTGAACAACGTGCAGTCTACCAAACCTCGCTTGAATCCTTTTGAGAGAAGACACGTGCTTAGCTCCTCATACCATGTCTTGGAGCTTGGTGCAACCCGTAGAGAGCTTTGTTTAGTACGTAGACCTTATCCCGGTGAATAGGATCTTCAAAGCCTGGTGGTTGACCTACATATACTTCCTCTTTGACCACACCGTAAAGAAATGCGCTCTTGACATCCATCTGATACACCTTAAATTTCTTGTATGATGCAAACGCCAGAAACATTCGGATTGCCTCTAGACGTGCAACTGGTGCATAGATTTCGTTGTAATCGATTCCCTTAACCTGATGAAATCCTTGTACAACCAAACGAGCTTTGTTCCTTACGATCACTCCTCTATCATCCTTTTTGCACTTAAACACCCACTTCGTTCCAATCTTCTTTCTTCCCGGGGGCAGATCTGTCAGTGTCCAGACGCCAAGTTTCTGAAACTGCAACAACTCCTCTTGCATAGCTTCTACCCAAGCGTCGTCCAAAAGAGCATCCTTGTAAGTTCACGGCTCCACCTGCGAAACATAACAAGCAAAAGACCAGTCATTTTGAAAACCAGATCTTTGTATTTTAGCATATAAAGCAAGATTGCCAAGATTTTCTGGTGAGTTCGCATTCCTCAGTTGCCCTCTAGTCATCACACAGCTACCAGGATCACCAATAACTTGCTCGATCGGGTGAATTCGATGTATCCAAGATTCCGGATAATCGGGTACTTGGACTCCCGTCTGAGTAGTTAAGTTTTCTGCAGAAACCAGATCATTACCCACATTCGATATTGAAGCACCATTTGTAGTTGGGTTCACTGGTGGTGTCACTGTAGCATGATCTAAGATAGCTTCGCTTGTAACATCATCGTCGTCATCTTCTGATTCTGATGAATTCAACGTTGTAGAAGCTTCTTAAAATACCTCTTCTTCGACGACAGGAACATTGGTATCATTAGAAGCTGTTTGAGGATTCACGGTAATCGGACGCACCAACGGTGAAGTCACTGCGTTTTCGACCTCGTAATATAAACGTAGTACAGCCTCTTCAACCAAGCTTTCTAGATTGAATGATTCAAAGAAGTCTTTGTAATCAAACATCCAGTCTGGACCGCTTCCCTGTAAGTTCTGAGTGTACCATTGCACTTCAACGTTAGCCCACTCCTCGACCTGACGAGTTCTTTTGTTGAATACCCGTTTGAGCGGGGTTGCATATCCAACAAAATATCCTTCCTCGGCCTTCGGTGCGAACTTCTCAGATGGATTAAGCATAGTACAAGGAGCTCCAAACGGTTCTAGATACTCCAAATTCGGCTTGCGACGATTCAACAGCTCATAAGAAGTTTTGCCCAACTTCTTCACTGTTAAAACGCGATTGAGAGTATAACAAGCTGCATAAATTGCTTCGTTCCAGAACATTACTGGAAGATTTGAGTCCGCAAGCATTGTCCTCGTCGTTTCAATTAGAGTCCTGTTATTATGTTCCACGACACCGTTCTGTTGTGGGGTATACGGAGCACTATATTCATGATGAATTCCTTTGTTTTCACAAAGATCGTCCATCTGTGCATTTTTAAACTCCGTCCCATTGTCACTCCTAATCCTCTTGATCTTAAGACCATAGATATTTTCCAGATGAGTGAACAGAACTTTCAAGTTGTCAAATGTGTCGCTCTTCCTGTCTAAGCACATCACCCATGAAAATCTTGAGTAATCATCAGTCACCACAAGATAGTATAACTCCCCAGCATGACCCTTACGCTTGACCGGTCCAAACAGATCCATGTGCAAACGTTCAAGTGGCAGTTCAACGGAATTAACTTTCTTTGCTCTATGTGATTGTTTGTGCTGCTTTCCCTTTTTGCAACTCACACACTTGTCATTTAGGTGAAAATGTTTGACGTTTACGCCTGTGACAAGTTCATTCTTCACCAATTGATTCATCTTTCTGAGGTGAATGTGTCCCATCCTCATGTGCCACATAATGGATTCTTTTTCTGTAGCCTTGGAGAGGAAACACGCGACTTGGCCTTGGGTGGTCATTGCCTTTGACATATCGAGAATGTACAGGTTGTTCACTCTCGGTGCCTTTAGCATCACCCACTCTTTTGGTAATTCAAACCCCGGCTTGAGTATGTAGCAAGATTTGTCGTCAAAGAACACAGAAAATTGCTTGTCGCAAATCTGACTGACACTCAACAGGTTGTAATCTATCTGCTTCACATAAGATATTCTCTCGAAGCTCACAATTCCATTACTCACACTACCCTCCATGGTAATGTATCATCCTTTGTTCCCGGCAAACGCTACATAGCCTCCATTAATATTTCGAATATCGAACAGTAGCGATAGATCCCCAGTCATATGGCCAGAAGCTCCACTGTCAACAATCCAAAGACTGCTAACAGGGCGAGCTGAAGCTCCCTACACATATTAAGCAGAAAAGTTAGATTTTTCGGGGGACCCAAGCCTGTTTGGTCTTGGGTCTTTGAACTGATTGATTCAAAGATTCATTTGTTTCACAAACATCTTGGGTTTTAACAACCTTTTTCTTTTCACACAAATCTTTTGCTTTCACAGATTTCACATTTTGTGAAGTTGAAGCACCCTCAGATCCCTTTGATGACCAAGATTGTTCAGTCCGTTTCAAGATCCGGATCTGAGATTTTGAGGTCTCAGCCGGTTTCTTTACTTCGTCCTTGAATGTTACCTTCTTGGTTACCTTCTCTGATTTAACAAAAACAAGTCCAACTGCTGGTTTGACATTAGGTTTAGCAGGAACCTTTTTGTTTTCAGCAGTTGCGTTCACCAATGGTTTCTTCAATGGTTTCTCAGTGGCTATTCGGTTGCGTTTATCATAAGTCATCGGATGATTTTCCCTCCTTTTGAAATAATTGTTTTGGTTATAATAAGGTGCTTGTTGAGGGAAAAACCGTCTCTGTGGATAACTGTAATTATCAACCGGACAGTCATATCTTTGCTTCATCTCCACCTCGTGCCTCTTGTGTCGTACATACGGGCAGGTGGCAAGTAAATGTCCCTTTTCCCCGCACTTAAAACACGCACGGTACTCTTCATAGTTTTCCTTGATGTTCGACTTAGAATAACTAGCAATGGGATATTGATCAACCATACACTGTCTTCTTAAACTCTCAGGAGCTGGATCCTTTGAGTAAGCCGGCTCAATAAAACTATTTGACTTGTCTGTTGGTTTAACGAATTGTAAGACATTGACCTTTGGGTCTTTAGAATTATCCGAATGAATTTTCTTTAAAATGGCTGGAGGAATATCATTGGTTCGTTCATGTTTTGGGAACCAAATTGTACTTTCCTGCCAGATCTTTTCAATTTTAGAATAGTTTGCAAATTGAATCGGATATTCTTCATCAGACATAATCTTATCGGAGCCTTGCATCCGATAGAAAACATTCACAGGTTTATCACACGATTTATTTTTCACTTCATTTGACTTTTCGGTTTTATTTTCAATTTTCTTTTCATCAGATTTAACAACATTCTTTTCAACATTTTTAACCACTTTCTTTTCAACATTCTTATCAACAGACTTCTCAACTTTCTTAGCAACATTCTTTGCTGATTGATTCTTTCTGTGTGCATTAGCCATGGGATGGACAATCTGAGATGGTGAGACCGGTTCAGTAGTGATGATGTGATTTTCATCAGGAATATCACTCACTTGTTCAACAACCGTCTCAGACTGTTCATCCTCTTCATCAGAATCATCAGCAGCTACCACACCTTCATTGTTTCCCAGAACAGGTCTATCATCAGAATACGGGTCTCCGACACTGGATGTGTTGGACTCGTTATCTGATGTAGAGTCAGATTTGACTAAACTCTCCGGTGCTATCGCATGAAAATTATGGTTTTCGAACAACACCGGAGATGGGACAGCTTTGTAGTTTGCACTACTCGACTGTGAAGGTTCTTCTATGATGTGGTCAACTACATAAGCAATGTGCTTACAGCTTTCAAGCTTTTTGTTCACTTTCTCGGCAAAGCACTTGATGGTTGCCATTTCCAATTTTGTGTTTTCTAAATCATTTATATAATTGTTTATGGCCATTTGCTTTAAAGACAAAGTCTTTTTCAATTCAGAAATATCTTTCTTATAACCATCAAGTACTTTGTTAAATTCTTTCGATTCTTTCTGATACAATTGACAATTGATTTTTGCACTCTCAAGTTGAACCTTGAGTTGCTTATTTTCATCTGTCAATTTATCACAAATTTTGCAATTCTTAACACAAGTTGCATTGAAATTAACAGTAGATTTGGTACTTACCTGCTTAGGAGGTTCTGTCATTGCCATTAGAGCAAAATGAGCTTCCTTCCCAGCGAAAAACTTGGAGTAGTCAATTCTGGTGCAAGCATCATCCACCATGCATGACTTCCGAGTCATCAAGAAATCAGCTTCAGCAAGCAGCTGGTCAATGTCGTCATCCAGTGAATTAACACTAGATTCAGAGTCAGAATCACTTTCCTCATTAGAATAAGTGGAATCAAACTGTTCTGGAATATCAGCAACAGTATCCATCACCATTCCAGTCTTCTTCTCAGCACAATCAACATCAACATTCATCTCATCACTCACCTCTTCAATCTTTAACTCACTCAACTTCTCAGACACAACCTCTTCTTCAACCTCCATCGGTTCATCTAAGTTCATTTTCTGTGCCACACAAGCCACATTCCCAGCTGTAATTTCTTCCACTCCCAACCGCATACCGGTCCAATCGAAACCCTCATCCTTCTGTATCACCAAAGCTTGGTTTGGATTTTCAGTTTGGGTTTGAGTGTTTGGTGTAGATATGGGAATGATTGTTCGGTTTGAGTTCTATTGTGTTTGGTTTTGGTTTTGTGATGTGGATTGTCTAGCATTGTTATTTTGTTGGTTATTTTGGCGGTTTTGATAGTTGTTGTGAGGTTGAAAGCTTGAGATATTGTTGGAACTTTGGTATGATACTTGGTTTTGGTTTTGAGTTTGACGGTTTTGGTATGAAGAGTTGAATGGATTTCGATTACCTTGTTGTGCTGGCTGTGTGCACTCTCTTTTAAAATGACCTTTTTCACCACAGTTGAAACAAGTTACTTTGGCTTTGTTGAAGCCATAAGTGGTGTTAGGAGAAGTTGAAAGATCCGTTCTCCCGGTCTTCTGAATGAAATCAGTGGCTCTTCTCATGATTCTTGCAAAAGCCCACTGTATATCCATCAATTCCATGTCTTCCTTATCGATCTGTGCATAGTCCTCATTGGTCAAATTGTTGTTCCCGATTTGACTTGCAACCAGACCGTTGTATGATGCTACCATCGCTGAAACTAATGCTACATGTTGTTGAGTAATCTCAACAGTAACATTATTCAGATTAGAAGTCTCCAACACAATTGTGCTTTGGTTCGGTTGGCTTTGGTTAAGTTGAATTTGGTTCATTTGAGGGTTGTAAGATTGTTGTTGTTGAGGTTGGCTGGCAGAGTAACACGCTGCTTGTTGCATGGGTGAGAATGGTGGAATATAGGTAGTTGTTGTAGGATATGATGGTGAGGTGTATGAAGATGTTTGAGCAAGGTAGTTGATTGGTTGTTTGGGTGGTTCAACGATGTTAGAGACACATGCGATGTGTGGAGCAACATTGGTAGTAGAACTGGAAGTAGTATGAGAAGAAGATGTACCACCAAGATAAAGTTCTGGATTCTGAGGAATCTGAGCCCTCTTTGCTTTTCTCTTCTCCTCCATCTCTTTGTTCTCTAGTTTCTGTATGAACTCATTGATCGTCAAATACTGGTATGCATTCTTCTCTTTCAACACTTCAATATGTTGGTTCCAATACGGTGGCAATGCATCGGCAAACTTGTCCACCAGTTCGGACATAGGTATGCTA
This sequence comes from Ambrosia x helenae, assembly GCA_030844895.1. Classification (NCBI taxonomy): domain Eukaryota; kingdom Viridiplantae; phylum Streptophyta; class Magnoliopsida; order Asterales; family Asteraceae; genus Ambrosia; species Ambrosia x helenae. The sequence continues at coordinate 43,362,760 of CM061225.1, forward strand.
ATCTCATAGCTTGACAGCTCTGTGAGTAAGTGGCAATACCTTGGAACCAACTCTTTCAAAGTTTCGTTACCCATGTAACTAAAATTCTCAAACTCCTTGCGAAGCTCCTCCATCCTTAGCTTCCTAGTCTTCTCATCCCATCATGTCTGTTTCTCAACATGTCCCATAGCTGCTTCGAAGTTGTGCACGAACCAAACTGATGCAGCAAATCTGTGTTAATAGCTTGGGACAATTGAGAAAACGCCTTTTTCTCAATAGCAAACCTTTTCTTCTCATCGTCTGCTAGATTCTCCAAAGGAATAGGCTCTCCAGTGTTCTCCAAGATCGGAGCAACATAGCCTTTTGCAATCATTTGCCATGCCTCAGTACCCTCTAAACCCATACCCTCCAAATGGATCTTGAATTTAGTCTTCCACGTATTTTAGTCGACCATCTCCATTAGCTTAAGTGGTCGGTTTCCACTTCCAGATGATAAGTCTTGAATAAGCGTTGATATAGCATTGGTCGTCTGTGTGTGAACCGCTGCTGCTGCTACTCCCCAATAGTCGCCAATCGGTTGCGGTTGTGGTTGCGCAACATGTTGAGGAATAGAACTAGTCATAGCAATATAGTTGATAGGTTGTGATGGTTGACTAGTCTTTTGGGCAGCAACCGACCAAGGATCCATGGTTGTCTGCTGTTGTGGTGTCGTGTTGGGTCGTAGTGTAGTCGGAAAGTTCCACATCTTGATCTGAAAAAGTTTATACAAGAAAAGATTAGAAATGTTTAAAATAGCTTACTCCTTCGTATGAGTCGAATGGTCGAATGAGAGAAATCTTCTCCTTCGACCGTTTACAAAGATACGAATGTAAGATATAACAGACACAAATCTCCTTCGACCGTATGAAAATCTCCTTCGACCGTCCGAATGGTCGAATGAAACAAGTATGGTCGAATGAACACCAACACACTAACAAACTCTTGGTTCGACCACTTAAAACACCACCTTCGACCAAAAATCCTTTGGTTCGACCGTTTAACACACACGTTCGCCCATATCTCCCTAGGTTCGACCCTGAACTTTTCAAAAACGGTTATTCTTTGAAAATCAGTTGATTTTGATCAAATTTTTCGAAAGTTAAAAGAATTTGATGATATTAATCAGGTTTTGATTTGGATTTGATTTGGAACAAGTTTATCAAAGAGAATTATGCATTTTATCCATGAAAACAAGCTCTAATCAATCAATTTATCACCAATTCAATGTTATCAATGAAAACAGAAAGTTTTTTATCAAAATAGGGTCCAAATCTGCTGTAAAATTATCAAATTGTGGTTGTTTGATCCATAATGGCTCTGATACCACTTTGTATGCGCTTAGGATCGTCAAATCTACAAAGAGATTGATCAAACAAGTTTGATTCAGGTGCGGAATCCCTGAATCAATCACAATTATGATAATCAAACAATCAAAACACAGATATCATCATTTCAAAGGTTTTTCTCATTAATAATCAACTCAAATTACACGTTTTAATAAAGATAACAATCAGATATGACGTGAAAATAAGTTGACAAAACACTAGGGAGAGACACAAAACAGGAGGGAAATAAAATGAACAACAACTAACTTTCAAAAATGGCTTAACCTATTTATAGGCCTGCACATTCGCCCATATTGAATGGTCGAATGTGCAGGTTCGCCCAATCATATCGTGCGAACCAAGCAATACAAAACATAAATTCTACATTCGCACTCCTTGTCTCTCCTTCGTATCAATTCTTCTCCTTCGCACCTTTAACATTCTTCATTCGCCCACAGAATCCTTCCTTCGCCCGTTCGACAATCACTAAAACATATGTTTTTGTTAATCCAAAGCATTAGTCGCACAATAATGCATCTACAAAATGTCGGGCCTTGTCTGGGGTGGTCGGTTAAACGTTTAAACATATTTTCAAACGTACACGGCTATGGTCTAGACTATTGGGGACTAATCAACCTGCGGGTTATTAGTCTAACATCTTATACGCTCGTCATGATAGGTCACCGGTAGTTGGTACTATCTATTGAGTTGATTTACTGGTTTTGGGAAGAAAGCAACATAAGGTGAGTTCACGCCCCCACTCTTTACTGGTTCTGGTTTTCAGGGGAGAAAACATGTTGTATTCATTAAACGTATGTCAACTTATGTTTTCATAAGAGATGTGTCAAACTATGTTTTGGTATTCTTAAATTCTTTCTGAATTGGAGTATTCATTTGAGTTACTATATGATCTTTGGAAGTCCTGGGGAATACCATGAATGTGCGGGGATGCACAATGGGGGAAATGTGGATAGATCTATTTGGGTGTGACCGGCCCCACTTGTCGACTGGAGGTTGGACGGGTGCATGTTGTCTCTTAGGTATTCAAGTATTCAGTATTCATTCGGGCAGTATTCATGTATTAACGTATTCGCGTCAAGTAATGGTTTTCCAATCGTAGTAGTGACAGGTATGCATTTGATTGGTATGCATGTGGCCTGGTTTGGCCAAGGGTATTCTTAAAACTTTTGGAGCTATTGTTCATAAAAACCTGTGAATTCATCTGCATTATTTGCTGACGTTTTTAGCATGTTTTTCTCAGGTCGCTAAGGTAGCAGCAGTCAATAGGCGCACGGAGTCTCACGACGTCTAGAATTCATTTGCATGTTTATTGAGTATTATCGGACTTTCATGTTTTACTTTCGGGTTGTAATAAAGTTTTACGCTTCCGCTGTGATGGATAGATTTTGAAAACTTAATGGGCAGTTTACTTTGTTTTCATATCATATAGTTGTCGTTTATTGTGACCGTTGACTTGGATCCTGGTTTGTCACGCGCCTCGCGGTAAAACCCCGCATATGGAATTTGAGGGTTTGACACTTTGCTCCATAATTTCTCTTGTGAATATTTCCTTCCTTTTCTACAAAAATAATGGCATCCAACTCTTGAATAACTCAACTTAGCTCTACTGAGCGAGCAGCATTGCATGGGATGATAGAGTTGTCCCATCATCCCCCCAATGTTGGGATGTCCCCTAATACTCTTGATCAACTAGCTGAGTACTGCGGTTATTTGGTATCCCAAGAAAGCACGAGGCCAGATGATTTAGATGATTAAGGAACCTCTGACGGACAGCCGTTAAAGATGAAGAAATTGTCAGAACTTGGGGATGTGCCCAAAACTCCTAAACTCAAGCTTCGCCGAGTGGAGGGAAAATGGGATCATGCCCCAAAGCCTTAGCTTGGTAGATTATGGATAAAGAACCTCCATGTGAAAATGATGTTTTTTTTTTCTATTATATGACGATAATGTAGTATATGGGCTCTGTCTGAACCACTTTTTGTATGTCTGATGTTTGAATATTAAATAAATGTATATGATGCTCGTGTATGCGTGATTTGTGTATTGTGTGTTTGCCCTCTGTTACCTTGTCATGTAATGAAGTAGAACCAGAAAATAAAAATATGCTTTTATTGAATCATAAATCAAGATGGGCCTTAGGCCTTTATTACAAAGCTAGAGATTAGACAAGCTCAAATGTAGCAAATGCGTAACTGTGCTGCATTCCAGGTGCGTGGGATTGGTGTGCCGTCCAAACGTTGCAGAGCATAGGCACCCTTCCCGAGAACCTCTTGTATTTTATAGGGGCCTTCCCAGTTGGGAGCAAGCTTGTCGGGCTTTTCCACGTTGGATGCCTCATTACTGCGGAATACATAGTCCCCAACGCGAAATATGTGTTCTTTGACCCGCGCGTTGTAGTATTTTTCCAATTGTCTCTTGTAATTAGCTTCGCGGATAGAGGCTATGTCCCGGCGTGCTTCCAACAAATCTAGGTTTATCCGCAGCTCTTTAACATTATCATTATTCTGTGCAAACAAGATTCTTCGGGATGGGCACCTTATCCTTGTGGGTATCACTGCCTCCGTGCCGTATGTGAGGCTAAATAGTGTTTTCCCATTGCTGGTTTTTGATAACGTGCGGTGAGCCCATAGGACGTGCGGGAGCTCATCGACCTAACCAGTACATTTTGTTCCCAGTCGGGCCTTGATGCCCTCAACAATACTTCGGTTAGCATGCTAGACCTGGCCGTTGCCTAGAGGATAAGCTACGGAAGTAAATATCTGTTTGATACTCATGGACATGAGCCATTCCTGTAAATGTTGGTCTGCGAACTGCGTTCCATTGTCGCTGACAATCTCTAGTGGTAGGCCAAACCTGCACTATTGATGATGAACTCCCATATGAATTTCTTGATGCTACGTCCATCAATCGAAGCCAGATTCCTAGCTTCCACCCATTTGGTGAAGTAATCAATCGCTACCACTAGATATTTTACGTTTCCAGGTGCCGTGGGAAAGGGTCCCACCAAGTTAATAGCCCATTTCTGAAAGGGCCAAGCGGCCGTCACCGGTACCAGGTTGTTTTTCGGTCTGAGTGTACCCGGTGCATGTCGCTTACAGGCATCACACTTCTGCAGTTCAGCCACCACGTCCATATGCATGTCGGGACAATAGTAGTCTGCATTCATTAGTTTGGCTACAACCATTCTTGGGTCAGCGTGTAGTCCGCAGGATCCCTCGTGTATGTCCTTTATTAAGTACATGGCTTCTGCGGAGTCGACACAGTGTAACAGTGGCCCTAGGTACGAGCGCCGGTATAGGATACCGTCAATAACCTGATAGTGCAATGCCTTGTTTTGGAGTTTTCAGGCCTCTGCGCGATTGGCTGGGAGAGTCCCGTTGGTCAAGTAGGACATGATATGAGCTATCCAAGAGGCTTTAACCATTTGGATCACGTTCACCTGTCTTTACGGTACGGATGGGTGATTTAACACCTCAAGCCACACATCTTTGGCCATGTGGTCAAAAACTGTTGAAGCCATCTTGCTCAAGGCATCTGCTGGCTTGTTCTGACTGCGCCTAACATGATTCAATTTGCAATAGCTGAAACTGCGCATTAGTTCTTTGGTGTGCTCCAAGTATAAAATCATTGAAGGTTCTCTGGCTTCGTAAGAACCATCTATGTGGTTTTCTACCAACATAGAATCAACGTAGAACTCTACGAGCTGACCCCCATCTTTTTGGCTATGCGCAGTCCTGCCAAGAGAGCTTCATACTCTGCTTCATTGTTGGTGGTCGGGAAGTCAAGCCTTATGGCTTAGGTGAACTCTTTGCCTTCAGGGTTTATTAAACGTAACCCCGCGCCAGCGCCTTCATTGCTACACGCACCATCCGTAAACAGTTCCCACTTTTGTGATACGTCAGGTGGAGTCAAAATTAATGATGCTTCAATCTGGCATTCCTGGATCTTGTCTGCAGGGACTTCTGTAACAAAGTCCGCTAAGATTTGCCCTTTGAAAGAAGGTCTCGCTTTGTAGGTGATTGAATGTTCACCTAATTCGATGGCCTATTTGGCCAATCTTCCCGAAAGTTCCGGCTTGCGCAAAATGTCGTTGATTCGGAAATCAGTTAAAACATTGATGGGGTGACCCTAAAAGTGTCTGCGCGGCCTTCTTGAAGCATGTACCAATGCTAGAACAAGCTTTTCCATGGTGGAGTAACGCGTTTCTGCATCAAGAAGAGTTCGGCTGACATAGTAGATTGGGGGTTTGCACCCCTTTCCTATAAACAATCAGAACTGCGCCGACTGCTTTATCCGTGACAGACAAGTAAAGTGTTGGCGGCTCTTCCGGCAAAGTTGCAGTAAGTGTTGGCAGATTACTTAAACAATCTTTCATTTCCCGGAAAGCCTTCTCCGCCTCCGAGGTCCACTTAAAGTTAGATTTTTTCAGGCAGTTCTTCAGCGTGTCAACAAAAGGAAACGACTTGGATTCGTAGTTTGACAAAAAAAACGATTCAAAGCTACCAGTCGTCCCATTAATGTTTGGACCTCTTTCACAGACGATAGAGACGACATGCGTTTGATTGATTGATTTTTTTCCGGGTTAGCACGGAACCCGTCCTTGGTGACTATGACTCCCAAAAACATTCCTTCCTCCATCCCGAAGGAACACTTGCTTGGATTCAACTTCATTCGGACACCTCTGAGCTGTTCAAAGGTCTTCTGAATGTCTGCCAACATTTGGTCTTCCTCTCTACGTTTTATAACAAGGTCATCCACGTAGACCTCTAGGTTGACACCAATCTGTTTGACAAACGCCGTGTCCATTATACGTTGGTATGTAGCCCCGGCGTTCTTGAGTCCAAATGGCATCTTTGTATAGCAGAAGGTTCCTATGTCAGTGTGGAATGCCGTTTAATCTTCATCTTCCTTGGCCATTTGGATCTGGTGATACCCTTTGTAAGCATCGAGGAAGCATTTGAACCTGAACGGTGCCAATGAATTGACATTCAAATCGATCTCGGGCAATGGGTAGCAGTCTTTAGGGCAAGCCTTGTTCAGATCTATGTAATCCACTGTCACACCCTCAAATTCCACTTGCGGGGTTTTACCGCGAGGCGCATGACAAACCAGGATTCAAGTCAACGGTCACAATAAACAACACTATATGCATAACCCAATATCCAAAAGATATAATTATAAAAGCATAAACTGTAGCGGAAGCTTTAAATGTTTACAACCCAAAAGACATAGTTCAAATGTTTAATGAGGACCATGCTCTAAACCCTAGACGCCCGTGCCGACTCGTGCGCCTAGATCCAGTTGTTGCTACCTTAGCGACCTGAGAAAAACATGCCAAAAGACGTCAACATATAATGCTGGTGAGTTCACAGGTTTGTTCAAAAATGTTATCCAAATGTTACCATGTCCATACTATATCAGTGCTACCAAGTACGCTAGCTAGGCGTATGTTTTATTACTACTACGATTGGAAACCATTACTGGACACGTTTAGCAATGTTTAGCATGTTTAGCAGCCCGTAATGTTCAGCACGATAATGTTCCTGTTCGAGACAATATGCACCCGCCCGGCCCTCCAAGCCGACGAGTGGGGCAGGTCACGCCCAATAGATCTATCCACATTTCCCCCGTTGTGCAAACCCGCACATTCATGGTTTCCCCCGGGACTTTCCAAAAGATCGTATAGCAATATAAAATTAAAACCATAGTATGACATATGTTACCAAACTGTTTAGCGCATGTTTTCTCCCCCAAAAGTTAAAGCATTAAAAAGTGGGGCCGTGAACTCACCTTAGATAGCGTTCCTCAAATGTAAGTAAAAGATGTTTAGCCCTTGATGATCCCTCTACCGGATATCTATCAAAATGTTCACATAAGTGTTCCGACTAATAACCATAAGGTAATCTAGTCCCCGATTGTCCAGATCATAACCAAGTATGTTTTTAAAACGTGTTTAAATGTTTAACCGACACACTAGACCGACCCGACATCCCGTTGGTGACCCATTACCCTAACTAATCAAGTACACATAGATTACACGCAAGGTTCAAGCATAAAACACTTAGTTTGTATCAAAAATCTCATTTTTGTTAACGTAGGGTCGAACGTAGTCCTGGGAGGTCGAAGGTGGCCTTAACTGGTCGAATGTGGCTTTGAACCTCCACCTTCGCCCCTTTTAGTTCATTCGCCCCTTTTAGTTTCCAGGTTCGCCCCCTGGAACCCACCTTCGACCGTTCGACTGGTCGAAGGTATTCCAGGTTCGCCCCTGATGTCAGATTTTTCCAAAAACGCGTCGAAAAACATCCGAAAACATCACGAAACATCACGAGTTACAGCAGTCAAGCATCATTAATATATTCCTACGAAACCCTACCAATTTTACCCCAAAATCTATCCGTTTTACAAGTTTCCTAAAATAGTAAATTATGGAGATGTCACATCACCATGCATGAAAATATTACCCAATTAGGAAACTTTCTGAAATCGATCAATAATCCGTCCATCATACTCGAATCATCATGAACAAGAAACCCCTATCATAACCTTATCATAATCATCCAAAAACAAACCCTAAATCTAACTAAAAACCCCTTTAATCGCCAAAACACCATCAACAATCAAAGGTAACATGTTTCCATCATAACTCATCATTAATAACAGCCCTAGGTTGTTGTCATATCATCTATACAACAAGTAATCATCAAACAATGCATAATATCATCCTAACACATGTTTATTCGCATAAAAACTCATTGTTTATGAATAGGTTTTGGTTAGGAAAGGTTTTTATTCATAAAATAGGTTCATATCAGATCTGGACCCTTGGGGTTTAGATTAAAACAAGTCAAAATTGATTAAAAAGGATTTGTAATGAAGAACACACCTTAGATCTTCACTTGTAATGATTTAGAGAGTTAGGTTATGAAAAACAAGCTCAAAAACTCCTTCCCCAATGATAATAGCTGATAGAGAGTGTTTGGAGGCGTTTAGGGTTTGTGAAATGGTGAAAAATGGCTAAGGATGGTATTTATACCCAGTCCAGGTTCGCCCATTTTATGTGGTCGAATGTGGAACTTTTCCACATTCGCCCCTTTTTAATGGTCGAATGTGGAATCTTTCCACATTCGCCCACTTTGTTTCCACATTCGCCCATTTCTCAAGTCCCATTTCCACATTCGCCCATTATTTCCACATTCAGGTCATCAGCACTTTTTAACACATGTTAACAGCACTTTTAACACATGTTAACCTTTTTCCAGTTTGTCGTGTTTAACGCATTCTAACACATCTTAACACATAAGCATGCATCCATAGTCTATACTTAGCATGTTTAGGCACGTATAATCATTTGTACATCATTTAAGCAAGTATAAGCATACAATTCACCACACGACCCATAATTTACACATATACTTAATTAGTTCATGTAATGTCACCAACGACGGAACCCGGTACTAATGTATTCCCAAAACGACTCCCAATGATCCTCCAGATCATTGACCCTGGACAATCCTAATTTGACCCGACTCAACTAACCCAGTTAAGTTTGTTTAAAAACGTTTCTCGCTAAGGCAGACTTAGATGTTACTATTATGTTTAAGCCGAACATGCCGGGTGTCACATCATCCCCACGTTGAAAGAATTTTCGTCCCGAAAATTGCACGAAGCCCAAAAATGAAAAGGACGAAAAGGAAGAAAACGAAAAGAAAAGTTACCGGTTGTCACATCATCCCCACGTTGAAAGGGAATCTCGCCCCGAGATTCACTCTGCTTCAGCAGTAACATGCCTGGACTCGAACGCGCGCTTCGGAAAGAGATGAGGGTACTTAGCCTTCATCTGGTCCTCTCGTTCCCATGTGAACTCCGGTCCACGATCCGAGTTCCAACGAACTTTAACGATGCGGATTTTACTCCGCCGAAGGCTACGAATCTTGTAATCCAGAATCTCTACGGGTTCCTCCACAATGCGAAGACGATCGTCAACCTTGATCTCTTCCAGTGGCACAACAAGAGATTCATCAGCCAAACACTTCCTTAAGTTAGACACATGGAAGACGTTGTGAACATTACCGAGCTCCGTCGGTAAATCAAGTCTGTACGCCACCGGCCCAATCCGTTCCAGGATTGCGAACGGTCCGACGTAACGAGGGTTAAGCTTGCCACGCTTTCCAAAGCGTATGACGCCCTTCCATGGTGAAACTTTCAGAAGCACCTTGTCCCCAACCTGGAACTCTAGCGGTTTGCGACGGCGATCGGCATAGCTCTTCTGACGATCCCGCGCAGCTGCCAAACGGTTACGGATCTGTACGATTTTCTCCGAAGTTTCGTACACCAGTTCCGGGCCAGTGAGCTGACTCTCGCCCACCTCAGCCCAACACAAGGGAGATCGGCATTTCCGTCCATACAGAGCTTCGAACGGAGCTGCCCCGATACTGGAGTGGTAGCTGTTGTTGTAGGAGAACTCCACCAACGGCAGGTGAGTCTCCCAACTCTTGCCAAAATCGATGACACATGCCCGCAGCATGTCCTCCAGTGTTTGTATCGTCCGCTCACTCTGCCCGTCAGTTTGCGGATGATAAGCCGTACTCATATCCAGCTGAGTACCCAAGGCCTTATGAAGAGCCTTCCAGAACCGCGAAGCAAAGCGGGAATCACGATCAGAAATGATAGAAACAGGCACCCCGTGCCGAGAGACCACCTCCTTAAGGTAGAGTCGAGCCAACCGCTCGAGTCCATCCGTTTCCTTAATAGGTATGAAGTGTGCCGATTTCGTCAACCGGTCGACGATCACCCAAATCATGTCACAACCACTTGGTGATCTCGGTAACTTGGTGACGAAATCCATCGTGATCCGCTCCCACTTCCATTCTGGAATCTCAGGTTGCTGTAGGAGACCAGACGGCTTCTGATACTCCACCTTGACCTTAGCACAGGTCAAGCATTTGCTCACATAGGAGGCTATATCAGCCTTCATGTTCGGCCACCAATAAAGTATCTTCAGATCCTGATACATCTTATCGGAGCCTGGATGAATAGAATACCGGGATTTGTGAGCCTCGTCCAAGACAAGCTCCCGTAATCCCCCGAGTAAAGGAACCCAAACACGCCCAGCGAAGTAGTGTAGGTCATCAGACCTAAGCTCAAGGTGTTTGTCCGCACTGTGCATCGTTTCGGCCTTAAGGTTTTCCTCCTTTAAGGCATCCACCTGAGCCGAACGGATCCGGTCAGGCAAGGAGGAATGAATGGTAAGTTGCAAGGCTCGGACACGCCGAGGCTTTGCCGACTCCTTCCTGCTCAAGGCATCCGCCACAACGTTTGCCTTGCCAGGATGGTATTTGATCGCACAGTCGTTATCGTTCAAGAGTTCAACCCAACGACGCTGCCGCATGTTTAACACCTTCTGGTCGAAAATATGCTGGAGACTCTTGTGATCGGTGTAAACTTCACACTTGGTACCGTACAAGTAATGTCTCCAGATTTTCAACGCAAAGACTACTGCACCCAGCTCCAAGTCGTGAGTAGTATAGTTCTTCTCGTGAACCTTGAGTTGACGAGAAGCGTAAGCGATAACCTTCCCGCGTTGCATCAACACGCAACCGAGACCCCGAATCGAAGCATCACAGTACACAACGAAATCGTCCGTACCCTCGGGTAAGGATAAGATAGGAGCAGAACAAAGTTTAAGTTTCAGCATCTGAAATGCTGATTCCTGTGGTTCGTCCCAGTCGAACTTTCGGTCCTTCTGGGTGAGAGCAGTGAGGGGTTGAGCGATCTTCGAAAATCCCTCGATAAAACGCCGATAGTAACCTGCAAGACCCAGGAATTGCCGCACCTCAGATGGCGTCTTTGGTGCTTCCCAGTCTTTAATAGCTTCGATCTTAGCCGGATCGACATGAATTCCCAGTTCATTCACCACATGCCCTAGGAATTGAACTTCGCGTAACCAAAAATCACACTTTGAGAACTTAGCATACAACTGCTCCGTCTCAAAAGTTCCAAGACCAGCCGCAGATGTTCCTCATGATCCGCCTTGTTCTTGGAATAAATCAGAATGTCATCAATGAACACGATAACGAACTTATCAAGGTACGGCTTACAAACACGGTTCATCAAATCCATGAACACTGCCGGTGCGTTAGTGAGACCGAAAGGCATGACTAAGAACTCAAAATGGCCATAACGAGTGCGAAAAGCAGTCTTCTGTATGTCAGCTTCCCTGACGCGTAACTGGTGATAACCGGACCGCAAGTCAATCTTCGAGTAGTAGCTGGAGCCCTGAAGCTGGTCAAAGAGATCATCAATGCGAGGAAGAGGATAACGATTCTTGATGGTCACTTTGTTCAGCTCACGGTAATCAATACACATACGAAGGCTCCCATCCTTCTTCTTCACAAACAAAATAGGAGCTCCCCACGGGGACGAGCTCGGTCGAATGAAACCCTTTTCCAAGAGTTCCTGTAACTGGCTGGATAACTCTTGCATCTCAGGAGGTGCAAGACGATACGGAGCTCGGGCAATAGGAGTTGCGCCCGGAGCAAGATCAATACCAAACTCAACCTGACGATGGGGAGGAAGACCAGGCAAATCATCAGGAAACACATCAGAAAAGTCACGAACCACCGGAATATCCTCAATCTTCTTCTCATCGTCAGTAGAAACGTTAACAATTGCCAGAATGGCCGAACAGCCCTTTCGAAGATACTTACGGGCTTTCATGCTGGAAATGATACTCAGCGGAGCACCGCTTTTCTCGCCGTGAACCGAAAGAATCTCTCCATCGGGGAGAGGGATCCGAATAACCTTGTCAAAGCAAACAATCTCTGCGCGATACAACGATAACCAATCCATGCCCACAACGACATCGAAACTACCCAGAGGTACAGGCATAAGGTCAATGGGGAATGACAGACCCGACAGTTCCAAGTGACACTCCCTAAGGATATGAGTCGCCTCGATGTTCTTACCATTAGCCAATTCTATCAAGTACTTAGCCTCTAAAGGTGTGGGTACTATATCTAGCAACTGACTAACATCCACAGATACGAAGCTCTTATCGGCACCAGAATCAAATAAAACAGAAACATAGCGATTGTTGAGAAGGAACGTACCGGTAACTGTGTCTGGATCCTGCCTAGCCTCCGCAGACCCAATGACGAAAGCACGCGCAGTCCTGCCTCCGCCGCCATTCCCGTTACCGTTACCGTTTCCGCCCCTCCCATTATCGCCCTGCTTCAGCTTGGGAAAATCACGCTTGAAGTGTCCCGTGTCACCACAGTTGTAACACCCCTGCCTCCCCTGAGTCCCCGGAGCTGCAGGAGCAGGAGTAGCCGCAGGAGTCTGAGTTGGGGTGAGCGCCACCTTGCAATCCTTAGCATGGTGCCCCAACTGATGGCACCGATGACAACGGGCTCGATCACAATTCCCGGAATGGTGAAAGCCACACTTGTTACACTTGGGATGCTTCCCAATGTATCCACCTGTCTTCTGCGAAGAAGACGACCCAGATCCTTCAATCTTCTTGGCCGGTTGAGACGGCGCCGGCACTGCACTCTTACCCACGTTCTCTCATTTCCTCTTGTTGCCATCAGACCCCTTCGCAGTTGAACCCTTAGGAGGTAAAGCGCCCTCCAAAATCTTCATGTTGGTCATCTTGTGTGCAGAACGGACGACCTCAGCCAGTGTAGGAAGGTTCCCAGCAGCTACTAACCCAGCAATCTCCGGCACCAATCCAGAGATGTAGTGCTCGATCCTACGGTACTCAGGTGTGTGCATGTCAGGACACAACACCGCCAGCTCATTGCGTCGCACAGTATACTCCTCAATCTCGGACCCCACCATCTTGTAGTTCCAGACTTCATGCTCCAACTTCTGCACTTCCTCCCTGGGACAGTACTCGCTCTTCAGTAGCCGAACAAAATCCGCCCAAAGCATAGCATGAGCTTCCCCCAAGCCCATGTTCTGCGTAGTAGCATTCCACCATGACAAAGCAGGACCCTCAAATGTCGCAGTGGCATACTTGACCCGGTCCTCAACAGGACAGTTACACATCAAGAAAACAGATTCAACCTTCTCCAACCATCGGAGCAGTCCCACTGCCCCTTCAGTCCCTGCGAAGTTATGGGGCTGGCAGTCCCTAAACTTCTTGTAGGAACACTGGGGTGGAGGTGGGTTGACAGCAGCACCTGAAACACGACACAAAGGTAAACCACAAAGGAAACATGACTCCCAAGAATGAAACAAGGCAGGTAAGAATCAACTTACCACCCAGAGCATTGTGCCCAGCCTGGAAAGCAGCCAAGGCTATGTTCACTTGCTGTTGAAGCAAGTTGTTCAGCTCTGCCTGGGTCATGTTGATGTTACCACGACCGCCACCACGGCCACCGCCGCCACGGCCACCACCACGACGTCCACCACCACGTGCGCCCGACATGATCTGACAATTCAAAAAAAATCAAGAGATTCAGATTCACTGCTAGTGTCAACCACTAGTAGCTAGAAAAGTTATGCCTAGACCCAATCCGGGACTATGCATCCAAGTTCAGAGTCCACTTGAATTCTCATGCATTTCAGTTTATGATTTCGTGTGCACCCGAAATGATAAACTGCTCTACATGGTCCTCCAAGCTTTCCCTTAGCTTGAACTCAAGTCGCCGAATGTCGGCATCTAGCATCATGCTATCACAAGCATAAGTGCACAAGATAATGTGTAAGCAAGTGCGTCTATTGGGGTACGAAAGGGAGACGTCCGAATCCTGGACAGACCTCGAGGGTACGCAAGACTACCCCAATACACGACACTGCCGTGCAAAAACCAACGAGTCAACTCCTTCTCCTTCAAACCCCGAAGAAGAACATAAGAGTGTGTAAAGCCAAGAGCGAGGACGGATGATGTAACAGAGAAGTGCGATGATGATGTAAAGACACCCCGACAAAGTTAGTACATGTTCCAAACCGACTCAAGTATGTGACCGTCTAGTGTGTGCGACTCGGCTATAGACTAAACTCTAAATGCAGTCCTAGTTCACTATAACCATTGGCTCTGATACCAATCTGTCACACCCTCAAATTCCACTTGCGGGGTTTTACCGCGAGGCGCATGACAAACCAGGATTCAAGTCAACGGTCACAATAAACAACACTATATGCATAACACAATATCCAAAAGATATAATTATAAAAGCATAAACTGTAGCGGAAGCTTTAAATGTTTACAACCCAAAAGCCATAGTTCAAATGTTTAATGAGGACCATGCTCTAAACCCTAGACGCCCGTGCCGACTCGTGCGCCTAGATCCAGTTGTTGCTACCTTAGCGACCTGAGAAAAACATGCCAAAAGACGTCAACATATAATGCTGGTGAGTTCACAGGTTTGTTCAAAAATGTTATCCAAATGTTACCATGTCCATACTATATCAGTGCTACCAAGTACGCTAGCTAGGCGTATGTTTTATTACTACTACGATTGGAAACCATTACTGGACACGTTTAGCAATGTTTAGCATGTTTAGCAGCCCGTAATGTTCAGCACGATAATGTTCCTGTTCGAGACAATATGCACCCGCCCGGCCCTCCAAGCCGACGAGTGGGGCAGGTCACGCCCAATAGATCTATCCACATTTCCCCCGTTATGCAAACCCGCACATTCATGGTTTCCCCCGGGACTTTCCAAAAGATCGTATAGCAATATAAAATTAAAACCATAGTATGACATATGTTACCAAACTGTTTAGCGCATGTTTTCTCCCCAAAAGTTAAAGCATTAAAAAGTGGGGCCGTGAACTCACCTTAGATAGCGTTCCTCAAATGTAAGTAAAAGATGTTTAGCCCTTGATGATCCCTCTACCGGAGATCTATCAAAATGTTCACATAAGTGTTCCGACTAATAACCATAAGGTTATCTAGTCCCCGATTGTCCAGATCATAACCAAGTATGTTTTTAAAACGTGTTTAAATGTTTAACCGACACACTAGACCGACCCGACATCCCGTTGGTGACCCATTACCCTAACTAATCAAGTACACATAGATTACACGCAAGGTTCAAGCATAAAACACTTAGTTTGTATCAAAAATCTCATTTTTGTTAACGTAGGGTCGAACGTAGTCCTGGGAGGTCGAAGGTGGCCTTAACTGGTCGAATGTGGCTTTGAACCTCCACCTTCGCCCCTTTTCTTCCCACCTTCGCCCCTTTTAGTTCATTCGCCCCTTTTAGTTTCCAGGTTCGCCCCCTGGAACCCACCTTCGACCGTTCGACTGGTCGAAGGTATTCCAGGTTCGCCCCTGATGTCAGATTTTTCCAAAAACGCGTCGAAAAACATCCGAAAACATCACGAAACATCACGAGTTACAGCAGTCAAGCATCATTAATATATTCCTACGAAACCCTACCAATTTTACCCCAAAATCTATCCGTTTTACAAGTTTCCTAAAATAGTAAATTATGGAGATGTCACATCACCATGCATGAAAATATTACCCAATTAGGAAACTTTCTGAAATCGATCAATAATCCGTCCATCATACTCGAATCATCATGAACAAGAAACCCCTATCATAACCTTATCATAATCATCCAAAAACAAACCCTAAATCTAACTAAAAACCCCTTTAATCGCCAAAACACCATCTACAATCAAAGGTAACATGTTTCCATCATAACTCATCATTAATAACAGCCCTAGGTTGTTGTCATATCATCTATACAACAAGTAATCATCAAACAATGTATAATATCATCCTAACACATGTTTATTTGCATAAAAACTCATTGTTTATGAATAGGTTTTGGTTAGGAAAGGTTTTTATTCATAAAATAGGTTGATATCAGATCTGGACCCTTGGGGTTTAGATTAAAACAGGTCAAAATTGATTAAAAAGGATTTGTAATGAAGAACACACCTTAGATCTTCACTTGTAATGATTTAGAGAGTTAGGTTATGAAAAACAAGCTCAAAAACTCCTTCCCCAATGATAATAGCTGATAGAGGGTGTTTGGAGGCGTTTAGGGTTTGTGAAATGGTGAAAAATGGCTAAGGATGGTATTTATACCCAGTCCAGGTTCGCCCATTTTATGTGGTCGAATGTGGAACTTTTCCACATTCGCCCCTTTTTAATGGTCGAATGTGGAATCTTTCCACATTCGCCCACTTTGTTTCCACATTCGCCCATTTCTCAAGTCCCATTTCCACATTCGCCCATTATTTCCACATTCAGGTCATCAGCACTTTTTAACACATGTTAACAGCACTTTTAACACATGTTAACCTTTTTCCAGTTTGTCGTGTTTAACGCATTCTAACACATCTTAACACATAAGCATGCATCCATAGTCTATACTTAGCATGTTTAGGCACGTATAATCATTTGTACATCATTTAAGCAAGTATAAGCATACAATTCACCACACGACCCATAATTTACACATATACTTAATTAGTTCATGTAATGTCACCAACGACGGAACCCGGTACTAATGTATTCCCAAAACGACTCCCAATGATCCTCCAGATCATTGACCCTGGACAATCCTAATTTGACCCGACTCAACTAACCCAGTTAAGTTTGTTTAAAAACGTTTCTCGCTAAGGTAGACTTAGATGTTACTATTATGTTTAAGCCGAACATGCCGGGTGTCACATCCACACACATGCGCCAAATACCATTCGACTTTCCCACTATGACCGGGTTAGCCACCCAAGTTTGATATCGGCTTTTGCACAGAATCCCTGCCTTTAATAGTTCGGTTACTTGTTCGTTCATGGCCTTTATTTTCTCCGGCCCCATACTGCGCTTCTATTGAACTATAGGTTCAACTGCCTTGTAGACATTGAGTATATGTTCCGCAATGTGACGCGGGACGCCTACCATGTGCGCCGGTTGAAAAACGAAGACATCCATGTTCTTCGTGAGAAGCTGTTTTAAGTGAGTGCGGATGGAGTCGGAGATTGCAGGGCCAATGACAACTGTCTTGTCCGGGAATTTAGGGTTGATAACCCATTTTTCCAGTTCAGTTCGGACAGTTGGTTTCATCATATTTGCGGGTTTCTGCGCATCAGCGTTGTGACAGTTCTTGTTTCCACGTATGAATGCTACACCTGATCGGGTAGGAAAACCCGCCATTTGATGTGGCGTAGATGCATTGCAGTTAAATTTTGCTAAGCCTTCCCGTCCCAGCAGAACGTCGTGTGACGAATTGACGGGAAGTACCATAAAGTCACATATTTCCGTTCATGAATGCTTTCCGTCTGAAATTGTGACTGGGAACGTGAGCATACCCAACGGTATTATCATCTCATGAATGAAGCCTGAGATTGGTTCCGTCACCGGGATTAATCTTGCTTTATCTTCTTCATCCAGCTGGTCAAAGCATTGCTGGTACATGATATCGGTGCTAGTGCCGTTATCCAGGAACATATACCTCGTGCGGTAATGACCCATACCCCCGTAATGATTAACGGAGTTGTCGAGGAGGCTCCTCCCTTCACCTTTGGCATGATGACGACTGCCTCTTTCCAGGAGTCTTCGTTGACAACAGTGAATGCTTTGTTGTTACGATAACCTCGGTAAGTCATGTTGCAATGGTGACGCGGAGTATGATAAACATGATGTGCGTTTAGATTGCGGATCTTTTTCTGGGAGGGCTTGCCTCCGTTCGCATGTTCTCTTGGCTTCTTCCACATGTTCTTCACCAGATGGGCTAACTGTCCAAACTTGATTGCATTTTCGATTTCCATCTTAAGGCTGTAGTAGTTGTTTGTTAAGTGCCAATAATCCTCATGATACACACAATACTTAGAATTATCAACGTTCCTTCTGTCACGACTCAATTCCCGCAGCTTTGGGAACTAAATCTGCTCCGTCTTTAAGACTTCGGAAGGTGTCTTGGACAACGGGGTCCAGTCATAGTTCTTTCTATGGTGCCCTTTCTAATCACGCGAGCCCTTAGAGTTCAGATAATTGCGCGCATCCTGTGCAGAGGAATATTTACCTTCGTCTACTGCGCCAGAAATTATGGAACATACAGACTGCTTCCCCTTTCCTTGTTGTTGGGGACCCTGTTGTGGTTGTTATTACGGTGCATGTTTTTGTTATGGTGAAAAGAACATTCCGAAGACACGTAAACCTTCACGGCTTCAATTACCTTATCCCAGGTAGTAGGCACACCGTCTTTACCAGTAAGACACTTCATTAAGTCATCATTCCTTACGCCATGTATGAATGCTGCACGGGTAAGTTCTTCTCCGTATCCCAGTTGGAGAGCTTCCTATTCTACCGAACTATGTAATCTTCTAGTGATTCTTTCTCATTACGTGTACACAAACAGAATGTGTGCCTTGTCTTTCTTGTGCTTTCGGAGATACGAAAAATGATTCTTGAACTTATTGATCAAATCATCAAAATCCACCTGTCTCCCGACAGGCAAATTTCATACCAAACCCTAGCGTCCCGTGTTAGTGTTTGAACAAACAGATGACTCCAGGCCTGCACAGGCAAGAGTTTGGAACTTCATGCGCAGTCGAAAGCATGTAACTGATCATCTGGGTCACGTAAACCATCATATTTCCCAATAGTTCTTTGGAGCTTGCATTCTTTAGGCATTTGAGCCAATAAGGCTTGTACAGATCATCGTCTGGACGTGCATGGTTGTTGGCAACCGACTTTGAACGTTGTTTACGGTTAGATTCATGCTGAACTTCATCTTTAGGTTCATAGCCGTCAGGCTCCTCGTCCAGGTTGACGTGGTCCTGATCGCGAGTATTTTTACCACGAATTCCACCACGTACCGCCTGACGAGGCCCTGCTGAACGACGGCCATTGTTGTTTTCTGGAGGTGAATCTTGATCACCCTCTAGGGTATCAAAACTCAAAGCCTTCTTTGTATCTAGCTTAGGCTTTTCAAGAACCATTTTCTGGTATTCGGCTATGGTCTTGGCATTCTTTCTTCCGTTCGATGCCCCACCTCTGAGTGGGATGAACTGGAACGGTGTGTGCGGCTGCTTCTGAGTGACATTCTTTATCACAGTGTTTGGTGCAACAACATCAATCTGGTCGTCGATTGTGGCATCGACATCAACGGTGTTTTGGTTTGAACCAGTCGGCGAATCTATATTTGCTAGTTTGAAAGATGAGAGAACCGATAGTGATGGCGCCAATGAAAAAACAAATAGTCTAACCTCCTGGTAGGGATGATGAGACTATTCTATTCCATAGAGATAATCCTTCACTAGTGGCTTATGGATTGGACTGACTTGCAAACACAAGTAGAATTCAGGTAGGGAGACGACTACATGTTAGTAGTTTATAACAAAAATGGGGGTGAATGGGGATACTAACAAGTGATAGCTCTTTGGATTAGCAAAATGTGTCATTTCTATTAGGGATATGATCCCTTATATAGAGGTGGACGCATGCCACCAGTACCCTAAACCCTAATCGTGATGGGCCAAGGCCCGATTAGGGTTGTCTCCTCTACCCTTAGCTATGTTAGTAAAGTAGTTATGGAGAGCTACATATAAGGAAAGGATGGAACGGTTACCGCCTTTACAGCCACGCACGCTAATTCTTCTCCTTGATTAGTGCATGGCTGTTGACCGTGCGTGACATGCATGTGCCATTGTCCGGGCATAGCTTCCTTCTACGCAGCTTTTAGAACCGGGTTTGGGTATGACCACTTGTCGGTTTAGTACTGTTGGATCAGTATATTGCTCTTTTGTTTGAACTTGCTAGTTGACACTTAAGTGTTTAGCAAGTTCTTGATGAGTGATAGCACAGCGGTATGTTTATAAGTTTAAAGCTACACTTATCAACAGGAGTTATTACTCCCCCTGGATTCAAGAACTAATAAATGATAAGTGTTTATTGAGAATCTAAGTATTGAATGAGAATGAAACACTTTGACAGATTCTCAATAAACATGAAATGGAAATAACAATAATAAGTGTTGAAGGATTTCTGTATTAAAAATCAATGTCTAAAACAGAGGGATGAACCCTTCTATTTATAGACTTTACAAATACATGAAACTTGCCAAAAGCAAGTTCAGAAACAAGTTGCAACAAGTTGCAGTCTTGGAACTTGTACATAAAGCAAAAAGAAATACTAAAGTAATAAACTACTGATATACAAAGGTGGTGGAAAAGATCTTCATGTAAGTACTGATGAATGACAAACTACTGATGAGTAGTTTGTCTTCAGTAGTTCTTCAGTAGAAGTGTCTGGTTTGAACTTCAGAACTTCTGATGACTTTTCTTCTTCAGCACTTCTGAATCTCTTCTTCAGCAGTTTGATCCTTCTTCTTCAGCAGTTCTATACTTAGAGTATTTTGACAGAAGTGAATTAGACTAAGGTTTGCAAAAGTGGTTTCACCGATCCTTTTTGTCCTAACAATCTCCCCCTGGATTGATGAAGCCAAAACCTTACTAATTCCTTATTGTTCTTTTCTGTCCTTCACAATTTTCCATATTCCTTTGAACATGGAATTCTTGAGCTGGTTGAGCTGTTCATCAGTAAGAGACCCTTTCTGTGGTTCTAAGTGTTGGATTGTAAGAAGGTCTTTGGTTGATAGTTTCTTCAGATCATTCATCGACCTATAGGCCCTGCTTGTCTGATCTCTTCTTGTCACAAGTACTGAGTTTCTATCAGTAAAGGACCATCTGATGATTGGTTCTTTAGACTAGTCAAAGTCTAAAGTGTAGGGAACCATTGTGGTACCCTGGGTTTCTCCTGAGTATTGAATGTTTTCAACTTCAGTGACTCTCAGGTGGGATTCACTTCCCTGCTGTTGTTCCATCACATTAGGTATCTGAAATGTTGGCAAATAATGTTCAGTTACTACCTTAGTGTGCAGTTTGTCTGTGATGGTCTTCTGGATTTGATATGCAAAGGTGGAAGGATCCCTGAATTGTGTGATCAGAGGCTTTTCTTCTATATCAAAATCAGAATGGACTACTGTACTACCTTCTAGTAGTACCATTCTGAAATCAGTCTTCACATTCTCCTCTGATTTCTTTCTCTGTGTAGCTGGTCTTCTTTGAACACCAGAAGTTCTAACTACTGAAGTTGAAACTTCAGCAATTTGAAACTTCTCTGGATTTGCAGCCCTTGCAGCCTTATATTTTCTATATGTGTCCACCAATCTTTCTTCTTTCCATTTGGACACTGAGGCTTTTGAACCATAACCATTAGCTACCAGTTCTTCTATCATCTGAGCTCTCTCGGCCTTTGTGTCTTTACTTGTTGCAAGTTTATCTGCAATAAGTTGAGCTCTTCTTGTCAGCTCTTCCATAGAGAGTCTCTTCAATGTGTGGGCTTTGATTTTGCTGTTCTTTGTAATGTAAGACATCAGTTGATGTCTTTTATCTTCTTCAGCAATCTGGTCTAGGCTAGCCTGCCTTTGGAGTTCAGCTTCATAAGCCTGAAGTTTTTCTTCATGGCTTAGATCCAAGTCATCCCTTTCTTCCAGTGTTTTCCAGATCTGATCTTCTCTGGCCTTCTTTTGGGCTGCCACTAAACTCTTCTCAAGTAGTTCTGCTGATTGAGAGATTGGAGAAGGATTTAGCACAGTCATTGTGGTAACTGTTGTAGTAGGCCTAGTAGGAACAGAAGTTGGTTGAATAGGAGCAGTTGATCTGGAAGGGTCAGCAGTTTGAGTTTTGGAAGTGTTAACCTTTGATGGGTTGACAACAACTGAAGGTTTGTCAACTACTGAAGGATTGTCTTCAGTACTTTCTGATTCTTCATCAGAAGTTTGGCCATCAGAGGTTTCTTCATTGTGCCCTTGGGATTCATCAGTCTTTTCAGCATCTTCTACTTCTTGAATAGAGATACCAAATTGTTGGGCTAGTTTCTCTTTTCTGGCTTGATCTTTTTGATCTCTTGCTAGGATAGCCACTCTTACCTTTCTTCTGGCTTCAAGTGTATCCATAGGTACCTTGATTTTCTCCCCCTTTTTGGCTTCATCAGCTTTTGAAGTTGAAGCTTGGGAGAACTGACCTGTAAGATGAGCAATCTGTTTGCTGTTGTAGTCAATCTTGTTGGACAGATCATTCATCTTCGTCTGTATCACTCCAAATTGGTTCTTCATGGACAGCTCCAAGTTAGCTGTGTATGTTTGGAAGTGATTCTTGATGAGGGTGCTCATCATGTGGTATAAGGGACCATCTGGGCTGCATAGCTGGTTCATGTCTATGCTTGTTTGCCCAGGGAATTGGATAGGCATTTGTAGTGAGGGGTGTGTTTTTGGGTGATCTTCTTGTTGTACAAAAGATGCCACTCTAGGGGAATCATGGATTGAGTGGGCTTTAACCTGAGCTGGTGTGACTAGCTTCTTGAGCTTAGATACACCAGGTGCAGGACCTTCACTTGTAGCCGTCAATTCAGTAGTTTGGTGTTTTGAAACATCATCCAAATTAATGGAATCATCTGAATCCCTGATTACATCCTCAATGAGGACTGTATCAGTTACATCATGAGCTGAGCCCAACTCAGTTGTCTCATGTACCTCTTTTTCTTGGTTCAGAGGATTTCCTACCTCAGGCATTAAGCCTTCATCAGTAGTTGCCACAGTTGAGGTCTTAGCTATTTACTTCTGTCCTCAGGTCCACCACTGGGTGGTAAATGAGTAGTAGCAGCCTCAAAAGTACCAAAAGTTTCTAAGTTTGGGCTTAGAGACTCTGGTTCATCCTCATCTCTTTGGTTAGGGCTTTGAGTGTCCACATCCATGTCAATTTCTGAGGCTATGTCCCCTGTTTTATGTGGTTGATGGGGACTGACATGTGTAGATGGGACTTTCTCTTTTAGCCCAGAGAGAAGTTTGGCTATTTCAATGTCTGGTTCAGAAATTTGGGGTGCTGGTTCAGTAGTTTGGGCAGTGGGTTCAGCAGTTTCAAAAGAAGAATCAATGGGAATAGTTTTCTTAAGTCTTTTTCTTTTGAAAAGGATTGTGATAGGTGCTCTTGGTGGGGTTTGAGATGGATGAGACAGAGAGGATGTTTCAGTCACATCTTTAAGAAGTGCAGATTGCACAATAGTTTGTTCAGGCATCTCAACCTCCTAAGCAGCTTTTCTTTTAGGTTTGGTGGGTTTTTGTTTTTGTACCTTGGGTTTCTTGGCCTTTGGTGGTGTAGGTTTGGAAGATGAGGGTTCCATGGGGACTGGTTCTGGTTCCCCTTGGTCATCTTCTGGCCAGGCAGCCTGTTTGTTGTGCCTTGAGTATGCTTGTGAGGTTAAGGGTTTTAAAATTTCAGTTTTACCCACAAGCACCTCATTACCCAGTTCTTGTATTATGCATTGCATAATGAACCTTGGATATAACAAAAACTTTTTCTTAGTGTTATTGTGATGTAACACCAACTCATTAAAGAAAAGTTTTGATGCCCTGAAATTTGTTTCATTCACAATGGAATGAAAAATTGGTTGAAAGGTTGAGGGCATCTAGTCATAAGACCCTGTTTTAGGACTCAAGCACATAATTATATAATGAAACAAAAGTTTATATTTTGGTTCAAAATATTTTTTAAAGATGGTAGCTTGTGAGAGAGTACCTTGATAACCTCACTCAGTCATGGTTAGGTGGATTGCAGAGTTGTCAAACTTTTCAGGGATATTCACATCATTCAACCCCAATCTGTTTGCAAGTATGGCCGGTGTGATGGCCATTTGTCTCCCTTTAATTGTTGAGTTGAGAGAGATAACTTCATCATCCACCATCACTGTCTCAGCATTAGCCGAGAACTCATTGAGAGTTTCAGGATGTATTGGTGGGTCTATTGTGAGAGCGGTGAAATATTGGGATTTGACGACGAGATCAATGATCTCATCGTATTGGGACCAGCCTTCTTGTTTTTCTAAGTAGGCTCTGAGATTGTGTCCCTGTTTAAGAACTAAAGCCATGTGGTTTTGTGTGTTTGGTAATCGAACAGTGTTTTTGTTGCAGGTTCAGGGGTTTGAGAGCTTTCTTGAGAGAGAAGGAGGGAAATTTTGTGTTTGAATGGATAAGTGTTGAAAAAAGATATTTATCAGAAGTTTTTAACCGCTTGGAACTTCTTTATTAGAAGTTTTAAACCGCCTAGGTTAAAAACCTCTTTATCAGAAGTTTTAAACCGACTAGGTTAAACTTCTGATGATGGGAAAATTCTGATTTGCCCTTTTTGACTAAACTGCTGATGAAGAATTATCTTCATCAGTAGTTCCCATTTTCTCTTCAGCAGTTTTGAACAGCTGATGAGAAATACTTTTATAAATACTTTATTCATAACTTCTGAAGGTTGTTTTATCAGAAGTTAATCACTTTTTAGAAAATATCCCCATACTGATGTTTTGTTCATCAGTAGTTTCTCTCTTTTCAGAAGTTTTTCTTCAGATGTAAGTGAAAAATAAAAAATTTGTGCAGAAAAATAAAGAGAAACACTTACAAATTTAGCATCCCTAGCATGGATACTAACTTCTGAAATGTTGATGTGTCAAGGGGTTTAGTGAATATGTCAGCTATTTGATTAGCTGTTGCTACATGTTTCACTTCAATCTTGCCTTTTTCATAGCAATCTCTTATGAAATGATACCTGATTTCAATGTGTTTAGTCTTTGAAAACTGAACAGGATTTTGAATGATGCTAATGGCAGATTTGTTGTCTACAAGCAATGGTGTCTTGGTCTCTTTGATTCCATAATCAAGAAGTTGATATTGGAGCCATTGTATCTGTGATGTACAACTTGCAGCTGCAATGTATTCAGCTTCAGCAGTTGAAGTTGCAACAGATGTTTGTTTCTTTGATTGCCAGGACACTAGACAGTTTCCCAAGAATTGACAACCACCAGATGTTGATTTTCTTGACATTTTACACCCTGCATAGTCACTATCTGAAAAAGCTGATAACTTGGTATTGCTTAAAGCAGGATACCAAATTCCAAGTGTGGGAGTTCCTTTCAGATATCTGAAGATTCTTTTGACTGCAATAAGGTGTGATTCCCTAGGAGCTGATTGATATCTAGCACAGACACATGTTGAAAACATAATATCTGGTCTAGAAGCAGTTAGATATAAAAGGGAACCCATCATACATCTATACATGGTTTGATCAACCTGTTTTCCTTGATCATCTGGTTCAACTTGTGTGGTTGGTGTCATGGGAGTGGAACATGATTTACAGTCTTGTAAAGAAAATTTGTTTAATAATTCTTTAACATATTTTGATTGATGTATAAAAGTTCCATTTGTTTGTTGTTTAATCTGCAGTCCCAGAAAGTACTGCAGTTCTCCCATTGTACTCATCTCAAATTTTGATTGCATGAGTTTCTTAAATTCATCACACAATTTTGTGTTTGTTGAACCAAAAATGATATCATCAACATATATTTGAACAAGTAAGACATGATTTCCAACATGTTTTATGGAATGAGTTTTATCAATGGCACCTCTTGTGAAGTTATTTTTGAGTAAAAAGGTTGAAAGTGTATCATACTAGGCTCTTGGAGCCTGTTTGAGCCCATAAAGAGCTTTGTCTAGTTTGTACACCCACTCAGGATGAGAAGAATCCTCAAACCTAGTTGGCTGACAAACATACACTTCCTCTTTTATTTTTCCATACAAAAATGCACTCTTGACATCCATTTGATAAAGTTTTATTTTGTTGGAAATGGCATAGGTCAGAAATAACCTGATGGCTTCAAGCCTTGCAACTGGAGGAAAGGTTTCATCATAGTCAATTCCTTCTTCTTGAGAGTAACCTTGTACTACCAGTCTTGCCTTGTTCTTTATTATAATACCAGCTTCATCTTGTTTGTTCCTGAAAACCCATCTTGTGCCAATTGGTTGCTTGTTTGGTGGTAAGGGACAGATTTCCCAAACCTGTTGCTTGTTGAATTGAAGCAATTCATCTTGCATTGCCTGCACCCAATTGTTGTCTTTGAGGGCTTCCTGGTAATTCTTTGGTTCCAACTGTGAAATAAATGCTGAGAATAGACAAAAGTTGGAAAGCTGGTTTCTTGTAAGAACACCTGATGCAATATCACCCATGATTTGATCAAGTGGGTGGTCTTTGTGTTCGATCAGTTGTTGTAAACCACTGACAGGTGTTGGTGGCTCATGTTCTTCAAACAAACTACTGAGGTCTATTATATCTGGTTCAGCAGTTTTAGTGTCTTCAGTAGTTGCAGGTGCTGAAGCAGATGTTTGAGTTTGTCCTTCAGTATTTGTTGAATCAGAAGTTTGTGAAACTTCTGATGGTTTTGAAGTTGACTTAATGACTGTTTGAGGAGTCCATGGTGCTGGATCCTCATCATCAAACCTTTCATCACCATAATAAGTAGGTTTGGATGAAGTGACAGTCTTTTCAGGTCCAAAATGGAAGCTGTCAAGGTCAAAAAGTTCAGCAGGATGTGCTGGAATGAGAGTGTGTTTTGACTCATTGAACTTGACATTCAGTGTTTCTTCTACTATCCTGGTTCTTGAGTTAAAAACCTTGTAGGCTTTTCTAGTTGAAGAATAACCAAGAAAGTAACCTGAGTCAACTTTGGCAGCAAACATTGAAATAGATTCCTTGATGTTCAAGATGAAACATTGACACCCGAAAGCCCTAAAAAAGGAGATAAGGGGCTTTATGCCATGAAGTACTTCATAGGCAGTTTTTGAATGTCTCTTGACAATAAGAACTCTATTTTGAACATAACATGATGTGTTAACTGCTTCTGTCCAGAAGTATAAAGGTAGGCCAGAATCAGCTAACATTGTTCTTGCTCCTTCTATTAAAGTTCTGTTCTTCCTTTCTACCACACCATTTTGTTCAGGAGTTCTGGCAACACTGAATTGTCTAATAATCCCTTTAGACAAACAGAATTCATCCAGAGTTTTGTTCCTGAACTCTGTCCCATTATCACTTCTAATGGTTTTGACAGGTAGAGAGTATTGCTTCTCTACTTGTAGAATGAAGAACTTGATGATTTCAGCATCCTCATCCTTGGAAAATAAGAAGAATACCCATGTAAATCTTGAGTAGTCATCAATGATGACTAAGCAGTACTTCTTTTTACCAAGGCTCATGATTTTTATAGGCCCAAATAAGTCCATATGGAGTAGTTGAAGACATGTAGTTGTTTTTTATTCTTCAATAGACTTATAGGAGGACTTATGCTGTTTTCCCTTTAAACAGGATACACAGTGTTCTTGACACTGGTATACTTTTAAGGGTAGACCTCTGACCAAGCCCATTTTTGTGACTTTATTTATGGTTTTAAAGTTCACATGGCCAAGTCTCCTGTGCCAGAGATTAGTTTCTGAAGTTGATGCCCTTGAGAAGAAACAGGCAGTGTTGTTCAGTACTTTGTCTTTTTCAATGTCCACTGCATAGACATTGCCACATCTTTTGGCTATTAACAAAGTATGATCTTCAATGATCTTCTCTATCAACTTCTGGCCTTCTGGTGATATGATCTTGCATGCTGTCTTTGTGAAAAAGGAAGAATATCCTTTATCACACATTTTTGACACACTTAGCAAGTTGTACTCAAGGTTTTCAACCAGATTGACCTTGTCAAACTGTATTTTGCCAGAGGAGACATTGCCATGTCCTAGCACATATCCCTTAGCATTGTTCCCAAAGGATACAGATCCATCTCTTTGACTGATAAAATTGTTTATCAGGTATCTGCATCCTGTCATGTGCATTGAGCCTCCACTGTCTACATACCAAATGCTATTTAAGCCTCTGGAAACTCTCTGCACAAGATAGCAAATCAGTTAGATTTAGGAACCCAAGCCAGTTTGGCTTTGGGTTTGCTCTTGAGAACATTTACAGTTTGTTCTTGACCAAGTTTAGAAATCCATGTCTTTTTGGCAATGGATTTTGCATTAAGAACAATGGTGGTATCCTTTTGAGGACCACCATCAACTTTGGTCATCAGTAGTTGTACCAAGTTCATAAGATCTTTAATCTCAGCAGTTTGTGAAACTGCTGATGATTCAGGTCTAACTACTGAAAGAGAATTTTGAGAAAAAGACTTTTGTTGAGATTTTGTCTTTTTCTGAGAAAAGGTTTTTGCTGGTTGTTGTTTCTTGGGAGAAAAAGTTTTTACATAATCATTTTTTATTTGTTTTCCCACAACCAGTTGTTGATTTTTCTTGTTGAACTGAATACCTTTTCTATATCTGCAAAATTCTGTTTTGTGGTTGAACAGACCACAAATTTCACATTCTTTTGTCTTTTCTTTCAAAGACAAATCTCTGACTGTTTTGATTGGTTTTAGGTCATCAGTAGTTTTCAGGTTCTCAACTCCTGATGTAGTTGAAACTACTGATGGCTTAAAGTCAGATTTAATCAGTACTTCTGAAGAACTTTCTTTGTGTGACTTTAGAAAGTTTTCATGGAAAGATGTGCATTCTTCCTCTTTAGAAGTTTCACCTGAAACAATTTTTCTCCCATCTTCAGTAGTTTTGGGAGAGAAATCTGTTGGTGTTTCAGTGTGATTGTACCCTATGCCAAACCTAACATTTGAAGCACTTTGTTTGTTTAGCAATAGTTGGTACCCCTTACAAGATTCCACCCATTTTTCACATGTGACCTTGGTGTCAGCAAGCTCTTGTCTAACATTCCCTAGGTCATTAATCATGATTTTAATTTGTGCTTGGGTTTCAATAGCAGACTTAGGTAATTTAGAAACTTCTTTTGTTTTTGCAGAAAGTTTTCTTTCTAAATCACATTTCATCTGAGTGAATTTTCTCTCAGAGTCATTTGCTTTTCCTTGTAAGTGCACATTTTTCTCTCTTATGAGAGCAAAAGATTCTTTGCATGAATTTGAACATAATTTTGTCAAAGATTCTTTTGATACCTGTGACAAGGCAGATTTTGAGGAGCATCCCTCAAATGCCATTAAGGCAAAGTTCTTTCTGCCATTGTCAGGCTCTCCCCAGTTGATGTCAAACATTTTGTTGTCTGCATCAGGATTGCACTCTGTGGTGTCAAAAGGAAGACTGCTCCAGTCAACATACCCTGAAGTAAATAAACTTTGTTGAGAGGGTTGTTGTTGCTGTGGAGGTTGTTGAGCAGCTGGAAAGGGAGGGATTGATTGTTGGCTCTGCATCTGTTGAGCAGGCATCTGTACATATTGTACTTGTGGCACATATTGGTGTTGTGGAGCTTGTGCCTGTACAAAATGTGCACTCCCTTGTGTTCCATTATTCCTGTTATAATTGGGGTTAAAATTGTTTCCAGACTGAGATTGGTTAAAGCCAGAGCTTCTACACTCTCTAGCAAAGTGTCCCAACTTTTGACACTTGTGACATCTAAGTTTAGATTTGTCAAAACCAATTTTTGTAGACCTGATAAGTCCTGGAAACTTCCTTCCTGACCTTTTGTAAAATTTATTTGTTTTTAAACTTAACATGGCCATTTGGTGCAAAATATCCATTTCTTCTAGGTCATCACTGCTGAAACTATTTAAGTCATCCATGATAAAACACATGTTATTAGCAGTTTGACCAAAGTCATTATTGTCATAACCTGGGAATGATCTTTCAGATGAGATCCCAGCAGTTATGTCAATGTGGTCAAAAGAGCCAAAACTATTTGAACAAGTTGGTGAGTCTTGTCCCAATAGTGCTGTACTACCTGGTAGATAGTCATCAGCAGTTTTGCCAGAATTTTGTAACTTTTTCTTTTGATCAATTTCTCTATCAAAAGTAAGTAATCTCCCATGAAGTTTTGTAAGAGTGAGGGAGCTAAAGTCTGGTGAAGATCTTAAGACTATTGAGTATGTTTCCCATTTATCAGGTAAAGACCTTAAAAATCTATGAAGCATAGATACAGTTGTGTAGGTCTGACCATTTAGTTTTAGCTCAGATATTAATGATGAAAATCTTTCAAATTGCTGTGTTAAAGTTTCCCCATTAATGTGAGCAAAAGTCTCATATTGTTGAGCCAAGATTTCTCTGGTGTTGGCAATCACCTCTTCAGTTCCTCCAAACTGTTCTTTTAGGCAGTCCCAAAGCTCTTTGGCACTATCACAATGTAATAGGCCAGAATAGATTTCATTTGGGAGTGCCATTGCCAACATAGAGAAAGCTTTTGCATCAAGCTCAAGTTTTAGGAAATAATCATCAGTATAGTCTTTTGGTTCTTTTGGAATCTTTTCTTTAGTTTCAAGATTTATATTTACTGGTTTATGAGGACCATATATCACAGATCTCCAACAACCTGTGTTGGTCTGTGATAAGGTATGTGCCATTCTCTTTTGCCATATGTTATATTCATTTCTTACAAGCATGGCAGGTTTAGTGGCAGAACCAGTATTATGAGGATCCATTTTAAAGAGTATTGATTTGTCAAATATCTCTTAAAGTGATGGATGTTGATAAAAGTGAGCTTATAATCCTTTATTGAATCACTACAAGAAAATGAAGCTAATGCAACCCCGATAAAATGTTGCATTAGGCCTTAAAAAGGTTGCAATAGGCCTAACGCAACCTTTTATCAAGGGCTGCATTAGGCGAAGTTGCATTAGACCTAATGCAACCGTTTTGTTAGATAATGCAACCTTTTATGAAAGAGTTGCATTTAATACTCAAATGCAACCTTTTTATAATGCAACTTTTTTATATACTATCCATCATTTGAGTCTCCAACAATTATTCTCGTGATTGGTGTGGAGGGGAAGGTCTGTTCAACCTTTTTCACTTTTAATTGTAACTTTTTTAACACTCACATGCTACTCTTTTTACCTTAAATGCAACATTTTGTTTTTTAAATTTAGTTACAACAAATGCAACCTTTTTACAACTAAATGAAACTCTTTAGCACCAGAGTTTAAAGTACTAAAAATTTATATTACTATGCAATAGTATCTCAATCACACAAATACAATTTTTTAAGTAAATTATATATTTATTTCTTAAACTTGTCAAATTACATCAATATAACATAAATATAATAAATATCTTATATCATAATTCAACATATGCCAAAACTCAAAATAAGAATGCATACAATGTAAAGTTGCCAATTACAATGGTAAAAAGTAACGATGAATTCCTACTCATCTCAAAGGTCTTGAAATACTCCAATAAGTAGCTTTTTCCATAACACTTCACACTGTAGATTCAAAGTTTGTTGGTTGGCTTCAAAATCTGTCTTGATTTCTTTTAGCTCAGCTGTTTGTTTCCTTTGATGGTTATTGACCCGACTTTACGTATTAAAAAAAAACAATTTTGATATATCTGTGCAAATACACATATCCTCTACAAAATATATAGCGAACATCAAAGATATTTAGTAATTTAATTTTTTTAACAATAATCTAATCCTATGTGCATACATTGTTTTCAGGTAGGTTAGGCCACCACAAAACAATCAGTTTAAATCTTTGGTGCCTTATAATGTAAAAAGAATTCAGCTTGAATAATAAAGGTAAGTTGTACCTTCGTAGCCCACAGATGTTCATAATCGCACATTGATTTAGTATCCGAAATTACCTTGAAAGCAACCTGCATGAAAGAAAAATATATAAAGCAAAGTATGAATTTAGTGCCAAACATAGAAGCCTGCTTACAATCTGGGCAAAAGTAATGCTAATATGGGCTAGATTACCATGAATTACCTCTAGTATGGTTATTGCATTTATTAAAAAAGAAAAAAAAACAAAAAAATGTTCAAATATCGTAATGTATATCATAAAAAATGTTCAACTTTTATTTAGTATTTTTTTAGCTTACAAACTATTATTGAATCATGTCATCATATGATTATCAGTTTTATAAAGCACCCTATTGAAAAGAAATGTTTAAAATTGACAAAAACAATTTGTTCGCTATAAACTATCAACTGTATGAAAACAAAAACTAGCAAGGGTCGAAATAATATAACTAAAAAATCTTAAAGACATGACACCACAAGGGGCAACAAGTAGCATGACTGAAATAAAAAGTATTTGTTAAATGGTTACACCCAAAAACAGATAATTATGCACTCGGATAACTCGTATATGTACTCAAATGAAAACAGCCAAAAAAGGAGTAATACGCAACTTTATAACAAGAATCACTTACACTTTTCTAGAAGTATGTGAGGAGCAAGAAGTTCAAAAAAGGCTGGCCTAAATAGTTCTTGCAGCCAACTAGTAAACAAGCACCTATGACTCAATGAATATGCTTATAAAAATGTAAACCCAACATGAGATCATCACACCGTGACCGTCAAATAATGAAACTTGAAAAGATTGTAAACAAAGGGGTTCTGTGTATGTCAACGTACCTTAATTGCAAAAACCATTTACTATGTTCCTTGACTCTTCCAACATCAAATGAAATTTCACAGCAAATGCTCATCACAAGAACATTAGCTATATATTATGAAATATGAAGTACCTAGAGTATTAAGTTATGATAAAGGAACTAGAGACCAATACCAAAAGCAATCCATATCAAAATTGCACAATTTAGAGTTACAATCACCCACAACCATGATAAAACAACCAGGTTAAACCATCTATATATAGTTATATACGTCTCTTTTTTGTAGACAAACTAGCACCCACCAGCATGTGAAAAAAAATATTAACAAGCACACCTTTTTCATCTTCTCATAATTCCAGTTCAACTTTGTTCTCACATAACCAGCCAGCCAGGTTCTAAAAAATATAAACCATCATACTCAAAAGGAATAATAATCTTAAATATTAACTAATTTAAGTAATACAGATAGTAAAAAACTAAAAATCTAAAACTGGAGCACTTGTGATTTAAAATGGAAGTCGAATCAACATACACAATTCCTAAGAAAGTCCAATATTAAAAAGTCACCTGTGATTTATAATAGAAACGGCATAACAGACCAGTTCCTAATGGTGTAATCATACTCACATATTCTGTGTGCACTGCCTGCAAGTTGTAAGTGATTGAAACATGGGACCAAATTCAAAAAAAAAATATATGAAGTATTAAAAAACTAATTTGTAAACGGGCTGTTAACGACGTCGAATACCAGTTTTATAATATTATACATTGGAGATTTTTTTTGCCCACCATGATTGTCAATGAATCAGTCAACTTTTTGCGCACAAAATTACTGTAATGCTTCGCCATTTTTACATACAACTTTATCAATTAACAATCAGTTTTTTCCAATACAAGGTATGTACGAATAAAGCCCTAAAATAATCAGATAAAAGTTAAATACAAGTTATAAGTCTTTTACCGTACATAGTGACTGTAGATAGAATCAATAGCAGATGTAAACTAAATAACAGAATTGGGACAAAAAGCATTGTAGTTAGTTAACTTAAGTATACATGAAAAGTCATATAAAATTCAAAGGTTTTTATAGATATATTTTCACAAACAATTCGTGAGCAACAAAATCATGAGCAAATGCAGTGACAAACTATACAACTCACCATTTAACTAAAGCAATTCAGCAACGTCTCACCCTCCTTTCTAGTCCTTGACGACTAGAAAATGCGCGGCGAATGAGAATTTTGGGACCCCTTTAAGAAACCTGCGAATGGCGATGAACTAATGAACCTGCGGTTTTGGAATAACAATGGCGAATAGGAGTTAAACAATGATTGTTAACCTGCAAGCAATTGATAAAGAATAAGGAGAATACCGATTGGAACAAGGATGAAACCTAACGCAACAATAAGAGAAAGGAAGTCAGAGGCGGAGACTGTTGTTCTTTGGCCTGGTTGACTACATCAATTGTATTGATGAAAGGATAAATCGATTTAGGGTTAGGGAAGGAGCGGGAAGATTGAAAATTTTGATAAAATGGGTAATTCTCTGGAGGGAAAGGGTGAATACAGGGGGAATGGTTTAATGAGTGAAACTTGTTAGGAAAAGAAAGAAATTGATTTTTTTTTTATTTTTATTCAATTAAAACAATTAAACGATTTTCACAAAAATTTAATAACTCGTTGTACAATTTTTAGATTTTAGAGAGAACGAGATATGGTATATTTAGTTATTGCCAATTTTCTTAGAATATTGTATAATCATTCGTTTTATAGTTTCCGATTATTTAGTGTGAAACATAGGTCAATACCCTTTTGGGTATGTCATGATTTTATTTCTTGGGCTTTACTTTTTTTTGATTTTTTTTTTGTTATAGCGAGTGATGATACAGTCACGAAACACTAACTTGTAACAAATTTCAAGTCAATTTACATTATATTATATATGGATATTTATGATATTATATAATATATTAACAATTTATATACTAGGTTAACAATCATACACAATATATTGTTATTAATCGAAAATAATTGAATTGTGAAACTTCTATTTTTTGCCCGTGAAAGTTTGGGAGCCAATATGTATTTATCTCATGACCCAACTCTGCATAGGTTTGCATCCAACTTTAGTACCAAAAGTTTCAAATTTCAATAAAATTGGCAACTTTAAAGAAAATAGTTGCAAGTTCAACATAATTTTGCAACTTTATATGAAAAAAAGTTGCATTATATGTTCTAATGCAACCTTTATGTTCAATGAAGTTGCATTAGAGTCAAATGCAACTACTTTGAAAAAGGTTGCTTCAAAAAAGTTGCATTAGGCTTCTTTTCTAGTAGTGAATATCAATAAGAGCCTGTGTCTGATTCTCAATGTGTTAGATTGATATGTGATCAGATAAACCAGTGCTCTGATACCAATTGTTGGATCAGTATATTGCTTTTTTGTTTGAACTTGCAAGTTGACACTTAAGTGTTTAGCAAGTTCTTGATGAGTGATAGCACAGCGGAATGTTTATAAGTTTAAAGCTACACTTATCAACAGGAGTTATTACTCCCCCTGGATTCAAGAACTAATAAATGATAAGTGTT
This sequence comes from Ambrosia x helenae, assembly GCA_030844895.1. Lineage (NCBI taxonomy): Eukaryota > Viridiplantae > Streptophyta > Magnoliopsida > Asterales > Asteraceae > Ambrosia > Ambrosia x helenae. The sequence continues at coordinate 43,397,929 of CM061225.1, forward strand.
TATTGAGAATCTAAGTATTGAATGAGAATGAAACACTTTGACAGATTCTCAATAAACATGAAATGGAAATAGCAATAATAAGTGTTGAACCCTTATTATTTATAGACTTTACAAATAAATGAACCTTGCCAAAAGCAAGTTCAGAAACAAGTTGCAACAAGTTACAGTCTTGGAACTTGTACATAAAGCAAAAAGAAATACTAAAGTAATAAACTACTGATATACAAAGGTGGTGGAAAAGATCTTCATGTAAGTACTGATGAATGACAAACTACTGATGAGTAGTTTGTCTTCAGTAGTTCTTCAGTAGAAGTGTCTGGTTTGAACTTCAGAACTTCTGATGACTTTTCTTCTTCAGCACTTCTGAATCTCTTCTTCAGCAGTTTGATCCTTCTTCTTCAGCAGTTCTATACTTAGAGTATTTTGACAGAAGTGAATTAGACTAAGGTTTGAAAAAGTGGTTTCACCAATCCTTTTTGTCCTAACAAGTACCCAATTCCATCACATATTATGGAGATTAAATGAAGAATTAGGGTTTAGACATTGCAATTATGCACATATCTTGGCAAATAACACTTGAGATATTTCTGGCCATGTACTTGAAATTGAAACTTTAGTTGAGAACTCAGAGTGCCTTTTTGTTTGTCTGGCGTAGAGTGGAAGCACAGAATATACAAAGAGAATTTTTCAAAAAATAAATGTACTACTGAATAGTCAAAAACATTACACGAGGATCCTTTTAGAAGAAATTCTAAATATGACAGGCATTGCTAAATTTGACAAGCATTGCTAAGAGAGTGTGTACTGGGGCGTGATTGTAAGCGTGAAATCAATCATACCCCCCCCCCCCCACGCCATTACATTGGGGGGTGATGTTTCAAAAAATGGTGCAAGCGCTATATTAATCACGCCATACACCAATTTAACCAACCAACCATTGCTTGTCACATGTGCACAACGGTCAAAAAAAAAAAGTGAAATGGTCAAATTTTGTAATTTTTTTAAATAATATATATATATATATATATTTTAACATAACCCCCTACACAACTACACCCCTTTTCACTTCAAACCCATGCTGACTCAGCTGCCATGTGGACCAATCAGAATCAGGACTTTATGTTTTTCCCCTTACCACTACACATGGTCTAAGGATATGTGTAGGGGTGATAAAATTTCAAGCCTCTTATTTAGGCATTTTTTAACATGTGACATGTGGGTCTCACTAGGGGCTTGAAATTAAAAAAAAGGTGTACTGGTTTCAAGCCCCTTTCAAACCCCTAGTGGGTCCCACATGATATTTATTACTTTTTTAAATTTAATAAACGAAATAATTTTTATAAAAAAATTACAATAATTAGATTCTCAAAAATTACAAAATTCTAGCCCATCCCTTTTCTTGTTTTTTTCTTGTTAATCATAAATAAAAATAATAAAACAATCTAGCAACCCACCCACATGTCTTTCTTCTTCCTATATCTTTCTTCTCTCTTCTATGCAACAATAGAGGAATGGACCTGACCAACTTTCAATTTTTGAACGGTCAGATCCTTTATCAAACGGCTATAACACGTGGCTCCCAGCGGTTGGACGAAAGAAAGGATGGAGCAGCGCGAAATATTTCGCGTAGGAATGGTTAGTGCCCGATTAACATGCGGGGCGGTGTTTGGGTGTGAATTGGGCGCTAAATAGCCCCTATAGCGCCCATTTGTTTTTCAACTACGGGTGTGCTACTACCAAAATTATAGACATAATGATAATAGTCTGCGTTTTACGCTAAAATGAAAAGCTAGGAAATCACTAAAATTAATGTAATTCCGGAATGACAACTAGTTGGGTGAAACCGCCTAGGGCCATTTGCCACATGATCTGGGTTTCCGACACGTTTCCGTCCCATTCGTTGCTTATACGTCCCGTAACTTCACTCGTAACGTAAGCTAACTTAATGTATTTTATGTGGAATCATTTTCATAAATAGTAGAGATATAATTTTAGAAATTACATTTGGGGGTATTGGGGAAAAAAACTAAAAATAGGGATGCATGGATTTGATTTGGCGGTATCAAAGTACCATTCTGATTTCGTACAGTGATGCCGCCAAACAAAATGTTGTAGTCAAATGATGCCGCCAAACCATATGGTGTATACAATGATGCCGCCAAACCGTTTAGGGGCTTCTCCATTGCCGTCATTTGATACCGCCAATCCAGATTTAGGCATTGATGTCGCAGAATCAAATCAAGGTAATGGTGGTTATTAGTAGTTAGTGGTGATAATAATCAAAAGATGGTGAATGTATATGAATATATGAATCGTTAAGCAACATGTGATTCAAACATTGATAGGAGAAACAACCACTAAAATTAAAATCCAAATACAAGTGTTAAACACTAAAACAACATTACATAATCATATAACATGACGAGAAGTTGCTTCACAACGGCATTTGTATAGCTCATCTGCCATGTGTCGTCGATAATTCACACAAGCATCTTCGACGTCGATTTCTAACGACAACGATTTTTTTTCACAAGCCTCTCCATCATCATACAAACCAACACACCTGCATTATCAACCTTTCCGTTGTCTTGGGGCACATCTAATTCAACTAAACCTTCAGAAATTGGTGTTTTGTCACACGATTAGACTTCAGCCAATAACGAATACGTTTTAGAAACAATTCGAAAAAAAGCCTAACCATCTCCATATAGTGAGAAACTTCGTGTCGCATTTCGTTTCTCCGTCTCTTATCAGTCCAATACTGGGTAATTACCATGGTTCTCAGATCAATTAGGATAAGCAGCCAGTCTCCCACCCCGATCGATAAAGGAAGGTAAACGCGGTCAACCTCCCAGAATGGCGGGTGGGGTTCCATTCTTCCAGCCATGTCGAGGGCAACTGAAGAATTCGAGTCCTTCATTTCATCATAGAAGGCAGGGGGTAACACTGTCCAACGTAGCTGTGAAGTAGGATCTCTTAAAAGCTTTGCTTGTCTAAGTCGCATCAGTCTTACCGTCCACGTTTCAACGTGCTGAAATCATAATAATGCATAAGGTTCGTTATTGAGTTAAGCAAATCAATTTACTTTCAAGATAAATTAACGTGAAAATTACGGTTGTGGATAGCGCTCTGTTGGGTTGGCATCCTAGAAGTGTACCCCAAAAATTTCTGTCTAGTTTGGCGGAAATGAAGCGAGTGTAGCAAAATGGGGCATCCCCGTTTGTATAAAAGTCGACAACATCAGCAGACCAGTTGTTTCTGCATTGTTGGTTTTCTTGTGATTTTTCTTTGGGCTTGTCTTGGTTGTTTTCGGCTGGTTTCACTTGTGGGTTACTTGAAGACGAACCAGCCGTGAAGGTTTTGATGGCTTGCGTAAACGCCTCCAAATTTGCTCAGTCGATTTTACCGTTTTAGGAGCTGGTTGTGAACAGTAAAAGCCTTCTCCATTGTTTTCCATTCTTAGAGATTTCAAATACGAGTTGGTAAGAGAGAAAGAAGTTGAGTGAGTCATGTTTGTGAATTAGCTGCTTTTAAAGAGGTGAAGCCTTGTAATGGTTTGGCGGCATCTACATGAAGCCTCGTAATGGGACAGCGGCATTGATGCCTCACAATGGGACAACGGCATTGATGCCTCACAATGGGACATCGGCATTGATGCCTCACAATGGGACAGCAGCATTGATGCCTCATTATGGTTTGGCGGCTTCTACATGAAGGCGGCATGTAGATGAAGCCTCATAATGGTTTGGCGGCTTCTACATGAAGGCGGCATGTAGATGAAGCCTCATAATGGTTTGGCGGCATCTACATGAAGCCTCGTTATTAGTTTGGCGGCATCTAGATGAAGCCTCATAAAGGTTTGGTCATTTTTAAAAAAACTCACTCGTTATTGGTTTGGCGGCATCTAGATGAAGCATCATTATGTCTATAATTTTGGTAGTAGAACACCCCACGAAGTCCGGGCCGTTTTCGGGTCTCCGGCGCCTGATCCCGGTGGCCCGAAAACGGCCCGGAGGTCATTTTTCAAAAAACACACTATGTTGAAAACGGCCCAGGCTCCCATTTTTGGGCCTCTGTACAGTCTGGCAGGGCCTCCCAGTCAGGTAACCGGACTTTCGGACGTGTTGTCCTTGGCTAATACACGGGTGTCCCACGAAGTCCGGGCCGTTTTCGGGTCCCCGGGGCCTGATCCCGGTGGCCCGAAAACGGCTAGGAGGTCATTTTTCAAAAAACACACTGTGTTGAAAACGGCCCAGGCTCCCATTTTTGGGCCTCCCAGTCAAATTTAAAAAAAGTGCATAAACACATAATACATAACGACCAATACATAAACACATAATACATAAATCATAATCCTAATTTACTTATTTAAAGCTTACATAAACACATAATATAATCCTAAATTACTTGGTACTCCTCCTCATATGGATCCCGAGGAGGAGAGTTTGGGGCGGCTGGACCCTGGTTTTGGGGGATCTGTGTACTAACTTGCATCCGGGGGGTGGGTGCTGATAACCTTAAACGGTCCAAATCCCTTAAAGCCATGGCATAATCCACAACCCAGACCAACTCATCTATAGTGTACTCATCATCTGCCGGGGGAGGAGGAGTGGTTTGAGTAGGAGCAAGAGGAGTTATTTGAGTAGGGCAGGAGGAGGAGTTATTTGAGTGGGAGCAGGAGGAGTTATTTCCGCAGGAGGAGGAGTATAGAACGAAGGTTGTGCAGGAGTAGGAAGAGATGAAAATGGTAGTCGCCGTCCCCGGCGAGAGTATCACCGAACATTTGAAGATCCGTCACATTCGTGATAACCGCCACCCATAGTTTGTAAACCCTTTGAAAAGAGGCAGTTGTGACTGAGATTGAGTCTTGATATGGTATTTATAATAGTTGATGCCTGATAATGGTTTGGCGGCATCATATAAGTCATAAAAACTAGATGCCTCATAATGGTTTGGCGGTATTGATGCCTCAGAATGGGACAGCGACATTGATGCCTCAGAATGGGACAGCGACATTGATGCGGCAGAATGGTTTGGCGACATCATAAAAAGTTGAAGCCTATTTAAGGGATACTCACCCCAATCCATCCTCACACCAAACTTTCTTCCCAAAAAACTAACCATATCTCACAAACCTGCTTCTCCCCCCCCCCCACCACCCAAAAAAATAACATTCAAAGTAAATGGCTTCTTTCGTTCCATACCTGGTTAGATTATACTGGGGTGGTCAGTTTTCATACGTAAACGGGGTTGTTCAAGATGATAACTCGTTGCTATCATCCAGCTTTGTTATGCGAGAGAAGATGTCATTTGAACAACTGGTTGAATGTGTATGTGCTCATGTTAATATTAACAAAGAAGCTGTTACTGTCAAACTCCTGCTCGGATACACTTATGCTGGGCACTCTCAAACTAGCAAAATTTTCAACAATGACGGGGTTGATATGATGGATTATCTAGCCGCTGAGAGACGTGGTGATTTCGTTGCGGATATCTACGTTGAATGGCAACAAGACCCTCCGTTACAACAGCTTACTTTTACTAACCTGCTACGTGACGTGTCGAACGTAAATGTTGTAGCACCCTTCGGGTCTCAGCATGCTGCCGATAACGAAGAAAATGACGAGGCAGGATCCCCTATGACGGACAAAGAATCTTTCCAAGAACCTCAATATGTTGCCGGTAATGACAATAATGACGGGTTTGATGAATCCGGAAGCGGAGACTCTAAAGACACAAGAGATAGTGATGACGAACAACCCGCATCAGAAGACTCTGAAGACTCCCCAACGAGGTGGAGCCCAGTCAACCGATGACCCAACAGACACCACCAAATCACAACCTGGCCCTCTAGTTAGGTCCACGTCAAGACTACGATCCTCAAGATGATGCGGAGCTAACAGATTACATGGTTCAAGAATACGAAGAGGATGACTTCGTGTTATGGAACCCAAAAGCAGGGGACAATATTATATGTGCATGAAGGATCGTATAACAACAAAGAATGATCAAACAAGTTAGTTTTAGGTGCGGAAACCCTAAAACTATCACAAAATAATAGTCAAACAGATTAAAACACACAGATCATCATTTTCAAAGATTTTCAATAATTAATCACTCGATTACACGTTGAAATATGATTACAATCAAGGTATGAACGATAAAAGAGTTAAACAAAACACTAGAGAGAGTTTCAGAAAGTGGAGGGAATAATAATGACCAAAAGTTACATTCAAAAATCAAACTTGTCTATTTATAGACTGCACATTCGCCCAAATTGATTGTGCGAATGTGCAGGTTCGCCCAAATCATCTGGTCGAACCAAGTTCTACAATAAAGTATATTCACATTCGTCCACAATGTCTTCCTTCGCACCTTTTATCTTCCTTCGAACCTACAAAAAGCTTCCTTCGCACCAACGAATTCTCTCCTTCGCACCAACGACATTTACCAAAACATTTGTGTTGTTCAATCCGAAGCATTAGTCGCACTTTTGCATCTACAAATATCCGTCTTGGTATGTATTTCAAATCAAAAGAAGAGGTAGACCGTGCGGTTAGACAGTGGAACATCCGTCGTGGACAGGAGATGTATGTCAAGGCAAGCAAACTAAAGGTATACACGGTCATATGTTACACCAGACACCCAAAGTTTGTAAATCCTTTCTCTGGCGGCCGCAAGTGTGAGTGGCGTTGCACGGCATCAATTCGGTCTAACTCACATTACTGGCTAATTACTGTATGGTCTACAAAACATAGCTGTTATTCTTCTGCCATACGTAATAGCAACAGAAGTTTAAAAGCAAAGGATATTGCACAACACATCTTATCGCAAATTCGTACCGACATCAAGCTTAAGGTAAAACATATCCAAACCCATGTCAAGCAGGTGCTGAATGTTGATGTTTCGTATTCCAAGGCGTGGCGAGCAAGAAGAAAGGCTATAGAAACTATCTATGGTGACTGGGACAACAATTTTAAGGAGCTACCCACATATCTTATGCGGCTGCAGACGAGGAACCCAGGCACCGTTCTTACGTTCTTTAATCATCCGAACGGAGATCCGAATTACCCCACGTTTAAATATATTTTTTGGGCGTTCGGTCCTTCTATCCGTGCTTTCCATCGATGCATGCCTGTCATTTCGGTGGACGCGACTCAACTGAAAGGACCCTACCGAGGTAAGCTGATGCTTGCGGTAACAAAAAAATGCAAACAACTACATCCTGCCTGTGGCGTATGCCGTCGTTGACGAAGAGACTATACACAGTTGGTGTTAGTTTTTCCAAAACCTTACTGAATACGTTACCCTTAATAGCATGGGGCCTTTGTGTGTGATATCAGACAGACACAACGGCATAATTAATGCTATGGAAAACCTTCCACAGTGGAAGGAACCCAACGCCTACCATCGTTACTGTCTTCGTCACATCAGAAGCAATTTCAGCGGGAGGTTCCGGAACAAAACCCTACGGAAACTGTGTTGGTCTATTGGTAGCACATCTCAGCACGTAAAGTATCGGTGGGCTGTTAGCGAAATGAGGCTGAAAAATCAAGAGGCATGGGACTACCTTAACAACATTGATAAGACTAAGTGGACTGTTTATCGTGATAAAGAGCATCGTCGGTGGGGTAACCTAACGACCAACATTTCGGAGTCCATGAACAACGTCTTGTGTGAAGCGCGACTACTGCCTATCACAGCTCTGATTCACTACACCTTTCTCAGATACGTCGAACAATATGTTAAGCACACTCAAATTTTGAGCAGTTGCAACACCCCTCTACCCCCTCGCATATGGAGCAGGTATGAGAGCCTTTTGGGAGTTGCTATGCAGCATGAAGTGACGATGTACGATGCGAATGCGATAAGGTGCAATGTTCTTTCAAGGGTTGAGACAAATGACCGGGGCGGAAATGACTACACCATTGAGTACAAAAAAAAGGTATGCTCGTGTGGCAAATGGCAAATGCAAAGATTTTCATGTTCACATGCAATTGCTGTTTGCAATTGGTTGGGTAAAAGCCCTCACAGTATTACTAGTTGGAAATTCCACACAGACACGTATGTTCAGCAGTACAACAGTCATTTCTACACCTTGGGCCATAAGTCTGAATGGTCGGCGGCAGATTGGACAATTCAAGGGGACCCGTCGATGATTACTACACATCGAGGCAGAGTACGTCAGAGAAGAATACAAAATGAGATGGATGTGAATTATGACGATCGCCCGAGGCGTCATGCATGCACTCGATGTGGAGAAACAGGCCATAACAGGAAGAGTTGTGGAAATGCAAGGCGTCAACGAAATTAGTGAATGACCCTACAGGGTTGTGTCAGTCGTATCATCACTGTCATCTTTTTTAGGTTGTTTAGTTTGCATTATCTGTATCATCAATCACCATTTGCTTTCATGGATGAGTTGGGTGACTCATCTTATCATGTTCTGTACGAGCTTTATTTAGTAATGGCAGCCTTATTATCTTACTCTTAATTTTAATACTACTAGTATTATTACTAGACGTTTTCTAAAATAAAAATAAATACATGTAATAATGATAGATTTATTTAAAACAAATAATACAAATTTATTTAACAACTATTTTTCCAAACTACTCAATCAAACTATACAATCTACCGAGTTACAAGACAGTCTATTTCCGAGATCACCAATTCCAATATTCTACCACCGTTTCTTGTTGCAGAGTTCATTAACTTTCTGTTTCGCACCTTCCATCACAATTGCTTTATTGAAGTCAACAATAGCTTGTGGACCCAGAAACTCATTTTTCCAGTCTCCGGGAACTCAGGACCGCATTCAGATTCAAACCCATCTGAATGCGACAGGGGAAGATCAATCAATATGTTGAACATTGGTACCAAATCTAAAGGTACCCAATGATCAACCCAGGCTGCCATACCAAAGTAGCACGATGAAGAATCTCAAATTCCTATATCGCCGACGTCGCTAATCACCGACCGTGATTCTTCAACATCGGATGGCCTTGCGCTACAGGGTTTGCCTGGAAGGTTGTTCCCCCTAAAGAGTCTGTTGGCATGCCTGGGGGTGGTACACTGGAGATTGAGACCACCAACGACAACCGACTCTCTAATATTATAAACTACAAAGACAATGTTGCATTCTACACGTGTTATACCACGTGTGGATGTAACATCGATCCAAGTAGTTTCATGTGGATGTAACACCGATCCAAAGACACCGCTTTCTTGGACTCCAGAAAAGCGATGCCAAGTAGGTGATGAAACAGCAGACGATGATGTTAAGCATGGCTCATCCCCGCCCAAAACTGTTATAACTCCATGTGGATGTAACATCGACCCAATATCAATAAAAAACCGTACCCTCCAGAACAATTGCGGGAAAAGTATTATATCTCATATTGGTATTTTGTTTAGTTTTCTACAATTGTGTTGTAAATGGGATTGAGAGAATGTGTTGTGTTGTGAAATTATGGGATTAAGATGAGGGATTGAGAGAATGGTAATGTGGACGTAGAATATTTATAGGCTTTGATGCCTTACAACCATTTGGCGGCATCAAAGGTGATGCCTGTAACCTCACGAATTTTCCCATTTATTTTGCATTAAAGTATTTCCCGATCCATGATATAAAGTCTAATTTATTTCTAAGTATTCTTATCTTTATCCGTGGACTCTATTTTTCTAAGTTCCTTTTATCATTGGACTTAAAAAAAAATCTTCAATCATGACATATGTCATATCCTAATTCTATTTATAAAATCGTCATTTTATAAGACAGTGTTTTTTATTTTCTAATTCAAACTAATGATTTTTTTTATTTCTTATTTAAAGCTAATCATTTTTTCCAATTACATTTATAATCTCAAACAAGGAAGATATAAATTCATTTCAAAATAAAGCCTTGAGTCAAATAGTCAAAGTCCTGGTCAAAGTCCTAGTCAAAGTCCTGGTCAAAGTCCTAATCAAAGTCTTAGTCAAACAGTCAAAGTCCTAGTCAAATAGTCAATTCATCATAAAACCCTACTTTATGGTGTTGACCAATTTTAATGGCTAATTGAATCCAAAACTAGTATAAAAACCTACCTATGAACCATTACACTTGCCACCTCTAAATCGATTGTTTCAATCCGATTAAACTTTCCCTCATACTTTTCTTCTATAGTCTATTACTTCTACAATTGAAGCTTTGATTATAAGCTCTTGTAATTGGCGAATTGGAAGCATGATATTCTTTCTTTTTTTTCGGATTTCTTATTTCTTCAAATTGGACTAGCTACGTTGTTGAGTCTTTGGGATTCGCCTCACATACATTCACAACGCTTATAGGATAATTCAGCTTAGCGAATGTGATTTTACGTAACCATGTTTATGCAATTCTTTATACTTGCAACATTATACTTAAGCAATTCTACATACATGTCTAGTTGTAAAATTTAATGCCTCATGACTTAGACAACTACTGTTAGACATAAACTTCAACATACATAATCATTAGCTATGGCCAAGCCGGCGATACTCAATAATAGATCTATTAGATTGACAATCCCACCTGGATTCGTTGACCATCTTTTATGGGGAGCGCGGGTGATTGTTATCGTTCCAACGTGATATTAAGGTGAACCGTGGATGACGGGATGGACCTAAACTTGTCGGAGGTTTGATTATGTGCATACTATACTTCATGTTTATTCATGTAGACTTAAACTTACAATAGACATATGAATTGCTAAACTTTTATTCTTAAACTTAATTGCGTGACATGGCTTATGTATTCTCACCAACTTCTAGTTGACCCCCCCCCCCCATTTTTACAACTCAACAGGAAATAATGATGATTGAAGTTTAGAGAGTTAGCATGAGGAGACAATTTGAAGTTTATGCTTTATTTGGTTATTTGATGTATTAGAATTTCATTCAAGACTTGTTATGTATTTTCAATTTTGGATGTTTTACTTTAAATAAATTTCAATTAAAACTTGAATACCATGTGCTACTGTATACTCATTCTTACGTGACACCTCGATGTTTCCTCCATCGGTTGGGGTGTTACAGATTGGTATCAGAGCCATGGTTATAAGGAATTAGGTTATTAGAAAAATAATCTAGTCTATAACCATAGGATTTTAACTAGTACTTGCTCCTTTTACTTGCAACCTTACTTGCTTCTATTCTCTATCTCTCTCCTACTTCTTATCCCTACTTTAGTCCCTACAAGAAGATTGTTCTCCATCACAAGATCTACTCTTAGAGTAATAGGACAAATCCTCAGGTTTAGCCTGAACCACCTTGAAGATCTCGTCAGAGTTCTAGATTTTAATAACGAACACGTGCAATCTGGAAGGGTGAACGCCTGTATTCTGAGATTTCTGTCTAGGACTGGCATTGCGCATAAATCCCAATCAGACGAGGGACCCGGATGCCTACCTGGGAATTCTCGGGATGAGTGTTCACTTATAGGCTAAAGCATGTCTTCACTATGTTATTAGAACTAGAAGTTTTGATAAGTCAACGTTTTCGTTTATTCGTTTTAATTAATGAATAAATGATTACACTCACTTTCCTTAAACTAAGCTCTAAAATCTCAAAATTTTACAGCTTAAATCAATCTCATTTCATAACCATCTATGGATTTCACAATCACACTTCACCTTACCATCTTAGCCACTTTTTAAATATTCAACACCCTACCCAAATCATATTATTTCATTTCTCCACATGTTACTTATTTTTAAAAACTATAACCTCATACCTTAGCACAAACTAAAGATTTCTAAATCCTGTTGTATTTTCATTAGCTAGTAACTTTACAAAATACATATTTTTTTGTCAAAAGATGTCCTCAAACTTAAGTTCAATTGTTTATTTATTGACGTAACAAACAATTTTCTATATAATGCTTTAAACTATTAAAAATCACTTAATAGAACCTTGATCTTCAAAACCTAATGTCATGTTTGAAATCTCCAACTAACGGGAATATTTTAATCAAAGCCCACCTAGCTTGTACTATTTAACAACTTTTGCTTTATGTATAAAACCAATTTTGAAAATAAGATTTTTTTTTATCCATAGGAATAATATCTAGTCTCTAAATTCTCCATCGACACTCACTCACTTTCAACTTGTTCAAATATTTGGCATATACCACAATCATGTTTTCTTATACACTTGATTATAACCTTTGATCCAAACCCCAAAATTTACACTGCTACATAATCTCCTTACTATAAAATAAACTCTTTATCAACTATCTTTACATTCACTATCTCTCACAACCTTGATTCTGCTTCAAGATTTTTCATCATCCTCTCAAGAACTAAATTCATATCCTTCACCTTCTCACACATGAGCTAGTTACCCATGATAACCAAACTATTGAAACTTGATTGTGTGTTGCATCAAACATAATCCTTAGTTATACATAAGGATTTGACTATCTACCATATTTGAACATTTGAAACTAGAATTCATGGAATATAAACTATTTGCTATAGACACACCTAGAGTCATTAACTTTGTCCAGGGCAACTCTATTACAACTCGTATGCTATACTTGATACTTGATTGCTTACATGTACATATTATCAATTTGCAATTCATGTGTGTAATAATTGGTACACTTAATCAAACAACTGATAGAGGATGAAGTACTTGCTCAACAATTAGTAGAGTATCAAATAACCTACTCAATGATTGGTAGAGGTCATCATGCCTGCTCAACAGTCGGTAGAGGCCCTACAACCTGCTCAACGACTGGTAGAGGCTATCGCACCTGCTCAACAATCGATAGAGGTTCTTATTCACTGACTGGTAGAAGTCTTTTTCCTGCTCAACAGTTGGACTCATTTTTTGATACATTGTATACGATTCAATCACAAGGTTATTTTGCATTACTTACATGTGTGTTTAGAGTCATAGAAGGACACAAAACCCTAATGTAAGGTAAATTGGTGATTACGGTCCAGAACGTAATCATGAATTTACAGGTACGTTAAGGTAGTGTGAAATTCTATCAAGGTTTTTGGTAGATAACCAATTATAAACTATAGTTACCTATTTAGTATTTCTATAGTCAATTAACTCATGCATTTCTTTTTAAGATTCCTAAAACTTAAAGTTTAGTGTTTTGCTAAATTCTTATTCTCCTTGCTATTTTAGACGAACCTAATCCAACCCTTAAAACCCACACCTATCAAACCTCTTACCAAATTAATCGAAACAGTTTATTCTGTTACCTATAAATTCATGTCATGCCTTAACACAAATTTTCCAAACCACAGTTGCCCTAATTTCTACCCAATCACCGTCAACCGGTGTTTTTTTTTATAATTTCGGGACGAAGTTTCTAAAAGTAGGGGAGACTGTAACCTCACGAATTTTCTCATTTATTTTGTATTAAAGTATTTCCCGATCCATGATATAAAGTCTAATTTATTTCTAAGTATTTTTATCTTTATCCGTGCACTCTATTTTTCTAAGTTCCTTTTATCATTGTACTTAAAAAAAAAATATCTTCAATCATGACATATGTCCTATCCTAATTCTATTTATAAAATCGTCATTTTATAAGACGGTGTTTTTTATTTTCTAATTCAAACCAATGATTTTTTTTTTATTTCTTATTTAAAGCTAATCATTTTTTCCAATTACATTTATAATCTCAAACAAGGAAGATATAAATTCATTTCAAAATAAAGCCTTGAGTCAAATAGTCAAAGTCCTAGTCAAAGTCTTAGTCAAACAGTCAAAGTCCTAGTCAAATAGTCAATTCATCATAAAACCTTACTTTATGGTGTTGACCAATTTTAATGGCTAATTGAATCCAAAACTAGTATAAAAACCCACCTATGAACCATTACACTTGCCACCTCTAAATCGATTGTTTCAATCCGATTAAACTTTCCCTCATACTTTTCTTCTATAGTCTATTACTTCTACAATTGAAGCTTTGATTATAAGCTCTTGTAATTGGCGAATTGGAAGCATGATATTCTTTCTTTTTTTTCGGATTTCTTATTTCTTCAAATTGGACTAGCTACGTTGTTGAGTCTTTGGGATTCGCCTCACATACATTCACAACGCTTAGAGGATAATTCAGCTTAGCGAATGTGAGTTTACGTAACCATGCTTATGCAATTCTTTATACTTGCAACATTATACTTAAGCAATTCTACATACATGTCTAGTTGTAAACTTTAATGCCTCATGACTTAGACAACTACTGTTAGACTTAAACTTCAACATACATAATCATTAGCTATGGCCAAGCCGGCGATACTCAATAATAGATCTATTAGATTGACAATCCCACCTAGATTCGTTGACCATCTTTTATGGGGAGCGCGGGTGATTGTTATCGTTCCAACGTGATATTAAGGTGAACCGTGGATGACGGGATGGACCTAAACTTGTCGGAGGTTTGATTATGTGCATACTATACTTCATGTTTATTCATGTAGACTTAAACTTACAATAGACATATGAATTGCTAAACTTTTATTCTTAAACTTAATTGCGTGACATGGCTTATGTATTCTCACCAACTTCTAGTTGACCCCCCCCCCCAATTTTTACAACTCAACAGGAAATAATGATGATTGAAGTCTAGAGAGTTAGCATGAGGAGACAATTTGAAGTTTATGCTTTATTTGGTTATTTGATGTATTAGAATTTCATTCAAGACTTGTTATGTATTTTCAATTTTGGATGTTTTACTTTAAATAAATTTCAATTAAAACTTGAATACCATGTGCTACTGTATACTCATTCTTTCGTGACACCTCGATATTTCCGACATCGGTTGGGGTGTTACAATGCCTTAATCTAAAATGGCGGCATCGATGCCTTATAACCATTTGGGGGCATCAAAGTGAATACATGAAACCATTTGGCGGCATCAAAGTGAATACATGGAATGGTTTGGCGGCATCAATGACTACCCAATATGGTTTGGCGGCATCACTGTTTTCTTGCAGAATCTTAAATGATACCGCTAATTGATATAGAGTCATCACCATTTTTGATTTTTTTTCCCAATGCTTCTCAAATATAATTTGTAAAATCATATCTCAACCATTTATTCCAAAAAATTTCTTCATTTTATGTGGCCAAAGTAGAAGTGGGTCAGATTTCAGTGAGCTCAAACTAATAAAAAGAATTCCATATCAAAACTATTTCGCAAGTGGCTTAAATTTTTTTTTTTTTAAAGAAAGAAAAGCAAGGAACGTGCTGTTTTAGTTTGTGTCAGAAGCAAAGGCAGCTTCTTTGCAGGTATTTTACTAGTGTTCCATTATGACTATTGCTACATGATCATCATTCCCCTTGTCACAAACTCAAGCCCAAACCCTACCACCAAAGCAACTCCTTTTTATATTCACACCACTAACATTAATGCTTTTAATAACATGTATTTGACATTTCATGTATCAACCTCATTCTGATACCAAAAAAAGAACGCGCACACAAAAAAAAAAAAAAAAAAAAAAAACAAAACAAAGCAAAACAAAACTATCACACTAAAATGTCATAATCTTTCCATAAATAGCAACCATAGCCTCTTCACCTTCTCATCACAATGGCTTCCATCCAAACCTTCACTCTCTTTTCCCTTTACTTCTCTCTCATTTCCGCGATAGCAATAACCGCTAACGGCTCTTTCTCCCATCACTTCGCCACAACAAAACTAACATCAAAAGTCCAAAAAATGACCCGCCTCCACTTCTACTTCCATGACATCGTTAGTGGCAAACACCCAACCGCGATCGCAATAATCAGACCTAAAAGTGCATTTGGCTTGACGGCTATCGTTGATGACCCCTTGACCCTAGACACCAAGCCCAAGTCAAAAGTCGTGGGGCGAGCTCAAGGACTCTATGCTTTGGCTTCTAAACATAATAAGGCATTACTAATGGCTATGAATTTTGCATTTACTTATGGCAAATACAATGGAAGTACACTTAGTGTTATGGGGCGGAACCCCGTGCTTGATCCAGTGAGGGAAATGCCTGTTATTGGAGGAAGTGGGGTGTTTAGGTTTGCTCGCGGCTATGCACTTGCTAATACGGTGAGATTTAATCCAAAAACCGGTGATGCAGTGGTTAAGTATAATGTAACTGTAATGCATGGTTGATGTATCCCACATTGTTGTCATATATTCTACATTGTGATGTTGTGTATATGACATTGTTAAACTTAATTAAGTTAATGTTCAATGGCTAAAGCATTATGATTTTGTATCTTTGTTTGTATGCTTGGTTATTTCCAAGACATCCCAGTTCTTGACATCACACTTCGCCGCATTCATCTCTCTCAAAGATTCTGACATCACTGTTCGTTTCCATTTTGCAACCAAGGTAAACAAAATAAACCTATTTAAGTGTTTTATGTTTGTAAATGCAAAGTAAGATCATTCTAACAGCACCTCACTGGACATGCCACATTGACAGAAATCATAATCAAACCAAACCAAACCAAACCAAACCAAACATTGCTTTATATTATAAGAAATGACTAAACTAAGTGTTTGGGATCAAGTTTGGAAATGACTTATTGATTTATTTGGTTTTTCAAAAACAGAATAATTTTAAAAAAAATGTTTAGCACTAAAAGTATTTTTATTTTGGCTTTTTGAAAAGAGTTAAAAAGTGGGTTTTCAAAATACTAAAAAATATGGTTTTTAAGTAGCTTTTGGCCTTTTAAATATAAAATTATCAATCTACCCTCCCATTTACGCTATAATTACTCCCAACCACCACCAGTATCCACCACTGATCGTCGCCTCCCGCCACCCACCCATCATTGTCCCCGCCACCACCACACACCATCGCTCCACTGTCACCCATTGTCGGCACTGCCCACCTACCATTATCTCCGCCACTGCCACCATTGCCGCTATTGGATATCAAGAACACTTGCAACAGATTGTAACATAAAACAACGAATTATAATGTATTAGAATTGAGAAAATAGAATAGGGAATATTAAAAAGAAATTTGATTAATCGTAATAGAAGTTTGATTAATCTTGATAAAGTTCCTAACGTACAAAGAAACTAATGTATTATTGTTTGTTAGTTTTAGCGGAAACAACCATTCCAAAACTGTTTCTCAGGTTAAACCTGTATCCAATATGCTTACATCTAAACCGTACCGTATCATAAATAATCTACATCCTAAATCCTAAATAATGTATATGTTAGTAATATAAGCTGTGTAACACTGGGATGGGTACGGTATCAGGGTACGGGGACGATACAATCATACGGATACGGGTAGCAGAAAAACTCAAAAATCAATATACGGGTACGGCAAAGGTTCGGCAATAAAAAATAAAAATATATTAAGCAATTTACAAAATAGATATATTGTGTATAAATAATAAGTATAAGAACCAAATGTAATATTGTAAAGATATTGGGGGTTAAATGCTCAATTACACAAACCAATTTTACACTTTTTATCTAACAGTTTATAAGTTTCAATGACTAAAAATAAACTATTAAAAAGCAGAGGGGTTAAAATGTTTAAAAACCTAAAACTTAATTAACCCTTAAAACTAAGACACCCACATAGAATTGTCTTCCTCCTCGAAACTCAAACACACTTTCTTCTTCATCTTCTTAATTCCTGGTAGTAAATAGAGAGCAACACCAGACCAACACGCTTTCTTCTTTATCTCTTGATTTAAAGGGCTAAAACCCTAAAAGTAAATAGAAACGTGTGGGAAACGTCCCCAAACCCAGAAACGGGCTGGAAACGTCTCCAGGGTGTTCTGTCCCCATGTCGTCCCTGAATCGGGTACTTCACCTAAAATGCCGTCCCCTAGCTTCTTAGAATACAAGTCATAAGATGCATATATATTTTGTTTACTAGGTTTAATACACCCCCTAAACTAATATAATTATTACATAATGTATATGTTACTAGATCTATCCTAAACTACAATAATCTACCAAGGTAAGCACAAATGGAAGTATTCAAAGAAAGATCTTAGGTAAGCAGTTCTATTGCTTCCATAATTTTGCCTATGAACTTGAATCCACGAGAAAGCTCTAGAAAATTATGGAAAATTCAACGTTGCAAATTGAAATTTAGACGAGTCACCACCACACATCACAACATATATTATACATATGATCAAACGTTCAAAACATTTTCAACCAAGTGATTATACGTCACCAAATTATTCATGCAAGGGTAAACGTTTGTTTACTGATCATGAGAAGCAACAATGATCCTTCATTAGAACAGACCATGAAGGTTTTTTTTTTAAGTTAAACACATGATCATACATTTAGGAGCACCCCCCTTGTTTTATACACTACACATAAATGAGACGATCAAATTTAATAGAAACACACACATATATATAGCTATGAACTAACTGTACCTTTTAAATTTCCATGCGGAAATCGTAAACAATGGTTGATTATGCCAGCAAATATACAAACAACCATTATCTTCTTTGATTTTATGCCCATCATACCCATAATTATGTAACATTCTTGTAGCTAGCAACATCCCACTGTAGCTTAAAGGAACCTTTCCAAATCCAGATAACTCGAGCCTCGGAATCCATTTTTCAAGCTTCTCGTGTCTCACCCTTCTTTCAAGACCTTCACAAGCAATGATATTCTTTATTTCTTCACCGAATAACATCTTTTCAACCTTTTGGCGGTCCATTGATGATGCGCGTGGAACACTAGATTCTAAAGAATCAAAGAGTGCGGCATAAAAGTTCAATGTTTCAACTGCTCTATCCATTAAACTGAATCCATTGTGGTTCGATTCTTGCTCAGTTATCACCAGTAGCTTAGGTGATAACGTCCAAAGAGCATTCAAGAAGTTCATCAATTTTGACGAATTGGCCAGTGATAATGGCGAAGATGAAATTGAATCCGGACTTGGACTAAACTGGTTTGTCACATCTTTCCTGAGAAAATCACCTAAAGTACTGTGTGAATTCATCAGAACATGTCTTGAATACGGGCTTCTTCTATTCGTTTCATCATCAAACGCCAAAAGAGTGTGAAGTTGAAGTACTGAGCTAATTGCCAAGGCTTCTCCTGATTTGTAACGTAAAGTCTCAACGTCAAGTTCTTCCAATCTACTAACCATTGGATTAAACTGAAATGGGATGTCTAGTTTTTCGGCTTCTTCATTCAACTGAAACGCCATTTGTTCTAGTACTTCTTTCTGTTGATGAATTCCAGTGATCCGCAAATGTGGTGGTCCTTCGGGTCGTGTTCTTAGTGATTGAAGGAGATCGATCCATTGTGCAGGCTCGGATGAACACAAATCTATAATATGAACCATCTTTTCCCCTTCCATCGCTTCAAGAATCGCTTGATTAGTGATGAGATAGGACAATTTCAAAAATGGGCAAAGTTCGAAAAACAGTCTTTTCGCATGGATTTCTTCAGAGACTGTTGTAATTCTTGTGGAATTTATGGCTTTGTATAAACCTGGCATCCCCTTAAGCATGCGATTAGCTAGTGCTTCGGTGAAATAAGCTGCGATCCGTTGCATTGTGTCACCATCAGCAGATGCTAGATGGTTAATCTGTTCGAGTCCGATGTTGGCATTCTGGATGTTTCCAGCAGCCACATGGTTTGCACAACCAACAAGAAGCTGGATGAGGTGTAAACCTCGGCTTTCTTCGACTTCTATTTCCCTTAGCCATGGGTATTGTGATCCGAAACTAGGTGAGAGTGACATTAAGGAAAACAAGTGAAGCGGAGACGAACTTATAGACGAAGATCCATCCTCTTGTGCCATTCCTGATATTAAGAGTTTCATTCAGAGTTACGTTATGCAACTTATAGTTCATACTATAACAGAAAGTGTATTGAGCGGGGCTTTCATCGAAAGCAACCTCTCTATCTCCTGGATAAAGGTAAGGTTTGCTCTTATAACTTCCCTCCCAGACCCACTCTACGTTGAGATATTACTGGTTAAGGATAAGTCATCCTAAAGATTATACACATGGTAAATCATGTAGTATTTCACCTAAAATAAGACGTAGGGACAAAGATTATGTCCTCTATATTGAAGCACAAAATTCTTCTAAAGCTAGACACTTTCAACTTCAAACATATGGAAGTTTAAACTTGAATAAACAAGTCTATAAAGTATTGCATCGTTTTAATTATGATGACAACAATCAGCAAATTACTCAATCATCAACATGTTTACCAACATAAATGATTTCATTCCAAGAAATAAATTTCACATAAATTTGATGTATTATACAACTAGAAGAAATAATTTCTATAAGAAACTAGATGGCGAATTAATGAACTCACCGCTAAACATAATTGGAGTTACTCTGGATAATCCAATCAAATATCAAGTAAAATCTATATACTAAACGGTGTTTTGAAAATCATTGAAACCCCATTTGGATGTATATAGCAAAATACAAACTTTTTTTTGGCTATTTCTGTGTTTATCGTTGAAATTATCATAAGTTTCGGAACGTTTTCGAAAATCCAAATTTTGTTTAGAAAGAGTTAAAACTTGTTTCTACTTCGGAGGAGGTATCAATGGTTTATAACCTTTGCAAGAAATGAAAGAGATTGATTTTGTCTTCATTGTATTTGTCTTTCCTTCGGACATGCTTAGAGAATATCAAATATGGAGGAATTTGATATAGTCCTCTTATGGAATATTCTACATGCAATAAGATTAGGGGCTGTTTGGTTGATTAAGTGATGAATCATTAAGAAGCTTGAATGTTAAGAAGATCTGAATGCCTAAGTGCTAAATCATTAAGTGCTGTTTTGTTGGATCTCTAAATGGTTAGTCTTCTTGTCCTACATTGGTAGGGTAAGTAAAAATGGATTCATTCAGTGCTTAATTGTTCAGCAACATCCCAAATCTTAATGGTCCAGCATTAATCATTCCATTTAGATGCTGAAGCAAACGCGCCGAATGAGCTTAATGATGAATCATTCAGCACTGAATGATTTAGAGGCTCATTAAAAGCCTTACCAAACAGCCCCTAAGTGTTTTATGTTCAAGTTGCAATTATCATTTACTCACATATATATGGACATTTTCCTTCTTAATTTTTTTTATTTAAAACAATGTTTTTTTTCTTTTATTTTTAATGTTTGTTTTTAATTATATAAATTTAAACGCAATTTTGCAACCTGTTTAGGTTCCCAAACATGCTTTTCTTTTATGATATATTTTATTAAAATAATACATTTAACATGTTAAATATATCATAAAAAAATTCAATTTTACATGTAAAATTTAGAGTTAATTGCTTGGTTGGTCCCTGTGTTTTGCAAATCTTGCAACGTTGGTCATAATGGTTTAGAAATTACACAGTTGGTTCCGATGGTTTGAAAAATATTCACGAGTGGGCCCGAAGGTTGCATTTTAATAACATGAATAGTCCTTACCAGCTAACGCCGTTAAATTCCGGCTAACACCATATAAAATTACCATACATACCCTTGGTTATATATTACAATTACAAAAATCTGAATTATATATTATATTAAAATAATTTAAAAAAATTAATAAATAAACTAAATTAAAAATTATATATATACACCCAACCCCAACCCCACCCTCACCTCCCTCCTTTTAATACACCACCACCATACCATCGTCCCAAACAACCAATGTACCACCACCACCACCATACCATCGTCCCCAACAACCACCTTCATCCTCATCGTCCCCAACCATGAAAACCCCACCACCACTGTCTCAGTCTGGTGAAGTCTCGGTTAACTTCCGACCCACACCCGGCAAGCCTTTCTAGCACTATTTCGTTAAGCCTCCAACAACTAATATAATCATGCCTCATTGTAAAATTGACAGTACAAAAATTTTGTCTGACACGGGTTCTGGGTGTTAGGCACATGTGGAGATGTCCCAATGAGGTGGATGATGGTGGAAAGAATACGGGCACGTGTGGTGATGGTGGTGTGAAGTAGATGGTGACAGGAAGCAGCATGTGTTGGTAGTTTTCACAGGTAAATAAGGTTGGGACTGTGGTGGGAGGTGGACGGTGACGGGTTGGGGACAGAAAGAAGAAGAAGGTGGGGGTTAGGGAAGAAGAGGGTGGGTGGGGTCCACTTAATTTATTTTTTGTTTATTTTAATAATGAGGGTATTTTTGTCATTTTACAGTAGCTCGCGAGCCGCTCGGCTCGTTTGCACCCCTAATCAAGAGTGCAAGATTTGCAAAGCACAGAGACCAACCAAGCAATTCACTCTAAAATTCATTTTTTTCAATTTTTTTCCGGAGCTTTTGCATATACATACACATACTAGATTATCCCTTGGGTCTTCCCGGGATAGACAAATCTAATATGAATTGACAAAAGATGTGTACCAAGTCATTTTTCCAATAAATTTTTTTAAAGGATCAACACTCGATAACTCATAAACCTACTTCTAATTCTACATGTGCACATCTTGCTCGAGTGAAGTCTTTGTACAACTTTATCACTTCCTCAAAATATTCTAAAGCTGTGATGTGAACCCAGGAAAAAACTAAACAAATTGGTATCAATTGATATGTCATGATCATGATTGATTTAAGAGGCGTGCATGCTAGGGGTGATTAATTATCACTTATTAGCTTGAGATTTATAT
The DNA here is from genome assembly GCA_030844895.1 of Ambrosia x helenae. Taxonomy (NCBI): domain Eukaryota; kingdom Viridiplantae; phylum Streptophyta; class Magnoliopsida; order Asterales; family Asteraceae; genus Ambrosia; species Ambrosia x helenae. The sequence goes on from CM061225.1 coordinate 43,420,547, forward strand.
GGTGTCTAAGAATCATAGGCTATATTTAACAAGCTTAGCAACCTTTGTAATCAATATTCATAACAACACCAATAAAAAAATATATATCTTACCAAACCGACTACATCTGTGAATATATATGTAGTTAGCGAGTTCTTATATGTAATAGTAGGTTCAAAAGCATATATACTATCATAACATGATTATTGACTTGCCTAGACATCATTAACGAATTACATAAACACATGTAAATTTTTTTTATCTTTTTAAACTCATTTTAAGCATTTTTTAAATTTTCTGATTTTTTTATCACATGATATGAAACTCGGTTTTACTATTTGTGGACCACTAGTTTGAGTTAAGAATATGAGGACACCAAACACGTGACAGATAATAGGGCTAGGAGTAAGATGAAGAGGAAAAGAAACATATGGTTAAGGCTAAGGAAGTGGTTTTTCAGTAGGAAAAGAAATTGTCAAAAGCAAAGATGGACTAAATATGGGGATGAAAATTCAAAGGTGTTTCACAAGACTAACAAATTCCCATGTTTTGAAGAATAGGATAAGTGGGTTGCGTGTTGAAGGTGTTCGGAATTCAGATTTGGTTTGAGTGAAAGAGGTTTTTTCATTCTTTCTCTTGAAATAGATTTAAGGATCCAATCGTGAGAAGACCCAGATTGGAAGCAAACGGTTTCACAATGTTAACTTCAGAGCAAGCTATTAGTTTTATTCAACCTTTCACATAGAATGGAATAAAACACGTGGTCATGGAGTGTGCATGGGACAAAGCACTAGGTCCTAATGATATGACTTTTGATTTTCTTAAGAAACATTGGGCTAATTTGGAATCAACATTTGTCGATGTTTTGGAAGAATTTTTTGTACATGGGTCTTTGTATAGGGGGGTGCATCTTCTTTCTAATACCAAAGAAGATCTAGAGTTCCCATAGGATTTTAGACCAATATCTTTAATTGGTTGTATTCATAAGATTATTTCAAAAGTATTGGTTTAATTTTGAAGGACTTATTGGTCACCTTATCTCACAATGTCAATCAGCCTTCTTAGCTGATAGAAACATTATTGATGCACCTTTGATCTTTAGCGAGATATGTTCTTGGAGCAAGCAGTCTAAACACCAGGTGGCTAGCGTTTTTTAAAATTGATATAGAGAAGGTTTATGATTGCTTGCATTGCAAATTCCTAATTTAGTCTCATTACAAAAAAATTGACCTTTAATTAGCGGCGACACCAATAGCGATGACCCGCCTTGGTGTCGCCGCTAAAAGCTTAATCCCAGCAACCACATCTTCGGCCATCATTCTTATCTCGATAAGTTTTATTAAAAATATATATATATACTAAACTATATAATTAAAAATAAAATCGATCTCTTACATCAGGGTTCCAAAATAAAACAAATAAAATACAAGGAAACCAAAACTAAAAAACAAGCAAAACCACAAATCATTCCACAATCACAAACACAAGGTTTCTAGGACTTGATCCACAAATTACAACTATAAATATATACAATAAAGGTTTGGTATATATGTCAAAAAAACTTTTTGGCATAATAAAACAAGACCAATTAAATATATATATATATTTGTTTAATTGCATAAGTGGCTCTGGTACTGTTTTGGTCAAAAATTACTTGCTAGAAATAATCTTGTTTTTCAAATTAGTTAATGTGAGGTAGGGTGCTAAATGTGATTAAAATTATATTGTGCTTAGTGTTATTTTCAAGATAGTTGTTTGTAAAGACAAAGCAATGAATATTGTGACAACTATGCTGAGGATGGCAAAGAATGGGCTTAAGATGGGCAGAATTTCGTCCTTATGACTTGGGTGCAAAATCTGAAGGACTCAAGGGCTTTTCCCAGTTCTGCAGAATTTCGTCCTTATGACTTGGGTGCAAAATCTGATTTTGCATCCTCAGTATGGGTCTGCTTTCTATATCTGCCCTTTCTTCTTGGCCTAAAATATCCATTTCCCCCTTTCATCAAAGAATTCTTTGATGTAACTAGAATGGCATATGCCCAAGCCATGCCTGAAATATGAGGATCTTAATGGTCTGTAATAAGATCATTGAGAACCATGGCATCAATCTTCAGATTGGTGACCTGTCTTATATTTATAAGCTGAAAACCCATGGCTCCAGTCGTTACATTCTTCAGCTTATTCATAAAGATCCTTCATTCCTGTTCAATGTTATCAAGTCTAATAGATCCTAGAAATCAAAGTTCTTTTTTGTGAAAAGGGATTCTATCCCTTTTGGGGATGAGATTCCTATATCTCAGTTAAAAAGTGGTAAAAATCATAAAGTTTATTTTTTAGGGATAAAAAGTTTTTTTTTCAGTTATATCCTGAAGATGTCACTAATTTTTTACAAAACTTTTTTTGGCGAGAGGTACTCATTTGCTAAGCTTGCTCCTCCCTTGATTAATTCTTTCATTAGATTTAAAGCTGTTTTTGATTTGCCTGAGAAAGTTAGAATCTTTCAAGCAGAAGAAAGTCATTCCACTAGCCAAGCTACAGAAATGTCTGGTAAGCACCATGTCACACCCTCAAATTCCACGTGCGGGTTTTACCGCGAGGCGCGTGACACACCAGGACCTCAGTCAACGATCACAATAAAACATACAACAAACATGCATTCAAGATTATATTTAAAACCAAAATATAATGCTTTGAGCTGTAAACCAGCAGCGGAAGCATTCTTGTTTACAACCAAAAGACATATTATTGTTTACAAAGACATTGTTTAATATGCTCAAAATAATAGACGCTGTGCTCGACTCCGTGCGCCTAGTCCGACAACCGCTACCTTAGCGACCTGAGAAAACATGCCAAAAATGTCAACATATAATGCTGGTGAGTTCACAGGTTTTCTTTTATAAAGCGTTTTCTGTAAGTTGTAAAGATCATATCTGTTACTACCAGGTTATAAGAACGTTAGCTAGACGTTAAGTGTTTGTTTACTACTGCGGTTGGGAATCCATTACTATACGTTTATAAGTTGTTGAGACTTGCCCAGCAGTTTTGGCTATAACCGATGCCTCGGCGAGCCAGTAATAAGAGACAATATGCACCCCCCGGCCCAGCCGTCGAGTGGGGTTTGTGAGGCCCAATAGATCTATCCACATTTCCCCCGTTGTGCATCCCCGCACATTCATGGTTTCCCCCTGGGACTTTCCGTAAAAGCCGCATAGTATATGTAAAGTAACATAGTATAACATGACCTTTAATAAGTAAGTAAGTAGCATGTTTCTCCCCCGTAAGTAAAACGGTAAAAGTGGGGCTGTGAAACTCACCTTGGTTTGCGTTACTTGTAAATAGTTAAGTAATTACGTTATGATAGCCCCAGATAGCGGCGACCTATCATAAGATGCGTATAAGTATTGGACTAATAACCCGCAGGCTAACTAGTCCCCGAATGTCCAGACCGTGACCTAAACGTTTGAAAAACACCTTTAACTGTTAGACCGACCGTGCCAGACAAGACCCGACATCCCATGGTGACCCGACATCCCATGTGTTGGATAAATGCAAGACATCATGCAACATATGCAATTAAACACTTAGCACGCGCAACAATTCACCTAGTCTAGCATAATGTCCAATTAACGCATAAACAGGTCCGAACACGTCTTACTAAGTCATTGGGTGTATCCCGGGGTTCCTAACATGTTCCTAGGTGTCAAATTCGTGTTCCGGGATGTCAAAACGCGTTCACGACAGCAGTACATGCGATTAGGAAGGTTACACGCGAGTAGGCATTTGGCCTATAGGCGATTAGGGCCTAATCGCATGAAGTATGAGGCGATTAGGGTCCTAATCGCCCCAATTGTCTGCATAATCGCGTGGCATCAGGCGATTAGGATGCCTAATCGCCTGTTGCTGCTGTGTAACGAATTTTCGCGCGTTAAACCCTCCAAATCAGATCCGAAACTGCAACAACACCCAATATCAAACCTAAATCATTTACCAACCCTTTTCAAGCAAAACCCCCAACATATCACTGATCTAGCATGTTCTATGCAATTATTTCCTAAAATGGCAAAGTACTAGGTTTCTTCTACCACCTTATCTTTCCTTAAATGGAAATAATCAGATTTCAACTCTACAACATTTAACTCATAAAATCTCTGATCTAACATCTTCCTAGTATGAATCCTAACAAACATT